>JAWWTY010000001.1:28529117-28543090 GCA_035222235.1 Margarornis squamiger
TTCCCTTCCCTTCCCTTCCCTTCCCTTCCCTTCCCTTCCCTTCCCTTCCCTTCCCTTCCCTTCCCTTCCCTTCCCTATCCCCCTTTCCTTTTCCCCTTTCCTTTTCCCCTTCCCTAACCTTCCCTTCCCCTTTTTTTCTGTTTTGTTTTCTTTTGTTTTGATTCTTTTTTTTTTTTTAAGGTTTCGCTTCCTTTGTTTTGTTACGCGCGGGGTTTTCCCCGGAAACCAGCCGAAGTCAGCAGAAATAACACGCACCGGTAGTTTAGGAGGGAGGCCGGCAGGGTTTGCAGACAACGTGCCAAGAACGAAGGGAAGATGGGAGAATCCGCCCAGCAGAAGGAAATTGACAGCCCTTGTCACATCTATCGCGGAGTCGCTGCGATTGGAAGCAACCTCTGACATCGAACCATGTCAGCTAGACCATGGCACTGAGTGCCACGTCCAGACTCTGCTTAAACACTCCAGGGACGGTGACTCCACCGCACTGCTGGGCAGCCCATTCCAATGTTCAGTCACCCTTTCTGTGAGGACAATACTCCTGATGGCCGACCTAAACCTCCCCTGTCACGTCCTGTCACTCATTGCCTGAGATAATAGGACACCCCCTCACCTGGTTACAGGCTCCTTTTGGGGAGTTGTAGACAGCAATAAGGTCACTTCTGAGCCTCCTCTTCTCCAGGCTAAACAACCCCAGCAGTTTCTCACAGGACTTACAAAAACATCATGTAAACCTCCAGGTGTTTGCTACCTGGTGTGCAGGAGTTCCACATACTAAAGCTCAACACAAGTCCAAAGCCTTGAAAAACCTTACAGATATTGAAGACAAAATCCTAGTGGTCCTAACTGGTGACATTTTTGACCTTTGTTTTGACTAATTTTTAATCTGTGGTGGTTACCTGAATTTTTTCCTCACTCGTGGCAAATCAGTGCACTCAGAAAGGTTCTGAGTTGCCCAGTTTAAGACTCTTAAGTTTCTGTGCCTGTGTCATATACCTGTATGACTTTTTAGTGAGGTTTGTTCTTTTCTGTTTGCAGATACAGGAGAGAAATGCAAGTAGTGATTGGCTTTAAAGAAATCACATTGTCTCTATCAGAATATTTGTCTCTCACAATACTTCTATAATAAAGGTATCATAGCTGCTTTGTCATTAATGATATTAAAATTATTTAGCTGTAGATTCAGAAATGGAACACCTTTTTCTAAGCCAAGATTAGTAAATAAGCAGAATGCAAGCAAAAGCATGGCTTTGTGGAGTAGTTGTTTTGGGAGGAAAATTTAATGATGCCACCAGGAATTTTTAATGCAGTCCTGTTTATTTATAAACAACATAAAAGATTTTTTTTTTCTTTGAACTATAAAGAACCAAACTATAAGAAATAATTTATTTGCATCTAGCCTATGGTTTGATGGTTCCGCATATGACCTAAAGATGATGCAGTCATACGAGGAAGGCTGTGACGAGTGCTGCTCTCCTTCATGAGGAGATTCGGACCACCATTTTTATTTTTTTATTTGGACATTCACCAGACATGAATGTCTGTCCCTTTTCAACCTCAGACAAAGTGGCAGACCACTTTGACACTGCAGAGCCTATCAGTTTAACTCACCCATTATAAGAGACCACACAGCATCACTGATTAGTGAGAGCTAGAACCTGGCTCCAGCCCAGAGCCATGATGATGAAGACCACACGTGCCTTGGGAGTGTTATTCTCAGGTGCTGCTGCAGCTCTGGCCTCGGCAGACAGACTGGACCTTTCTAGAGTCCAGAGAGAAGCCTCTGGGTACAGCGTTGCTACAGAGAACTGGAGGATCTTTGTCCTTTCTGTGCAAGTAGAAAGTATGACAATAAAGTATCTCAAGCCATCTGTTAGGGTCTGCAGTACCTGCTGTAGAGCCAGCAAGACTATTGGTCCAGGCAGAGGATGTGTGTCCGTGTAGGTATCCCACTGTCGGCCTCTCTTACAGGAGGAAAACTAATCTGCCTTTTGTCCACCACTGGCTGTGGTGGAGTGAGAACCGTGTGAAAAACAGAAGTCATTTAGTTGTGCCATGGTTGCCATCAGTTTTTCAGCCTTAAGTGACAGGTATTGGGAGGTACCAGCTCCCAGGTGCAGACAGCCCTCGGTCACGCTCCAGTGCAGCACGGCTGAGAATGTGGTGCAGGTGCAGCAGAGGGGCAGCAACAAACAGCCCAGACCACAAATTTTTGTTGCTGCAAAACAGCAACTCATGGAAGTGCAGGCTCGGTCTCTGTAGGGATTTCAGGGTGGCTGATGACCTCACAGCTCTCAGCAATATTGCTGTTTGTAATGCACAGGCAGAACCCGCTTAGTGCTCTTTTTATCCCTCCCCTTTCCCAGGCAGATTCTTCTGGCTACATCCTACACTCCTTCTTCAGAGGTCCCTTGGTAACCTTGTCTCTTCTCATGATTTACTCTCCTCCCCCATAAAGGTGTATCTTACTTCAGTTTGAGAATGTTGCCATATATAAACACAACTTTCCTTACAGTGGTTTTAGGTATCTGCCAAGACAAAGCATTGTGGTATTGCACTGATTTTTATTTTGTGCAAAAATATTCTAGTGACATCAGAAGCTGTGTCTGTAGTTCAACTCTGGTTCAAAGAATGGTGAGACAAAATTTTACAGTTTCAGGCATGAAAAAGCTCAGCCCTTTCACCCTCTCTCTCGGAGCATTCCGTATTGTGGTGAGGGTTTGGTTCTGTATTCGCAGAAGGTGAAATTCATCATAATGTTGAGGGCTGGAAAGCCTCTTCAAAGACCTCATCATTGATGGTACTCTCATAAGCAGGTGGTGGGGTGAGTGGCTCTAGTGGTTCAAACTTGCCTTCAATATTTTTTTCTTCGTGGATGTCTGAAACAAACCGCTGCGGTCTCGGGGGCAGCACCAGCTGCAGCTGTACCCTGGAGCCCGTGTCCGTCTCAGAGGTGGGCCTTGTGTCTGGGGGCACTGACACCCTGAGAGCCTCCACCATAATCTCCTGTTGGGCAGACGATTCGATAACAACACTGTAAGGAGGAGGCTCACTCAGCGGCGAGGGCACTGCGCCTGGGTTGGATGTAATTGTCCATATTGCTGGAGCTGACATGGTCATCACCTCCTCATAGGTGGGCGCTTCATAGGCAGCATTCACCCTGTGCAAGAGAGGAAGGCCCAGTTACACTGGTTATTTTACTGCTTAGTTTAGGCAGAGGCAGATAGCATGGATAATGTGCTCTAGAGACCATGCTACAATTAACAAATAGATGGGACTGAGACAGGATATCTCACACGGTATTGCTGTATGAGATATTCTGCCTCTCGATCAGTTCACTTGTCCAGCCAACTTAATGTCTTGCTTTCTGGTATAAAGAATAGCTCATCTGACCATTTTCCTTCCCCAGAATAAGTGAAGCAACCCACACCATTCAGCTCAGTGTCCTAGGTTTACCTTGATGTCCCTCAGTTAAAATCTCCTACTGGTTAAAATTTATTACTAAGAATTGCTAACTACTGATTATTTCTGGGACTAAAACAGGACCATGCTTTTTAAATACATTAGTTCAGTGTTCATCTGTTTTTAAGAACTGGAGAACATTAAGTATTTTCATTTAGTTTAAACAAGGATTAATTGTTTAATTGATTAATTGTCTGTGTTGAGAAGAGTTATCTGCAAAGAAAAAATGCTACTTTAGAAACATTTTCCTTTTCAGGTCATATTTTTAAATAAAAGGATGCTAATTTTCCTCTAGTATGCACTCAAGCTAGCAAAGCCCAATATAGACTTCTTTTTATGTAGTCTTTCTAAACATAAACAAATAGTAACATTTTTGCCCTCCCACAGCTCCTGTATTTGAGAATGTTAAATCAGTTTTGGATGTGGAAAATTATCTGAATTATACAAAGAAGAAAAGATACAAATAAAGTCAAATTTGTCAACTATAGTAGGCAAACAGGTGTTAAATTAGGTGATGTTCAGAACCTGCAAATGTACATGAAGCCAAGAAGAAGTGGAAGTATTCAGTGCCTCTCAAAATCAGAGTTTGTTAGTGTCAAGCTGGGATTTTAAGACTGGAAACACACCCAGTTACAGGTTCCTTTTAAAAAGTTTGCCAAGAAATGGTTGTTCCAGAGATAAGGTTTATAGAACTAAACCCAAATAAGATACAGTATTGCTCCAGCATTTTTTCTTTTTCCTTGTCTGAGTCATTGTTTGGCAAGCTTCGATTACTCAAAATAAAACTGGGCCTGGATCTGTTTAACCTTGGAAATTTTTAGTGGATCAGTTTCCGGGGGTAAGAAAATACATATTGTACAAGATCCAGGAGGTGGGTGGCATAGACATTTGCAACCTCCACCTGAAGAATGGAGGAAAACAACCAGAAAATAAATTTTGTCTTTGGGGATGGAGACTGTGTTTGTTGCCCTAGGGGAAGGGCAGCAAAACAGTATGTAAAATGTTTATGACTGAAGTGAGAGAGCTAAAGAGGAATAACCAGGTTGCTGCTTACCGTGCTTGGCTTTGCCTGTTTGGAGGTATTTCATTTGCGTCATGTCGGTGTTGATTCCTCATGTAACACTCAACAAACACACTCAGCAAATAGCCGACAAGGCACACTCCCCCTACCCCTAGAAAGAAATAGCCTACTGGGTTGACGTTAGATGAAATGGCCAGCATGGTGACCCCGATGAGAAGAGCAGCAGTGAAAAGAAGCAGCAAGGTTTGGCGGATGTTCTTCCAGCGTGTCTCTAACCACATGGCAGTATAGATGGTCGTAGCAGGCAGTTGAGAACAGATGAGCAGTTAAAGGGACAGACATCTGTGGAAGATGGAACAGTTTTTTTCAAAATGACACTTAAGAAAATAAATACGTTATAAGTATCATGACCGAAGTAAGAACATACATACTAGAGTACATGCCATTGTGAGAACATGAACTATGTACGTACATAATAAGCCTAGGAAATCTGTGCATAAATGCACATCAATGTACTAGAAGTTCCTGTGTGAATGCATATTGAATAATGGACACAAGGTTGGAAGACATAAAATGCATAAACTGTAAGTACTTATTCGCAGGCATATCTAAAAAGATCTGGCTTAATAGCGCAGTCTAGGATGCAGATTTGAAGTTACTATGAAAGTGAAACACAGAATAACTTTAAGGGTTAATTCCAGGACATTTGTACATTGCATAATAAGCATTCAAATACCCGTTCAGATCCCGGAAGAAAAGCGGCCTTATTTAATGGGCCTGTCTGCCCCAGTAAATTGAGCATCTAACTTCAGTATAGCATTATAGCAATAATGTTACTTTAGGTTCTGGATATAGCTAAGGTGTGTATAATATTCAAAATGTAGTCACAGTTTGAATATTTGCCTATATCCTCAGTTCTTTCTCTGTTGATGTGCTTTTTTTCGCACCATTCTCAAACATGAGAAGCTGTCCTGTCCTGTATTCCAAACCCTATCTCTGTGAAAGAGGCAGCAGCTGTCACTGTGCAGTCAATATGGAATGAATACCAGGGATCTGTGGTATTCACAAATACCATAATTAAGGAATTGTCTTGCATATGTTCTGCTAACCTACATATATCCCACTGTTTTGATGAAGACCCCTTTGAAGGAAAAAAGCATGACACAATGGGCATACTCTTTTATGAATATGCATCTCCAAACAAATATACAGTTTTATATAGTTCCATCTTACATTGTGTGCTTTTGCACACTAAATATGATTCCTTGTTACAGAAAAATAGTTAAATGTATATTTAAAGAAACACATTCTTTTTCAGCATATACTTACCAGAAAAAGGTTTCGGTAGATAGGAGCAGTCATGTTTTAACTTCTCTCTTCATCACAAGTTAAAATATGCACTGCTGCTTCCCCTTCTGACCCAAAAACAGGACACCAGTTAAAACTCTCCCTTTGTCCTTTGGAGTTTTCTTGTAGGGAAAGAATGAAGATTTCTTTTGAAAATAAAGATTGGAAACTAGTGAGTATAGGAAGGTACCAAACGATGGGAAGATCCAATTGTACAAGTTTTGCATGGAAAGTAGAATCTCCTTCTTCCAGGTTCTGAATCCAAAGCAGTTTCTAGACGATCACATGCCTTCTACTCTTTTGCAGCTCTTCTCGGTCTGTCCCACAAAAGCAGGAAACTCATTAGGAAAGAAGGCGGAGTGAGCAGCGGGGGAGTGCTTACCTGTGTCGTATCTGTTTGGTCTGCTTTACTTTAATGAGAGAAACTGCCCTGAAAATTCTGTTGGTTTTTTTCTTTTCCTTGCGTAGCAAAGGAATCTTGAACTCTGCCTCACAAAGCAGGAACAACTGCCTGCCTAGCCCACATCACATGGCCCACACGTAAATCTATTTATGAGTTCTGTAAAATGTAAATCTATACATTTTTTTGTCCTGAGCAAGTGTTGTTTGTCAAATGTTTTATACCCTCTTTGATTTTACAAACTAAAGAATAAAAAGGGGTCAATGGGTTATTATTTCACAGAGGGCTGAGTTAAAACCCTTTTTTCTCCCTGATGTATCTGGGAATGAGGGGTACTGATAAGCAAGGGAGCAGGTACTGAATTACTTCTGTTATCTGAACCTTTAGTATGTGTCTGAAAATTAGAATAGAATAGAATAGAATAGGAGTATTTCAGTTGGAAGGGACCTACAATGATCACCTAGCTCAACTCTCTGACTGCTTCAGGGCTGACCAAAAGTTAAAGCATGTTATTAAGGGCATTGTCCAAATGCCTCTTCAACACTGGCAGGCTTGGGGCATTGATCCCCTCTCTAGGAAGCCTGGTCCATTGTCTGACCATGCTCTTGGTAAAGAAATATTTCCAAATGCCTCCTGACAAAGCTTTGAACCATTCCCACTTGCCCATTCACTGGATTCCAGGAAGATGAATCAGCACCTCCCTCTCCACTTCCCCTCCTCAGGGAGCTGCAGAGAGCAAGGGGGTTTCCCCTCCTTTTCCCAAAACAGACAAGCCCAGAGTCCTCAGCTGCTTCTCACAGGACACACACCCTCCAGCCCTTCCACCAGCTTTATTGCCCTCTTCTGGACTCATTCCAGGACCTTCACACCCCTCTGAAAAGGTGGGGCCCAGAACTGCACCCAGCACTCCATGTGAGGTCACACCAGCACTGAGCACAGTGGGATGGATGATCCCTCATCTCTCTGGCTGGTGATGCCGTGTTTGGTGCTCCCCAGGACGTGCTTTGCCCTCTGGGCTGCCCGGGCACAACTGCTGCCTCACCTGAGCTGCTGCCCACCAGCACCCCCAGGGCCCTCTGCAGGGCTGCTCTCCAACAACTCCTCTCCCAGTTTATACTTATGCCCAGAGTTACTCCATCTCAGGTGAAGGATCTGCCACTGACTTATTAAATTTCAAGCCATAGATGATTGCCTAATGGTCCAATCTGTCTAGATCCCCCTGCAAGACCTCTTGTCCCTCAGACCTGCTCTTGTCCTCTAGACCTCATCTCAGCAGTCGGATACTACCTGTCCAATAGTCCTGTCCTACTAACCAGGACTGGCTCTGGAACTGAGCCCTGAGGAACACTGCTGGTGACCAGTTGCCACCCAGATGTAGTCCCATTCATTACACCCCTTCGAGCTCTGCCCTTCAGCCAGTTCTTCACCCAATGAGCAATTAAACCACTCATCCCACACCTGGAAAACTTCTCCAGAGGGATGCTTACTAAAATTCAGAAAATCTACATCCACTGCCTTCCCCTTCATCAGGTGATATTATAGTAAAAGGATATCAAATTAACTAAACTGGACTTTCTTTCCTTTGTGAAACCATGTTGCCTGTACCTGATGATTGCATTGCTCTTTAAGTGCCCTTCAACAGTACCCAGTATTATGTTCTCCATAATTTTCCCTGGTACTGAGGTTAGATTAACATGTCTGTAGTTCCCTGAGTTTTCCCTCTCACCTTTCTTGTAGATTGGAATAACACTGGCTAGCTTCCAGTCAGGAGGGATCTTCCCAGACTCCCAAGACCTTTGGTAGATGAGCAAGAGAGGTTCTGTCATAACATTCCCTAGCTCCTTCATATCTCTGGGGTGAAATGCATCAGGCCCCATGGACTTGTGATACAGCTGGTCCCTTACAATTTCAGTGTTCACGAATTGAAAGTCACTGTTCCCACACTCATGGTCCTCCAACACAGGGAACTGGGCAGCCCAAGGTCTGCCATTATTATTAATGATTTGGCAAAAATCACTTTCAATGCCTCTGCTTTTTCTTCATCCCTTCTAGTCAGGTGAACAGCTTCAACAAGTATCACTGAAAATTTTAAATGCAACCATTTCTTGATCACGGTGGCCGAGACAGCCTCCTACCATCACATCTCCCATGAGTGCTTCTCTATTCACAAATAGCAAGTCTAGGAGGGCATCTTTTCTAGTTGTCTCACTGAGTATCTGTTATGAGAACTTATCTCCTACAAACTTCAGGAATTTCCTAGATCTGCTCATCTCAGTAGTTTGTTATTCCAAACTGATGTCTGGGAAGTTGAAATATTCCATAAGGACAAGGGCTACTGATACAGACATTTCTCTAAACTGCCTATGGAAAAATTCATCAGTGCTTATCTCATTGGAAGTTCTCAAATACTGTAGCGTGAATCACCTTCAGGAGCTGCAGCTGGCTTGTCTGGAATAGGAAGATGCCCTACTGCTAGATGTTTATTAATAGTATTTAATATGGAAGTTTGAGAATTCCATGAGGTTTAACAAAGATAAGTGTAAAGCCATGCAGGGATGGAATAATCCCAAGCAGCAGTACAGGCTGGCATCTGACTGACTGGGATGCAGCTCTGCTGAAATAGCCTTCATGGGCATGATGAATGGGAAACTCGACAGGAGTCAGCAGTATGCCCTTGAAGCAATGAAGGCAAAATGTGTCCTGGGCTGCATCACTAAGAGTGTAGTCAACAGATCAAGGGGTGGGATTATTCTATGTAGTACTTGTTAGGGCACACCTGAAATATGGTGTACAATTCTGGTCCGCCTGGTTTGTATATGGTCTGAAAAATTGGATATGGTCCAGTGAATTTCCACTTTGAGGGTTGAAGAATTCTGACAACTTAAGAGCCTGGATTTGTACAGCCTAGAGGGGAGAGGGCTTGGGCAGGTGGTGAATGTCTACTTACAGTTTTCCAATAGTAGTAGGTAGTTGCAGAGTTGTAAGTAGTTAGAGTAGTTACTGCAGAGGAGTAATAGAGGTAGAGGTAGTTAGAGAGAGGAGGGGGGTACTCTTCATGAGAGTACATGGTGACAGGACAAGAGGCAGTAGGAAAAAGGGTAAGTGCCGCTGGATATAAGAAAATAAAGTCTTTAATATGAAAACAGCAAAACACAATTGCTTGCCCACAGAAGAGGAGGAATTCTCTTGGTGAAAATATTCAAGACACAGCTGAGTCTAAGGCCCAGGTTTAAATAAGAGGTTGGACCAGATCATCTGCCCTTCCAGCCTAGACTTGTCAATGTTTTTATGTTTTGAATATTTTCTCCTTATAAATGCCTTTTTGAGTGCCGGCAGATAAAGGACCTTTAGCTCTGATTGTTATCCATTATTTGCTTTAAGAGAATTCCTTGAAGATGTCAGACAATACCCACATAAACGGGAAGAAGGCAGGACTCTGGTGTGTAGCATGTAATTTTACAAGACTATCATTTAAATGGAAACTATAATTTCCATTTTGGAGTTTCCTGTTTGAGAACATCTTAACTACTAAGGAAACTCTGACAAAACTGTTTTCACAGCCTCTCTCCACAGGAATCATGACTGACCCATAGTGAAATCTGCACGTGTCTGTACTAACAACAATTTCCTTCTAACTAATATAGCGGTTATTAGAACCATTCCTTAGAGATAAAATATTTATATCATAGTGATTTGAGGAGGTAATTAAAATTATCCTTCCTGGCTGTTTTCCATTTCCTCCTGTTTTGCTGTGAATCAGTACTCAGCTGACCTCTATCTGAGCCAGCCCAGCCCACTCAGCCAGTGGGAAAGTACTTACATTCTTCCAGAGTGAATTTAGTGGGCTGAATCTGGTCCCTAAAGTATCATCTAACCACTAGTTCCTCATTAAAGGAAAGCAATGGGAATGCATAGCTAGAGTGCTGGAGGAGAAGGGAGGAAGAGTGGCTGCAGTGGCTGTCATTTGATCGGCTGAGCCCAAACCATTGGAGCAGAAGGAAATTCTTCCATCTTTGATGGAGGAAGCCCCAAAGAAAGGTGTAGACTTTAAGACCCATCTTGTCCTCATCAAATCCTGTTAGTTGTATCAGGGATTTCCAGCTCAGCCTGATGACTTTAGGCAACTCCCACCTCTGGTACATACATTGACCACTGTTGAATCCCCCCAACAACCTGTCCATTGTTGATTTGCGGACAGAAAGATGTCGGGTTTGTGGACAATCTGTACAGTAGTTTTGACTGGTGCACCATTTAAAAAAATATTAATAGACATAGTTATGAAATATGAGGATGAAAAAGACTAGAAATGGTAGTGTCTCTGCTGCATTAGTTGTTGCTTGTACTATTTCAGTTTATTTCTGTTGACGTTTGGAGTTCAGTAACTCCTGTAGATTTTACCCATGGAGTTTATGGATGACTGTGCTGAATCTTGTGGAATTATTTTTATTCATTTACATGAATGCATAAAACACCAATGATACTTTATGATGCAGCTGTGAATGCATTTGTTGAATATGTTTGTGGATGTGACACGGACTGTTTTGTGAGTCTAAGAATACAAAGGAGAATGAACTACTATGAACTAACATTTGCAATATGTTTTCTAGTGCTTCTACATGAGGCTTTCTGGAATTTCTGAAATAATTCTGAAATTTTAATCTGTCTTCTGTTTTGATTCTCTCCATAGTCTGTTTCAGACTGTCACTGGTTACAGTGTGTGGGGATCCATAACAAAGAAAAATTGATCACACATCTGCATCAAGAAGTTTCTGGTGATGAAAAGATTCAGAAAATGTAGAGGGGCTTGGGAAAGGCCTGAGAGACATCACTATGCAGGGTTTGTTAAACAAGGTGTTGAAGTCAGGGAGAGTAAACAAGGACATGTATACTGCCATCCTAAACTGTCTCCCTTTCATGTGCAGTAAAGATTTTTTTTTTTAGGAAAGCTTTCTGTTCTCTGTTGTTCAGCCATGCTGGGGACTTTCACATAGCAGTAGATTTCTTTAGTTTGGGTCACAGATTGCCTCTTTTTATTTAATTCTTTCTTTGTTTCTTCCAGTGTCTTGCTGTCCCCCCCTTGGAAACATTTCACCTTTCCCCTGTTTCATCTCACTATCTACTCAACCTCCTGCCCCGACTGCTACTAATTAACTTAGTACCTACGGTAAGCTCACTTATCAGCTTGGTATGCAGAGAAGCTTGCTTTATTCCCAAGGGCCTGTGACGTACGCACCACTGCACGATTAATCTCACGGTAATCACTAAGCCTATTCTTCCCCATAACCTTGTTCTGAAGCAATTTCTGAGAACCTGAGCAAGTACTGGGGACAAAGTGCTACTGAATCACCTTTTCCTGTCTTGCCTACCTCTCCTCTTGTCTCCCAGGTTTTGCTTAGTCACTTTTGTGACTAAGCAGAATGCATCATTGCATTGTATCTACAGAGACCATGGGGTAGCCATGAACTTTGATTGATATATTTCTGGTCAGTGTAATGTCTTAGGCAGGAGAAAGCAAAACCCCAAGGAGAGCAAAACACCTATGCCTGGATACTCAAAAAACATATGTAAGTTTGAGAAAGCCAGTTGTTTGACTTGCCACAGCTGAATGTTCATACATTTCTTGGGAGCTAGGAATCTCTTTTTGTCTTTCAGCTTATTCCAGTTCTTACAGAACAATGGTTGAAAGTTATGATCTTGTAGTCACGTGTGGTGGGGTTTTTTTGGCATGGCTGCCTTCTACCTGCAGTGGCTGAGATGTGGTCACAAAAGGACTGATATTAAAAGAAGAGCTTCTACTGCTGCTATTAATTCCTCAGCTGTCTCAAGGATACCTGAAAACCACACATCTACAGAGACTGAGTCAGATACACCTGTTATGTTGTGCAGAACTCATGGTTTTCTCCTTGCTGAAAGTGGGGAGTCACATTCAATATGAGAAGAGTTTCCAGCTGTGTCTGCACACCTAAAGTTCCTAAGTATTTAAAATTAACAAAGCAGCACCTCCTTTTTTGCCAGGAGAGGAACAGAAAAGTAACAAGCATTTACCAAGACTATGTGAGGGATTTTATCTCCTCTTAGAGCTTTTTAAATTCACTTACGTCACATATTTTGTTTTTTCTCTGGGGAAAAAAAAAGAAAAAAAGGAAGTGAATGTAAGAATCTTGCTCATCTTTTTATTCTGAGTTCTCCATAGGGCATGGACTTTAAAATTGTGAGGTTTCATTAGCATTGGTAAAACTTTGTGCGGCTGATTTAGTTTAATGACAGAGCTCAACCTGGTCTACATTTTATTGTAGAATCTCTGCATACTGCAGTACTTCTACTGATGAAAAATCAGATGTTACTGTATGTGGGATGTAAATTAGCAGTATGCACTTCTTTGAAAGAATCCACTCTGGTGACTGTAATGCTATTAAATTGAACACTACAGTGACCTCTGCTCTTCTGCTAATTCAAAGCTCCTAATGTGGATCAGACAGAGGAGGAGATGACTGACTAATGGTGAAGAAGAAGGAGGGCAGTTAAGATCCTACAGCTAGAATATGGTGAAAGAGTTAGGTGGAACAAGCAAATGAACAGAAAAAAAAAATTGTAAGATGAAATTAAGGAATGAATTGAGAATAGCTAAAAATACACAGGAAGATCATTTACTGTCATTCTAGACTGTACTAGGTTTCTCTGGAAATAAGAGAAAATAAGATCTGTATATGCTGCTTTACAATGGAACATTCCTTTTCTCCAGACATTATTTCACTATTCTAAAATGGGAAAGTTTTCAGCCAAAGGACATGAGATACAGTGAGAAAAGTTAATGTGTAATTGCCACAGAGTTTGTTCCTTATCTTTGTCCGTGGTCCTAGTGACATATTCTTACTGCTTATGTTGTCAAACCTGTTATACACTGGAGCCCTCCCTGACGTGTTCTGAATTGCTAACAAGGCATAAACAAGTAAAATGGAAAAAAGCACTATTTTCTCTCGTGATAGTAAACCAACAGTCACAAAAACATGAAGGAAGTGCCAGTACGGCCACTGGAGAGGAGAAAGGACCTCATGGCCTGTTCCTGTATTGAAGAAGGGGGCATGCCCTTTTCCTTTCAACAGCATTAGATGGTTCTGCTAGGGAAGGAACCACACCTGAAATATTTGGGAATTTCCACTCAACATTAAAATAAAGCCTTCTTAGGTTGGAACTTGGCAACTATGCAACTCACTGTGACACTAAGCAACTGTGGACTAAAACATAATAGGCATAAGAAGAGGAGAAAGATGTTGAAGCTCCTGTCACAGAATGTAGATTCCTGAACAGGAATTTGGCATTGTTTGCTCTCACTGGTGGGACCCACAGTATCTCTGAATGAGGTGCTCTTATATTCCTATTGTATAACTTTGCACTTTCTTCAAATTCTTTCAGTAAATAGAGGGGTGGGAGAATGGGGAAGGTATTGCCAGGCAAAGAGATCACTTAACTATTTTATTGATGAGCTGTGCTTTGGAGAAAAAGAGTACACTGCTGTTATTGGTACTGGTCCCTCTGAGTGTTGTGCTTTATAGCAAATGCAGCGCAGAATCCCACATACTCCTTGGTGGCTGTTCTCAGCCTAAGGTGCCCATAGTCTAAAGCAAATGTGACAAAGCCACAGAACAGCAATTCAAATATGGAAGGCCAGAGAGAAGTAGCTTATTACGGGGGGGGGGGGGGGGGAAGAAAAAAAAAAAAAAAAAAGGAAAAAATTTATTGTTTTGT
>JAWWTY010000001.1:28543190-28605353 GCA_035222235.1 Margarornis squamiger
CCCCCCCCCCCCCCCCCCCCCCCCCCCCCCCCCCCCCCCCCCCCCCCCCCCCCCCCCCCCCCCCAAGAAAAAAAAAAAGAAAAATTTATAAAATGTATTTTAATAGTTTTTACCTGAAAACTAAATCTACAACTGGGTTCCTTTTTTTTTCCTTCATTAGATGTTTTCCGTTCAAAGACAACACTGTTTGTTTCAGCCTAGTTTTAGCACTACCTTTAGGACTAGTTTTCACTGCACTTTGCTCCAGCCATGTGCCATAAAGGCAGCACACCTCGGAGAGAGGAAACTCAATCTGGTTCTTTTTTCTGCCTCAGGAAAAATGGGTGTTACATTTCAGCTACATCCCTGCAAACAGGCATTCACAGGGGGCAGTGGAAGAGCAATTATGTTATTTTATAAAAGAAATAGTCACAGGAGCTGAAAAGAACGTAGCTTCTCACTTGGCATGATTCCTCAACATGGGAGCTGTCAGTTTATTTAGTGATAGATACAGGTTTTGTCCAGTTCTGGCATAGATTTGCATGCCTGATGGACACTGCCAAATTAGCAAGAGCACATCATGATGCATTTCTGCTATGTGCCATTGTCATGCCTTGTAGTATTGCAGTTTGTATGGCATGTCAATTGTTATTCTGGTACATTCTAGCATGGCATTGTGATGATGTTTCGGATGTTTGTTCCTGTGGAGGGAAACGACTGTTTCCAAGGTCAGCCATCAGCTGCAGGGACAGTCTCATGAAGAGCACTGTGCCACATCACTGCCAGTCCAGCCTGCTCTTTGTAAATCAGTGCTGTGAAAGCAGTACAGCACTTTTGCTTTCTCCTGCGGCAGCAGCAGTGGTGATACTGCAACTCCTATTGTTCGTGAAGGGGAATTCTGTGTTATCAAGGCTTCTGTTGCTGAGAGATAGCTTTCTTGTTCACTATAGGCAACAAAAAACCAGGACGCTTAATATCTGGAATTAACTGTATATCTGGTTGAACTGATGGCTTTGAGAATTTATTAATGGGGATAACTGGGCAAGTTTGCTTTTTTCACATTGTGTCTATTTCCATGAGAAAGTGTTGACTGGTTGCAAAGAGTCTTTCTGTGAAAATGAGAAGATTGTCATTGAAGGGAGAATTTCAGGATAGAGTGGTCATACTTCATGGCCATCTGTGTCAGACTGAAACTCTGATACCAGTGATGATCCATGCAATGGTGCCTCTGTTTCTTGGGAAGAGTTGTCAGGCTTACTGACTATTGGCAACCCCTGATTCATAAGACTGTCTGTGAAATCCTGTCAGATGAAAGATGTCAGATTGATTCAGGGTTACCTATTTGACAAGCTCTCAGTGAGACTCAGAGCATGAGAGATCATAGTTCTGGCTGAAGAGATTTCTTTGAATATATTGGAACAACTGATGAGATATATATTTGTGTTCACTGCCTCCTCTGTTCCTCCCTGCTTCCTCCAAATTTTGTCTCACTTGATTAAAAAAAAAAAAAAAAAAGGATAATAGTCTTTTGTCAGAATTACTGTTATATGACTCTTTAGTTCTCACACGAATGTGTGGCAGTATGTGAGACCCAGATTTCTCACGAGTTTCCAGTCTACACCTGCTTGAGATCCTGCTTGACATTAATATTGACAAACTCTCCAACCTCCATGAATATTGATGAAGTTTACAAGTCTTTGATACATGGTGGTGCTACTTTTACCCAGATTCTCCTGCTCATCAAGCTACTCAGCAATAACTTCAGCCACTGCTATGGGATGTACATTTGGCCATCTGAAGAAAAGATAAAGGGCCTCTATGATGAGAGCTGACTCCTCTGCTTCCTTGGCAATATTATGTTCACCTGCTGTTGTTAAATGATATTTGGAAAGTAGGGGACAGGGCAGCACGAGGAATGTATGGAGGTGAAGTGATTTATTCAATTTCTTATGTGCACTGCAAAGGCTAGATGGTGCACTGATCTTTATTTATGCAAAATTCCAGACAAGTGTTTGCTTATATTGAGGACTACAACTTTCTGCATCTCTTTCTTCTGCTTGCTGCTTTCCCCTTGCAACTATACCCTGAAGTGTATTTTCATGTTAAAACAGCTCTGGTGAACTTTGTTAAGCCTGTCTCACAGTTTCTAAAATTCTGGACCTCAAGTACATGAAACTGGCAACTTGAGTATCTACCATATTGACACACTTCATGGAGAAGGGAGAAATATTTCCATGCAAAGTACATATGGCCTATGTGGTAAAGAACAAAACTCATTAAAACACTTCTAGAGATAATTTCAGAGATTATTTTTATGTTCCTATTTTACATTTTGTGAATTCACAGGCTGAATACCTTTTTTACAAGTTGTGTTGAAACTGGTAGGTCAAATAAGCAGTGTAGAATATGACTGTAAACATGTTTCCAAACAAAACAAAGACAAAATCAAGGCTTCTTGTTAATTGTGGGTCTCTAAATGGAGATTTGACTAGAAATTGCCAGACTAAGAGGTTTTTGTGGTAGGTCAGTGAGAGACAACCGAAGTGGAACAGCTTGAAGAACACATAGGTGAAAAATAAAACCTGATATTCTCCAGATTAACACCAGGTGTATGTAATTGGATGAGTCAAGGCGAAAAGAAATTACTGTTTCAGGGTATAGATGAAGGACTGGTATTTTAAACAAGGCTGTGGTTAGCAGATTCCCCACATTTGACATGCAAAACTCTTCAGGATGAGAGAGTAACTGGCTTTTATTGCTGTTCCAAAAGTCTCTGGTTTAGCCGTTGACCTCTCTGAGTTTTCTTCATAGCATACACACCAAGCCAGCTGAGCTGGTTAGTTGCGCATTACCACAGTGTAAATATTTACTGCCTAAGAAACCTGACTTTCCTCATTTTGGTAGAGTCCCACTATTGATTATAGCTCTGCCTTTCATTCCACAAATATATTTACATCAGTTATATCAATATATTTATCAATGCTTAGTATTCTTTGAGAAGGAAGTAAACATCTTGCCCTCCTTTCATTACATTTTAGTTTATGCAGCTCTGCTTGGTGTTTGAAGATTGCTGGATTTTCCCTCTTCTCAGTTTTATGTGTCACCAAAGCACTGCTGGCATTCTTTATTTCAGGTCTACAATTTATAGAAGACCACTTGCTGCCTGAGAACAGCTGGATGCTTTTTATCCCATGCTGTGCTGGTCTTGGCTGTGGTAGAGTTAATTTTCTTTGAAGTACCTTGTATGAGGCTGTATGTTGGATTTGTGCTAGAAACAGTATTGATAATTTAGAGATGTTTTAGTCAGTTGTTGATCAGTACTTACACAGACTCAAGACCTTTCCTGCTTCTCACCCCACACCACCAGTAGGGAGACTGGCGGTGCACAAGGAGTTGGAAGTGGACACGGCCCAGACATCTAAGCCCAGATGGCCAAAGGGTTATTCCACACCATTTGGTGTCATGCTTAGTATATAAAACTGGGGGAAGAAAAAGGAAGGGGGAGACGTTTGGTGTGATGGTGTTTATCTTCCCAAGTAACCATGATGCATGATGGAGCTCTGCTATCTTGGGAATGGCTGAACACCTGCTTGCCCATGGAAAGTGGTGAATGAATTCCTTGTTTTACTTTGCTTGCGTATGCAGACTTTTCTTTACCTATTAACTGCCTTTATCTCAAGCCATGTGTTTTCCCACTCTTTTGATTCCCTCCCCCATCCCATTGCAGGGAAGTGAGTTGTTTTCCCTGCAGTCTATAGGGATGTTTTATTTTATTGTTGCAATTCATCTCCCTGCAGTCTAGGAATTCTACTGAATTCTTACTAACCAAGGCGCTCTATGCAGGCTGATTTTTCCAATGATGCTGTTTGTCCTCTTAGTGCTCTCCAGGCCAGTGAGTTGCTTAACAAACTGGCTGCAAAACCATTTTTCCATAATTTTTTTTTCATTTAAGTTTCATTTGGAAACACTATTTTGTGAGAAATGCTGTCTGACAGTACTCCAAAAAGTTTAGGGAGCACTTCTCTGTATTAAGCAAACTCAAAGCCATAGATTCTGTTTTCACTCCAGGGCTGATAAACAGGATATATGTATTTTATAAATATATGTGTACCTATACTGTACAGCCCACACGCCATGTTGTACCATATCCTACTGTGATATATATTTTACAAACACATTAGGACACTGACTTAGCCATTCATATAAGCAGGATGTCCCCCACATTCTTCATTAACATATTTTCTGGGTATTTAGGTTTAGTGTATGGTTCCTAAGTGGTAGACACTTTCTTACAGACTATCATGAAGTGATTCTTTTTAAGTCATTGTATAGGCCAAGTATTTGTCAAAGCAAGTATCAGCTGTTCTTGGCTATTGTATACACACTACTGGACCCTTCTTATTCTCTACGTGCCCTTTTTGGTTAACAAATAAATGATCCACTATTTTGTCTCCTAATGCTCTGCATAAACCATCTTTACTGCTTAACAGGTGGTCTGTCATTGTGGAATAACTGATAGGTGCCTTTTGATAAAATTCTGTTGAGGAATTAATAGTCTGCACATTGGTTGTTTACTGTCCCAGTTCCTCTAGCAGCCATGTCCTCCCCTTTCAGTGGTTGGAGAAAGTCACTGTATCACAGGCTTTTCTTTTATTGACAAATCTTAGGAAGGAAGGAGGAAGCAAGGAGACTGTTCCTGTAACTGAGGCTCCCATCTGTGATTCAGGTAACCTCAGATCAAATTCCAGTAGCTACAAACCCTTCAGCTGTGACTTTGAGCAAATCCCTTCACTGCAGGTTTCTCAGAGAACATTTTTCTTTCATTGCAAGGGGGCCCTTGCAAGTGGGGCCGAGATTTTCCTGAGCTATCATCTCGCATCCTCCTTCAGTTAAAAAAACCGAATGAAAGTGTTTCACTGAAGTACAAATGTTTCACTAAAATACAACGTTTCACAATGTTTCTGGTGCTGATCAGGTCCAACAAATTACCAGCACGACCCCTCTGCCCCCACCCCACCCGTATTTATAAGCGAGCTGTGGTGCCGGGGGTGTAAGCCCTGTCGGGGCACAGCAGGCTCTTTGCGGGCACCCCGCTCCCGATCCCGCTCCCGATCCCACTCCCGCTCCCGCTCCGCAGTGGATCGTGCCGTCCACACTAATCAGCGCCGGCTCCCATTATTAAAGGGGCCGCCGCATTGTTGTCATTTCCCAGAGTGGGGGCTCCTGCCAGAGGAGAGGGGCCTGGGTGTCCTGTCCCCGGGTCTGGCAGGGGCCGTCCCGCCACCCTGCGTGCTGCGGGCTGCTTTAACCCCTTCTGCGCCCTTCGCAGTTGCAGAAGATATCTGTGGGGAATAATCCCGGCTGGTTCAGGTTATCTGGACAGAGAGAAATTGAGAGCAATTTTATCCCTAACTCTGCAAAAGAAACTTACTTGTCCAATTGCCTTTCCATCCAGGCGTTCCTCTGTTGTCCTCACCTGCACTGCATCCCAGTCTGACCTCCCTTCCTCTCCATCCAGGGTTTCTTTCTAGTAGCTAGCACCACTTTGGAAACTTGTGGGAACACACACAGCACAAAAAGTTTGCCTGTGCTCGCTGTCCCTCTGTTTGGATTAGGCAGCTATTATTCCCCTTGTTTGAATACCATTTCATTACTGCAAATTGTTAAACTTGTTGATCCAATCCATGCAAGGCCCATATGTTCACCCATGTGCTCTTCAGCCTTTCCTCAGTCTAGTAATGACTTGCTTCTCTCTCTCTGCTAGCCATCCATCTGTTTTAACACGACCCTGGCAATCCTTGATTTCACAAGTAATTCATGGACATGAACTGGCTTGGTATATCCATGTATCACTGCTTTTGAGGGCCTGGGCTGAGAGAGAGTGTAAAGAAAGTTTTCCTTCGTTAAAATTATTAGTTAAAGCCAATTATAAAGTTAATTGTGCAGTAGAGCCTAGGAACTAAGTTCTTTCTCTTAGGTGTGCTTATTATATAGATACTGCACTACTATTTGCAAAATATGGGCTTATTAGAGTGCCTTCCTCTGGTACAGCTGTCCTCACATCTCATGTTTTCCATCTCCCTCAGTTATCCTCTCGTTGACCACTTGTGATATACTTCCAGGAAAAGACTTGTTGGGTGCTACAAACTCTCGCTGATTTTCCAAGGACTTTCACATATGCCAAGAAAATTTTTGCCTGTTGAATGATTAGAGAACTTGATTTCTGGGTGGAAACCATTGATGAAGAATTTCAACTTGGTTATGATCTGATACACTGCAGAGCTTGAAGCTCTTGCATATTGTACTGAAATTATGAACTTTGAGCTTTTGAACATTTCATGCCATGGATCTTCTAACATGCAACAAATAAAATCATAGAATAAATTAGTAGGAAAAGGTCTCATTTAGGTCAACTACCATGCACAAAACGGACAACCTGAAAGCTAGAAGAGGTTCCTCAGAGCCTTGTCCATACATCTTCTGAAGATCTCCAGGAATGATATTACTCAGCCTCTCTTGGCACTTCTCACCACTGAACTACCCTCACAGGAAGAACCAATTTTTCTTTAGAGATAGCTGAAATTTTCCTTGATGCAACCTGAATGTTATCTCTTGTCCTGCTGTGTCCCTAGTGAGAACCTAGATGTCAATTCTATGGAGAAGCTGCTTCCTCTTTTCTGAATGATGGCCATTCCAGTCATCTCTGAAATTAGCAAGTAATCCCAAAATTTCCTTCCATATGAGTTTTCCCTGTTGACAAATATCCAGAGTTATACTGTCAAAATCTCCCCCAATTCATACAGTACTGACAGTCAGATGAATTAATATTTCTCATATAAGTTTTGCTAGCAGGCAATTTTGCTCCAGGCTTGAAAATAAACTGAGTTGTTATCCAAGGGCTCTGCTGAGAGACTGATGATGCACTTTCATGGGGCAGTGTAAAACTCTGTTTCTTGCAAAAAAAAAAGGAATCCTGCCATATCCCATTTCCATCCTGGCTACTTATCCCAGTCCCCTTACTGTGCCAACATTAGCGTTCAGGATGTTGCATGGTTCCACAGGCTGATCCGAGTTGGACTGTTCCTGTGTCAGTGTGGTGTGCAGGCATCTCAAGCTGTTTATACAGCTGTACTGATGGACTCAGAGCTCTATTTCCTTTTTCTGGTCCTGGGTGACAGTAAGGGTTGGTGTCTCTGTGTCAGTTTATCCTTATGTGGAACACTGATAATCATGGGAACCAATATCAGTAACATATTGTGAGATCTTCAAATAAAGGGGGCAAGGAAATGTGAAGTGTTAGTACTCATATGGAAACAATTTCTTCTAGAGTCTTTACAGACACATGTGAAGACCCAGTCAGTTTATAATCTAAAGATGATTTAAAGACTTGTATAAATGGCAGGATGTTATAATTGTATTGATCAGGTTATGAATAATACTAATTTCAAACTAAAATAGTCATACAATTAGTCTGGTATGAGTCTAATATTCAGAAAAAAAATGCATAAATCTACGCTCTTTTATCTGTAGGTAGATGCACAGGTATTCATATTTGCTGTTCACTGAAAAGCCAAACTTGATTGCTTTTCTAATATTTACAATGCTGATTTTCTTACTTTTATTTAGTTTTACCATGCTTTCTTCTTAGTCTACTTTTCTGGAAACAAAACATATTTTAGACAATCTTTGTGCCTGTATACCATTATCCCTTAGTAACCTTTGGAATAGTTATCTCCTTCTAAAATTACGGTCTCAAAGATAATTTGTTGCTTTGATAATTTTCTTAAAACTATATTCTGATAATTTGATCATTATGTCTTTGATATATTTTGATAGTTGCCTCAAAGAGAATTTTTTTTCCGTTATCTCAGAGAAGAGGTTCCTACCAACTTAATTAAAATGGTCAATTGGGAAAAAGTATTTCCCATAAATGATCCAAAAGGAAGGAAATGTTGCAAAGTGAACCTCATCGAAGATAAAGCAGAAGAGAAGAGTCTTGTAAGTGCCCCAGTGGATTCAATCAGAAACAACTGCACAAACAAATCCATGAGAAATTTGTTGTTGTTCCATCTATACAACTTGATGGTTCCCATGCTCAAGTGAAAACAAAAAGATGCTAACTTCTTTGTGATTTAAAATACAGCATTTCCAGCCTGCATAATTGTGGAGAAATGCTTGACAAACCTTGATCCATGAAGTTTGGAAAACAAGATAATTAAAACCAATCACAATGCCCTCTTAAAAAGAGTGCTGGTTTTCAGGAGTCTTACTCACAACTGTGGTTGCAATACCAAAAATTCCCATTAGACACTTTATTTTTAATGTAATTTCAGGAAACTCTTTTTACTTCTGGTAAAATTCCTGCAGGTATTTTTTTCAAAAGGTTGGAAAATTTAACTAAGGCAAAAAGCCTTGATGACCTACTGTTTGAGCACCGTAGTATGTTGGGGTTTTGTGGTGTTTTTTTGTTTGTTTGGGTTTTTTTTGTTTGGTTTGGTTTGGTTTTGGGTTGGTTTTTTGTTTGGTTGGGTTTACTTGTTTGTGGGGATTTGTTGTTTGTTGGTTTTTTTTGTCTGTGGTGCCTCTGCCACAGCTGTGGTCATGGGAAGATTTAACAGAATAAATTACTGTGATGTTTGAGCTGACCTAGTAGGAGGGTCCCCCACTAGAGAGACAGGACCAGCATGAGTCAGGCTGAGTTACTCCAGTGCAAACAGAGCTGCTAATTTGGCCTGGGAATTGAACCTAATTTTGCTGTGAGGCAGATCTAAAGCACTCACCCAGTTGTAGGTAGTAGCCCTCTACAAAGGCAAAATGCTTCAAAAGCCTTGACCTAAGTGTGCCAGAACTCATTTTACCTTTGCCTAAGGCTGCTACCATTTAGGAATTTTTTAATAATCTACCAAAATTGTGACTGAGCAATCATGCCCACCCACAGGTCAGTCTCATGACTGATGATTACCAAAAGCATTTGCAGAAAGTACCATGTCATCCTGTCCCCTCAGATTATTCTCTTTCAGTGCCTTTGCTATGATACTAAATCAGTAGTACATAAGCATGTTTCAGATTTTTCCTGTCCTCTACTTTACCTTCCTGCTCTGATCTATACACATAAATCCGCATGACCCAGTTCACTGTCCCCAAACAACTGTCATTATACTTGAGAGGACTAGAATAATGTGCTTTTCTGTGAAACAAAAAACAAAACAACTCTCTCATTTTTAAAGGTCATCTCTGCAGGTCTGGGATTAGAAGCATAGGGAGCAGGATGCTGATGTACCGAGCTGCCTGTGCTCCACCTCTGGAGCTGCCAGTCTGTCCCCTTCTGCTAGGGCCAATCTTCCCTGCTTAAGAGCACAGCTGCTCGGCAGGCTGGCTGTTCAATCGACAATGATCTCTAGTTTCAAGTATGACAGCACCGACCTGCTCAGTCTCCATTCAGCCGCAGGTGGGGGCAGCGGAAGAGAAAGGGAGGGAGGGAGAGGGAGGACACTGCAACCTACGTGAATAATTGATAGTGCAAGGAAAGGAGAGCAGCTGGGTTCCCTGTCTCCATCTGCTCACCAGCTGGGGATGAGAGATCCTTGCTCAGGTAGGGGATGAACAGCTTAGCTGCTTTTATTCTCATCTTGCCTGCAATGCCAATTAAAAATATTTTGCATTTAGACGGAAGGGGAGCAAAGATAGCTGAGGGAGGGTTGATACAGATCTTCTCTGTTGCTTGCATGGCGTTGTGTAATGGACGGACTTTGGGGTAGTTTCAGCCTCAGCAGGAAAAGTGTCTGTGTGGTTTTTATAAGACATTATGCTATACTGCATTGTGTAGAGAAGCAGTTGGAGAGAGAGAAAGGGAGAGTGGAGGTGGGGAGAGCAGATGTGTCTGTAGGAAATGAAACAAACTGAAGGGATGAAGGGGCATGAAAGAGGGTCTGTCCAGACTCAAAGGAATCTCACCCTGATTCTGTCAATCTTGGACAAAAAACAATGAGTTCAAGTGCACAGCAGGAGATGCTGTCTGTACACAGCCGGTACTATATTTAGAAGCTGTGTGCATAGATCCGAGGAAACAGTTGATGTGAAAACATGTATGTTTCTATCTGTGGATGCATCTATGAGTTTGGGTAATATTGTAGTGAAATAAAAAAATACAGTTTTTACCCTGAAGAGTTTACCCTTGAAGGATATGCTGCTGTGTTTATCTGGTACTGCGCAGCTTCTGTGGAGCTTCTGATGTTCTTACAATGACTCAATTAATACAACTGCAGGGACCAGCTTCTGTGTTACAGCTAGTACAGACTTTTTCTATGTAAGATAAAATGTTAATACAGTTAAACAAACGAAAAGACTCTGCTAACAAAAACTGGGAAAATATATAGCAAAAGGTATAGACACCAATTACTGTAATACATATATTAACATAGCTACAAGGATATTTGAAAGAACAAAAAACTGTATGCCAGTCCCTAAAACACACAGTAACTATAAAAGGCATAATGATCTCTGCTACTGTAGACAAATATATGGATTACAATCTGAGACAGTAAGTACACAGAATTAGTCATGTAAGAATGCAGCTATCAATAGGAGCTGAATCTACTCAGTACAAAACTCAAGGCTTATATTTGGTGATATTATTGCATCAGCAGAGTAAATAGTAACAATCGTTAGCTTGATTATAAGTTGAGGAACAGAAAGGGGTCCTGTGATTTGTTTACAAGTGATTTGTTCATATGATTATTGCTAAAGGAGGCTAATTAGAACAGTAATTAAGGTATTTAATAATTGTTTTCTGGTTTGCTTGTGTATCTTGAGGGCTTTGTAAACAACTGGAGTTGCACAGAAGGTTAGGTGAAGCTGTGAGACAGTTAAATGAAAACTGAACCCAGTGTGGCTTTGAATGGGAACAAAGTTGGCTCTTGTCTGAAGTGGCAAGCTGCCGAAGAACAAGAATGGCAGAAGGACCTGGGCCTCTCTGTATACTTTGCTTTCACCATGGCCAGGCTTGCTAGTGCTGCTGATAATGACCCTGAGATGGGGGAGGGCAGTAGTTACCGCTGGCAGCCCTCTCCAGCAGCAAAAAATAATGTCTCTTCCTCCTTCCTAGATGCAGCAGAAATGGCAAGCTTGGCTCTTTGCCTTGGCCCAGTCACATCTCTGCTCAGATACAGGTGAATAACTGCTCGTGCAGAGAGCAGCTGCTGTATTCAGTGCCCTGGTCCTGTCTGGGAGGCATTTGGGTTGGAGCAAGGATGTAGGATGTATGAGTTAGCCCATACTCCAGCATCAGATCTTCTAGGGAAAAAAAAAGAAAAAGGAATAGAGAAGAGGAAAATTAATCACTTGGATTCCATGCAACTTACTAAAAACAGCAAGCAGTCACTCCTTTTGTCTATTCAAAGGTGTCACCTGCCTTGATTCCTTACTCCTTACAGTCTCTTTTCTCACCCACAGACCCTTGAAACCCCCATAATCATCTCTATCCAGGCCTTTTATGAGAAGAATTTATAGGAAGCATTAGGATGAAAATACTGCACTCATCCCTAAACCTTTGATATAACTGCTTGCTCTCTATTTTTCCTTTTACCTTCCTCCCTTCACCTACTCCCCATCTATATCAGCTATCTCATAGTTCTGTCTGTTTCTCTGCATTCTGTTTGCAGTCTTTCTTTGCACCTTTTCCTAGCTCTCTGGCTCCTCTGCAAATTCTGTCTCTTATTCTGTGTGTCTCCTTATGTCCCCTTCATGAGTCAGAACAAAACCAGTGTGAGACTGACACTGGGCATAAGGTTGTACCTGCTGCTTTTATAGGTCTTGATGTAAAGAGGAAACATTACATCATCCTCAGGAGTGAAATTGAGAATCACAATAAAAAAAAATTGTCCAGAAGAACTCTGTGTTCTCATTTAAATGCAGGTTTGTGCATACTTTTGCAATGGAAGATCATCTTCTCATGCTCAGTATTTATCAGGAATGTTGATCTATTGAGTGAATGCAAATGTATGTGGTTTAGGGGTTTGTGATTCCTCAAAATTTGAGCTTCCTTAGTTTACGTGTTAGATCAGTGAGCTATTTCATAAGTGGTGTAGAGCCAAATCTCAGCAGTACTTGATGTATGTCAGCTCCAAATGCCAAGGGCTAGTGGATTTACTATCTTGTCAGCCTTCCCTTGGAGGGAACGGGCATTCGCGGAGGACTGCCTTGATGCTCGCTTCCCTCAGTGGGTGCCGAGAGCTCTGGGAAGCGATGCTGTCCCCCAGCAGAGCTGAGCTGGGGTCCCCCCTGCTCTCCCCGTGTCCCCACGGAGCGCAGCGCCCCGTCCCAAAGGCAGCCCCTGCCGGCTGCGCTGCCCGAGCGCTCCGGGGGACTCATCCTCCACAGCGGAGGAGGGGCAGGAGTCACCACCCCATCCCCCCGTATCTCATCTTCCTCCATCCCTCCTCCTCCTCCTCCTCCTCCTCCTCCTCCTCGTCCTTCCCCAGCCCCTGCCGCCGGGCCCGCTCCCGGCCCGCGGGCCCCTCGCAGCGTGCGCGGCGCCTCCCGGCCCGGGGGAGCGGCAGGGTGGCACAGGGAGGGACCCCGAGCCCTTCCCCATGGCCAGGCCGGGGCACGGGAGGCTCCCGAGGAGGGCAGGCGGGAGCTGAGTCAGCGGAGCAGTGCAGCATGTTTTCCCGGGAGCACGGCTTCCCGGCCGGAGCCTGCGGAGGGTAGGTTCGGGGCCGGGGCCGCCAGGGCCTGGGGCCCGGCCTTTCCCGGGCAGGGCCGGGCCGGGCCGGGCCGGGCCGGGCGGCGGGGCCGGAGCAGCAGGAGGAGCCCTGGCGGGCGGGCCCGGAGGGCGCGGAGCCGAGGATGGGGAAGGCGATGGCTGTGCCCCGGCCCGGCAGGTCCGCACCTGGCTGTGGGCCCGGCGCTACCTCCTCCTCCTCCTCCTTCCCCTCCTTCCCTCCCGCCCGGCCCCGCTCTGGCCCGGGGGAAGGCAGGCGGTGGGGCGGCCGGGGGTGCTCCTCTGCCCGGAGGGGAAGGGGAGGCTCGGCGGGCTCTCCTGCCGCCCTGGGAATGGGGGAGCGCTCTGGCTGCGACTTCTCTGGGGGTGGGAGCGTGAGAATGATTCCTCTCTGGAGTTCCCTGTTCTCCTGGCCCTCGGGGCAGTGCCTGGCGGGGAGGGGGAGCTGGCTGGGTCCTCCGGGCCCTCCCGGTGCCTGCCCACCTCTTCTGGGGGTGCTCCGAGTTCCGAGCAGGGGGCACGGGCTGCCCACGGGTGGGAGCAGTGCCCTCCACGAGATGTGGGGACTGCGGCTGGAAGTGAGGCTCCTTAGTGGAAGTCACGGTCTGTGGGCAGAAAGTTTGGGACCAAGTCACATCTCATCCGTAGTGGTCGCTTCGTTTTCCCAGTTCTGTCTCAGTAATTCCTTCTCTTGAGTTCTAGGAATCTGTGTGTAAGCAAATGTAAAAGATGTGCAGGTGTTTGAGAGCTGAGCTGTTCCCCTGTCGTGTTTTCAGCTGTCTTCACCATATACCTAACAATCATATTTGGTGGAGCAAATGTGTCTCTCTGAAGCTGTTGCTCACAAGAAGTGGTTGCCCAGAATTTTCCTTATGAGCATTTCAGGCCCGCTCTTGTTTCACATTACCTCCAGTTCTTCTGATTTGTCTATCACTTTTAGTGAGGGTTTAAAAAACATATTAGTGTTTCACTATCCTGTCAGGCTGTGACAGCAGTTATTATCCTGTCATTCCATAGATAGCTGCAAATCATGCTGTAGTGTTTCTCCTACTGGAAGGCTTCCAGATTAGCAGAAGTATTTATGCTACCTATACACCTGCTTCCCCCTGAACTTCCAGGAAAATAGTTAACTGAGTATTTTGAGCTTACAGAAGCCGATCTCTTAGCATGGAAGCTGTAGCAGTTGTGCATCTAATAGCTAGAGGATAGCAATTCTTGATTGCATTATATGATTATTATATGCATTATATGATGATTATATGGCCAGTGACAAGTGGCGTACCTCAGGGCTCTGTGTTGGGACTGGTGCTCTTTAATGTCTTTATCAAGGGCATAGACAGCGGGAGTGAGTGCACCCTCAGCACATTTGCAGATAACACTCAGCTGAGCAGTACGATGGACACGACAAAAGGAAAGGATCAACCAGAGGGACCTTGACAAGCTCAAGAGGTGGTTCCTTGAGAACCTCATGAAATTCAACAAGTCCAAGTGCAAAGTGCTGCACATGGGTCAGGGCAATCCCAGACATGAGTACAGACTGGCAGAAGGGCTCACTGAGAGCAGCTCTGCAGAGAGGATTTGGGAGTTTTGGTGAGTGAAAAGCTGGACACGAACCAACAGTGTACGCTCGCAGCCGAGGAAGCCAAACATATCCTGGGCTGCAACATGACAAGAGTGGCCAGCAGGTTGAGGGAGGTGATTCTGTCTCTCTCGTCTGCTGTGGTGAGACCACACTTGCAGTGCTGCATCCAGCTCTGGGATCCTCAGCACAAGAAGGACGTGAACCTGTTAGCACAGATCCAGAGGAGACTGCGAAGATGATTTGAGGGCTGGAGCACCTGTCCTGTGAATGCAGGCTGAGGGAGCTGATGTTGTTCAGCATGGAGAAAAGAAGGACCTGGGGACAACTTACTGCAGCCTTCTAGTACTTAAAGGGCGCTTACTAAAAAGGAGAGTGACTTTTTACCAGGCAGATAGTGACAGGACAAGGGGAAATGGTTTTAAAGTGAAAGAGGTAAGATTCATATCAGATATTGGGAAGATATTCTTTACTCAGAGGGTGGTGAGGCACTGGAATAAGTTACCCACAGAAGCTGTGGATGCCCCATCCCTGGAAGTGTTCAAGGTGAGGTTGGATGCGGCCATGAGCAGTCTGATCGAGGAGGTGATATCCCTGTCTGTGGCAGAAGGGTTGGAATTAAATGATCTTTAAGGCCCCTTCCAACTAAAACCTTTCTGTGATTCTGTGACCACATAACAAACATATTCATGATTGCTTTATAGAGAGTTTGAGTCTTGTCTCATGTATTAGAAACCTGTGCTTTGTTCCCAGCCCCACTTATGTGGCCTTTACCATGATTTAAACCCCATGATTTAAACTGTGAGCGGCGTGGAAAGTTAAGTAACAGTAGGAGAGCTGCAGCTGGCAGTGAGGCTGTCTGTAGTGCAGTGGACACAGGAATAGTATGTGTGTTTTTAAACTAAGGGGCGTTATTTGTGTTGCTTTTTATTTTCTCTTCTATGAAATCAAATAAAGTGCTGCTGCTGTTTGTCCACAATACTGGTCCACCAGGGGTCATAGTAATAATATATTTTCCATAACAGGTGTGCAGACAAAAGCCCACTTAATCTCCATGCTGCCTTTACCAGCAGTGGTAACACAGAACTGTGCCTGCATCTCTCCTGCAGGGTGTATCAGTTCTGCTCTCTTGCCATCTCTGTTATGCTCCTGTCTTGGAGACTAATACTCAGGCTGTGGCAACTGGGGCTGTCCTTTGGATGCTGATTTCAGTGATATTTCAGAATTTCATCTCTTTTAATATGGTTCTGAGATCTGAACACAAAACTTGTTGTGAGGCCTTCTTGTGAGTCTTTAGTCTGCTGCAAATCCGTGATGGAAGAGGAACTTGGCAAAGACAGATCATTTGGCACTTATATGACAGTTGAGAGGAAAATATTGTGTGTGAACACAGACAGAACAGTCAGGGCCAGAAGATTTTTGCTGTTATATCCAGGATGTTTGCAGGCGGTAAGTGGTAAGTTAAGACATCTCAGGGATTCTTACGGAAATGACAGCTTCCTCATAGGTAAGAAATGATCTGGGGAGAGGAATAGTAAACAAAAGGTAAAGGAGACACTGTAGTCAAGCACTGGCATCTTGAATTCTCTTAAGTGTTAGAACTTTTTTCTTTTTTTGTTTTTTTCCCTTCTGCCTCTGTCTGTTGCAGGAGGTCTGAGGAGGTGGTGCCGTGCTTCAGCGATGTTATAGACTCTCCCACAGAAGGCTTTCCATGTGCCCTCACTCCGGCTGTCCCCAACAAGGTAAAAGCAGTCCATGTTCCTCTGGTTCAGGATTGGAGTCTGCTTTGAACAAAAGTTATGTGTGCAGAGGAATGACTGAAATCAAGCTCATGTGCATGCATGTCTTTCAGGTACAGTTGCCTACTTCTGTAAGAATCCTAAACTTGTTTATTTAACTGGTTCTTATGCCATACTCTGTCAAATCAGTGTGACCCATTGAACGAGAGAAATTTCTGATACCTGTCTGACCAGGTTTAGGTCAAGCTTTTGCAAGACAATTCAAAGACAATTTGGCCAGTTGTTGTCCATGCTATCAGTGAAGGAAGAACAATTCCATCATGTCTTCAGTGAGCAAGTAGTTTCTTTGCCAAAACATGGAAGGAGCTGTTGGCTCCTTCAGTATCTGGGTTACCACAGAAGATAATGGTAGCCTCTTCAAATGTTAAATTATTTTTCCCTCTTGTCTTTTCCTTTTCACAGACTGTGGACTTGTTTGAGATGATTGAAAAAATGCAGGTAAGGAGAAGTAATTCTGTCAGACTTCATGATCTCTTGATTTTTTGTAGCCAAACAAATAATCAGCTGCTATTTGTCCTCTCTCTTCACTCCCAATACCCTTTAATTTGGCCTTGCAGAATGTTTAGGTCTTCTGGGCTCAAGCTCCTATATCTACTCTTCAATGGGATTTCAAAAGTGTGTTTCTGTGTTTGTTTTTCCAACCAGCATGATGGAAGCAGTAGCCACAGATTATTATAATTGTCTGGTTTTTGCAGAAGTGTGATTATTAGAAAAAATCAAAATTACATTAAGATATCTCTGGCATCTTCTTCAGGAAACTGTATTTCTCCTGGGTAGCAGGTACTAATGACAGGTGATTAATAGGATGCTAACCTAACTGCATTTGGCAGGGTCAAACAGTTTAATAAATAACTACTGTAGATCCTGTCTTTAACTTGTACAAGAAAGTAGGACTCTGGCTTGACTGTTATATGGAAATCTGTGCACTTGGTTGCATATATTATGTTATAAAATTAAAATAGGACAGAGTTGAGTTTTTCTCCCTTCTACTCCAAATAAGGAAATAGTAATATAATAATTTGTTATATTTGTTAAATATCTAACAACGAAGTCTTTAAATTTTTCATTTTATCTGTTCTCAGAGCATCCTTGCAGGCTGCCAGCATTTTTCCTGAATGGTGCACCTTCTTTAAAATGCTGTAGTTAACCTTGACCTAACATAACACACAACATAACTCTTACCTTTTATTATGTGCAGGAATTAAACTTATCAAAACTAATTAACTTCTTTTCTGGAATTTGGATGATCAAATTATGAATATGAGGAAAATGCAAGACTTTAGTGGGACCATAAAGGTGAGGAGGTGAAAGGTGGCAGCAAAATGCTGAATATAGAATTACGAGGCTGAGGTACTATTTGACAGACTAGAAAAGAGGAGCGAGGGAAGAGGGGCTGAAGTTATATCTGCTGTATATTCATGTGTAGACAGACACAGGCCTTGCAACTACTGTACTGACATCTGAACTGTATTTGGGATCTGTTTTCAGTGATTTAGAATAGCAAGCTCTGTGAGTGTGCCTGTGTCATTTCATTGTGCTGGAAAGTAAGCTTGAGCATGCAGTGCTGCTTTAGTTCAAGCAGGTGTTAAAAGGTACGACAGTCCTTTCCAGGCCTTTTGAAATCTGTATAAAGAGTCACTAGCAGAGGTCCCTTACTGGATGACTGTTGCTTAAGATTCTCAGTGTTTCTCAGCTGCCGGTTTACCATGTGAACAGTCTCTTACTGGATTTGCACCCCTTTAGGTAGATAAGAGGGAGCTGATGAGAATTTCCAACATATGCAGACTGCTTAATTTTGCATCTATGTTGTTGTCTTAGCTGTCTATTGTTAAGACTGTTTAGTGGTTTGGTTTTTTCTAATTTAGCTTGTTTTATCATATGACTTGCACTAGGGGAATTAATATCTGCTGTTTAAGCATGACAGAAGTTTCTTGAAAGAGAGGTGTTTTCCAAGAGGAAAAACTCCACCAATATTTTGTTTTAGTATTTGCTGTGACCTTTCTTTATATTTTTACTAATTTACTATTTATTCTTCAGGTTGTTTTTTTCTTTCTCTTCATTTGACTGTGACAGTCTTTTGGATTTGCTGAATCAGTCTTGAAAATGAAATCTGGGGTTTTCCTTAGCAGTCAAAATGAGTAAAAGGCAAAGAAGGAGACTTGAACATTTCTCCTGTAAAATAACAATAGCAAATCTACAGGATAGAATTGATTTTTGAGTACTTTAACAATTGGCTTGTAGTATTATTGACTGACAGTTAGAATATCCATTTCACATTACGTGTGATGAATTAACGGGTAAAGTAGTCCTCTCTTTCTAAGCTGAAACCAGTCCCTGAGACCTGGGAGAGAAGTTTGTCTTTTTTTCTTTTTTTTTTTTTTTTAGTTTTAATAATCATTACTTGGAAGTAAATGGACTACTGGCCACTTTGTTCCATGCTTCCCGATGTAGTGAAGTCACAGTAAATACTTTGTTAAGGGCACTTAGTAATATGTTGTTCCTGGAGTGCTTTGCAGTGCAAGCAGCTGAAAAACAAGGAAGTTTTATTTCAGCTAATAAAACGAGATTTTTCAGGTCTTCACATGTTTGTATAGCAAATCCCTTTTCACTTAACTGCTTTTGTTCACTACCTCTGTTCTTCATTCATACAGTTTCCACATATTCTTCAGTCTTCTTTTCTCACAACTACCTTCATGTTTTTTTTCTGTATCCCATTTTGTATCCAAGTTGTCTGTTTTGACTACCACCCTCACAGCACTGCTCTTTCCCAATAAAAAAATATATGTGACTGTAGCATTGTTATGGCTTGTTGGACCTGACTCTGGGTCTGGACAGTTTTTAGTCTGCCATTCATTCTTTCATCCTGCTCAAGGCAGGTGTTTACCCTGTACAAGACCTTGGGGTTACCAGATTCCCAGACTGATGTTGTCTCTGGTATGCTACCTGGGGAAACAGTGAGAGAAAGCCTTTCCTTAATGCAGTACCACAAGCTAAACTGGACCAAACCAGAAGGACATCTCAACAGGTGGCTGAGACTTGACATGCCTCTCCCTTTTGAGGAATGACAGTGATCATAGACAAGTTGTTCTGCCCATGCTTTGACACTTCCAACACCTTATGATGTAAGTTTCCTGTAGTCCTGGTTACCCTTTAAAATAAAGCTTTGAACTGTACAGCCCAGGGCTGCATTAGATATTTGCCAGTATGTTAAGCATCACTCTAAAGGAGAGGTTGGTAGATTTAGACCTATGTCTTCTATTCCCAGGCTACCAGGAGCTCCCTTAACAGTACAGAGTCATGGAATGTGCTGGTATATTCCTCCACTCTCTGTAGAAGCTCTGAGACAATAGCAGCTCCTTTACAGCAGCCCAGGAAGTTTTCCCTCAGGCCCTGCTGAGATACTGGTCTCCTACCAGGACCTCCTTTGAAACTGGAAAGTTTTTGCAGCTATCAGATCTGCCAAAAATGTCAGGGAAGGGGAATGAAATATTAGAAAATTGCAGTTTCCTAATCTCCATTTCCATGTGCAGAAAGCCCATGGTGCACAGCAAGTTTGTCCTGCTACAGTTTCTTTTAGAAGGCTGGGTCTGCTTTGTACCTGTATGTCCCTCCTGTTTCAGTCCTGCTTTGATAGCACACAGGACTCTCGGTCTGTTCCTGAAACTCCTGTTTCAGAACGTAGCCTTACTCATGAGCCCCAACTCATTAGGTTGGCAAATGAAACTCAAGATCACATCAACAAAACATCCTTTTGCACTTACATTTCACGCACTTGACTGTCTCACCTTTATGACTTCCCCAAATGCAAAATGATTACTACTACCTCTGCAAAAGGTAAAGATCACTTGTCAGCCTCTGTTTCATCTTAATTTCACAGCTCACTGTGTCCCGGTAGTTTGTTGTTCAATGCTGTATACTGACATCACAATTTGAAACCGGTCTTCTGAAGTTTCCCTGTGAAAGGTTCCAAGCTGGTATTTGTTTATAGACTCCCTTGCTGAAATACAAGTGAAAAAACAAATTTTTTGGGGAGAAGGTGGGGAAGGTGGTGGTGGTGGTGTAAAGTCTCTTAAAGCTCAGCTTTTATAGTTTGATCCTGTGTCACCCTGTAGATGCTATGCCAAGATTCTTGCTCCTAATATAGTTAAGGAAAATAATTTGGTTTTCTGTCATGTTGTCTGCTGATTGTTCCTTCCTTGCTTTACTGTGTTTCTATGTATAACCAACTAGAATTTCTTGTTACTGCTCCCTTTTGTGATTGAACTCAACTTCAAACTTAGGAAGAATGACCTCATGCATGTACTGCTAGTTTCCTTTATCCTGGAGTTTAGCCATACTTGTTTACTTCTGGTGTTTCTGACTGTTTTTAAAGGTGTTAAGCATTTGTTGTGAGCTCAAAGTCTGGCTCCTCATCATTTCATGAAGGTTTAGGGTTTTTTATGGCTCATTTTTATGTTCTTTTCACAAGTTTTCTCATTTTTTGAAAACCTCATTTTTATGTGAATTAGATGTGTTGGGACTTTTTTCTTTGTCTCTTTTTTTTTTTTTCCTTTTTTGGTCCTGCAAGGAGCATCCTGATTATTAATAATCCTCAATATAAGGTTGCTATTGCTTAATGTTCATGTTGCTATGCTAGCAGTTTTTGCTCCCTATACAGCTGGAGCATTGGCCCAAAATGTTTCCTCTTGAGTCTCCTAAGTTTCCACTTTAGAGTTCCTCTGAGATTTACCTATTTCTACCAGAATCTAGTTTAAAATCTAGTTGCACTGGAGAATACATGTGGAGGCATAGCTGTTATAAACCATATTCTGCTTATTTTCACAACAAAGTTGAGAGCTGCCTATCCTGTCCAGAATCCCTCATTAGCCACACCATTAAACAGCCACTGATAGTGTATAAAAATGTAGTCTCGGCATCACTTTCCAGTATGAGAGTTACAAAATTTTGGTGGCAGTAGTTGAATACTCATGTACTGTGTGTAAAAGAAAGCTTCAACTTAAATCCTGGTCTTTATCTTCCTGTCTGACAGTGCAAATTCTGTCTCTTACTCTGCTGTCTGTGATGCCCACTTGTTGATGGCTTGTTGACCCCCATATCTTTTTGGCTTCTTCTGTTCTGGGCCTCTGCTCTGTATTGGGGCAATCCTCAATAAACTTTTCCTGTTCTTGTGTGCTTCTGCTGCAGAGGTGTGGTGCAAGTGAGCTCCTTTGCCATGGTGAGTAGGTAGAGGATGGAGTAGCTTTAAGAAAGCAAATCAAGTCTGGATCCCAGCACCTGATTCAGGAAGGAGCTAGACTTTTGCCCTTTGATTCCAACCCACCTTGCAGTAATGGTGCCTGGGAAAGCAGATGTAGATGGCTTTGCCATGTAGCTCCTTGCTGCCTGCAGGAGTCAGTTGCACTAGTCAGATGTATGGATGGAGAGCAGCTCTGATTTTGTCTTACCTCCAAGAGAGGGATTTGTTCCCATACGTGGATGGCAACAAGGCACTTAGGCTGCTTGATAAGAAAAGGTCTTCTTGCTTAACTCTAATGCTCGAAACAAGTGTTTTTTACTTTACTGAACCCTGCTCTGAGGCTCTCTGTTCTCTGCCTGACAGTATCTTCAAGGGAGAAGGAAAAGTAGAAGAGGAATGAATGGCTGGAAATAGTGTTCTTTTGTGTTCTGTCTTTACCTCTTCCACTTTTTTTATATTGCTTGGGATAGGTAATAGAGTAGCTAGAAGAGATTAGAGAATCAAATAAGATAATCAGTTTGGGAGATTGTTTTTGATATCTGCCAGCTTTCAGCTTTTTAGTAGATGTAACGTTGGGGGTAGCCTTATGGTTTTAATGCCAAACTAGGGGACTAGCCAAGTCCTAGCTTTACTGCTCCTGTTTATTTAAACTTCCAAGCTTGCATAAAATAGAAAATCATATAGAAAGACAAAATATGCATATTGAGGATATGGAGAAGGACACAGAGGGTAAGTGAAACAGACATGCAGAATTCACTGTCTATGACTTTATGTTTCCAGGGGAGTCGTCTGGATGAACAAAGATGTTCCCTTCCAGCTCCTCTCAAGGTCAGGCCAAGTCGTTGTTGCCTCCTAAATTGCTGAGAGTAGCAGATAATTACTGACCTGACTTGTAGTGTATTTTCACCTTGGAATAAACACGGGGTCTACAAACATCTCAAGAACACATATAGACTTGCCTTTTTCATTTTCTTATTTTCCCCTAATTGCTACATTCACCTAATTGGGTGAAATTATGTAGCTGAAATAGAATTAACACTTCTCTTTTTCTAATTTAATATTTCCATAAGTGTTTATTGTTATTGACAGTCTTAGTTTTGCCTAAGTAATTTCTTAAATATATTCAATATGAGAATTCTAATAAGGTCCATGAAAGCAGATTGCATTTATGTCAGTAGTCTGCTTGATGACTCATAGAGATGCTCCTAGAAAGCTGGTCTGTTTTGCTCAGTATTAGGCCAATAAGAACAGATTCTGATCTTTAAATTCTCAACTCTTCCTCTCCATTTCTTCAGTCTCAGCTCAGGCCCAATAACCTTAAAATCAAACTTGACTTTGATTTTAATCTTGGAATAACCTTTAAAAAAAACCACATAGAGAATTGATAGAGCCCAGTTCTGACAGAGATAGTGTTCTTAGGGATGATGGAAGGTGCATCCAAGTGGCATAAAGTGGCTCAGATACTGCTCCTGTTCCCTCAGTCATGCCTCAGCACTGCGCAGTTGTATAGTAGCCATGGAGATGACACAACCTCAATCTCACTGTGCCATTCCTGTTGTCATCTCTGTCTGCAGAAGAGCAGCAGCTGTCTTAACACTGTGTGGAAGGAAAGGAGAGAGACTGACAGCCCTAACCACCTCGAATTTGCCTATAGTTTGGCTGTGTCCTCATTTTGCATGCCTGTATTCTGTGTAGTTTCAAGGAGGAAGGTGGGTAAAATCTGACTCCAAAATTTATTGTTCTCAAAGTTCTATATGACAATGCTGAGACCTTGGAAATGGAGTCTAACCGTGAATTTTAAAGTAAAACTCTAAAGATGACCTAGGGCAGACTGGAAGCTGAGGGCACAGCTTGCACCATCACAAGAGCATAACACTTTAAAAGATATCACATGTTTTTGCTAATGGTCTCTTCTGATTGCAGACAGAAGAGGAGTATATTCCTTACCCCAGCATCCACGAGGTGAGTTAGTACTACTCTGTTTTTTTCTTGGACTTTATTGTTTTTTCATCTTATTGACCTTCCAGATTATTGACCTGTCAGTTTTGATGCTCTCTGTCCTTCTGAATAGGTCTTACAAAAAGGGTGGCCCTATCCTCTAATTATTTTACCCCAATTTGGGGGCTACTGGATTGAAGGGACCAGCCACAACCTCTCCAGCTTGAGCCCAACCCTGTCTGATGTGCCCTTTCCCTGGAGTGGTAAAGTGAAACTGGAAAGTGACCCTACAGCCAAGCTTTACCGCAAACATTTTCTGGGAAAGGTAAGAGTGACCTTCACAGCCTTCTTTTCCTACTCATCCTCAAGACTGAAATGTTTCTTCGGTTTTTGTGATGGACTTAGAAATGACTGCAGAGCTGCTCCATTTCAGTTCCTTACGATGCCTTGAACTAATGTAAATAAGGTATATTCTATGGTATGGCCTGCAGTGTGTTTTGTTGGTCCTGTCCCCTTGTGAAATGTGCATCATCCTGTGCGTTATTAGAAGAGAAAGATTTGCACAGGAAATGATTATATTTGGTTAAGAAGCCATTTTGAGGCTCCTGTACAGATACCAACCTTGGGATGACAAGGGGGAAAAAAAGTGTAATAAAATTGAAAATGGAGTGTTATTATTTTAGGGGGGACTTCAGTACTGACAGTGCAAGCCCCTCAGGAGGAAGTAAAATGGTCTGTTTTCCTCGATGTGTGGTCATTGTAAAATGTGTATGATGAAACTGGACTGTGTGTTTTGCAGTTGTTAATTTAAGTAAGTTTCGTGCTAAATATTCCTTGATTTTAAAAATTCCAATTTGACACATAGGGAAACAGGGCTTGGCCTCATAAAGTCTGTGTTTGCTGGCTGGCTATTAAGGTCCATCTGGGTCGGCCTACTTAGTGAGTTGATTGATTACCAGACTGAATCTAAGAATGATATTTGCCATCAAGAACAAGGGAGACAACCCATGATCTTTTCTGAGGTTCAATTCATGGCATGAGGAGATAGGAAAGCCTGACAGTATACTCATGCTGCATCTTACTCAGCGATCTCCCTCAATAACTGCTCAGTAAGTTCAAAAACAGGAATTCGTGGAGCCTTGAGCAAGTTCCCAGCACTAGTTGTGCTCATCTGAACGATCTTGTGTAGTATGCAACACTGAAAACTGATATTAATGTAATTTGTGCGTAATTAGGAAAAAAAAGAAAGCCTTCCTGGGGACTTCCTATCAAGACTGACAGATCTGCTGTCCAATCTGTTAATGGACATTTATCCTGTAACCTTCTGGAAGCTTTCAGTATGCCAACTGTAATTATTTTTCTGTCATAGTAAATTTCGGGTTGTGCTTGAAGGTTTCCAGAGCCAGATAGCATGAGAGGCAAATTGCAATATGATTTTTTCAGTCTGATTGTAGGATTCACTGCTGACCTGGTATCACAAAACAGTTGAGGTTGGAAGGGACCTCTGGACCTTTTCTTGTCCATACTCCTGCTCAAGCAGGGCCATATCATCATTGTTCCTTCCAGGTGAGATCCAGCATTTCCTACATCACCAGACTGCATTTGCAATCATCAGTGCCTCAGAACTACAGAAAATCTTCATTTTTTAGTGTTCAACATTTTATTCTTTTAGAAAAAAACAAGGTGAACAGGACTCTTGTCACAGAAAACTCTACCCATGGATAGAAAACTTTGCCCATAGTTTAAAAGCTTAGGTAAGGAGAGAGATCAGAGCTTTTTCTCTAGGTGAGCATTTCTTCAGGACAAAGTTTGTGATACTAGTGATTTTGATTCTGTGTGGGTTGGATCCTTTTCTTGCTGACAACATGGTAAGGGTATTTCAGCAATGTCAAGAAAGGTCTCTTTCAAGCTTTGAATAATGGCAAATAGTTCTTAGCTGAAGAAGAGTCCAGAAGCATGATGTGGTAGGAGAGGCATAGCCAAATGGTTTAGGGAATATCCTTTAAAAAAGATGGAAGATTAGAATATTGAGTGCTATTACAAACTTAATATGCGTGTCTGAATTCTGGGTGTGCATATCTAGATCAATCAACTTTCAGCAATTTTTTTTGACTCCTTTTGCAGAACATTTTATAGCAGACCCTCTAAAACAACCATCAAAACAATGTGCTAGGACACACAAGCCATAGCTCGGTTCCTTTTCTTTGCATCATGGTCTGTATTACACAGGCCGTGATTACACAGTAAGATCTATTCTGCCTGTAGGAAGAAGGCTGTAAAACCTTTTGTCTTGTACTGTGGGAATAATTCAATGTCTACTTTGTTTTTCAAAGCTATAATAAAGAGAAGTAGACTGAAGCCAGGAGGGATTTAATAAAGTTATACATTGGAACTGCCAGTCAACGAAACAAGTGCAGTTTCACAAGCGCTTGAAACTGGCAGTGCTGATGCCATGCAGCTTTCTTGCCATGCATTCATATGTGATCTTGTATTTCTCCATTATGCTGTGCTTTCTTTGTGCTGGTTAAAGTACTGTTGCTGCAGATGGCAGATGTCTTAATAGCTTTATAACTTCTCAGGCAAACTGTCAGCACTCCTTTTGTATTCTGTTAGTCTTTTCCCTTGGACCCATGGAAGATACTTAATTGTTTTTACAGAGATCCATTTGAAATCCAGACCATCCTTTCAGACTGCATTAAATATTACGGAAACTGCTTCTATGGCTGAACAAATTTGTACCTCTATATAGGTCATCTCAGCTCCAGGGTATCTTGTCACCACTGAGTTTCTTCAGTATTAACCATAAAGCCTTTTGATGGTTCATCTCTTAACTGCAGAACAGCTGTTGTCCATTGAAGGACTCTGTGTCTGCCTTCTGTTGCCTATTTGTTTTTACAGAGAAAGAAACATCACAGAGGAAAAAGAAAATTGCAATGAGGAAGTTTTAGGTTTATACATACATATGATTACTCAGATCTCAGTTTAAAACCTAGTCTTGCATTCAGGATCGAGCTACGCAGCCAGACTGGCTTTGACAAAAATTCAGTTACTTGAAGACCTCCACTAATTCTGGTGCCCATTCCCCCATGAAGGTTGCACCCTCTTGTGCAGCGCTGCCCTGTTATGTTGCCTGCAGAGCTGATTACCCAGTCTCCAAAACAACGGAGATCCCAGTGTGTCAAATCTGCTGTGGTTTGGCTTAGAAATCTCAGCAAAACATGTCTTGGTTTCTGGTCTTTGCAGCTCAGTGTTGCTTTTGGCTGCAGCTAACCTCAAGTTTTGGCTCCTCTTCTTTTGCTCTGCCTTCTAGTCCTGACTTTTGTTGGCATTGTGCCATATTTTTCCTTAACAGCCTGTCTTGGGCATCCACCCTAGCATGACTTCTTTCCTTTGTGGGTTTTGATTCTAGACTTCAACTGACCATTGAATATGTCCATTGAATCTGTCTGTTTCTCAGCTACTCTGTCTTTCTGCCCTTGGTCACAGTGATTACTGCACCTGATTCTTATTCACATTCCAAAAATCTATTAGTATCCTGAAAGTCATGGTCAGAAAAAATAAACTGTCCTATGTGGCTTCCTTTGATTTCAACTTTTTTTCCCATGTACAGATAAGTTCAGTCACTATTATTGACTCGTGTGACAGATTACACTGGACTTCTGTGATTTGAACACTGCAGCTAGAGGCCATATTACTCTGTTTGCATCTTTGCCGCTCTTTACTTACACCTTATTGTTTTCAGACCCTCTTGTTTGATCAACCATGATATCTTTTGCCCATGAGTCAGTGGCAGGGCAGTTCTGGGTGTTGGGTTTTTTCTGTCTCAGAGAGGAAGAGAAAACAATGATATCTTTAATACTTACAGATTCATTTTCATGTTGAGGTTCAGAGCAGTGACTAGTCTTAGTTACTCCTTTTTTGTTTCAAAGAGAGATTTGATTTATGTCTGTTAACTTCAAGTTGGATGTGTCCACACAGATATCAGAGTATGTCACTAGATGTATCTTTTACTTCACAGTGAGTCAGAGCTATGACTAATACAAAAAATTGTGTAGACAGCAAAAGGCAGTCTTGTCAATGTACTGAGAGGTTGCAATCCACCAGAGCCAGAACAGACCTTCTGTATTTTCTAGGCAAAAGGCTGCGGGAGGAACTGATAGACTAACAACCATTTTGGATCAAATTACTTTTTGTTCTCATTGAGTTTTTATTAATCTATTGTGTCTGGAGTATTCCTTTCACAGGATACATTCCAAATTGTCCAATTTTTGACTGTACAACTGAGTGCAACTTATTGTCCCATTTTTGTGTCATACATGAGGATGCTTTTATACAGTGCTTCATGTGTTACTCCCTCCGAGTCTTGCAATCCTGGCTACTGACTTCATTCTCCCTGGCCGTCCTGTCAGGTTGACTCTGTCTTTGATTCTCGATGACTGATGGGAGAACAGCCCATTCATTATTTGCAGCGGTGTAGTGTTTTGTCTCTCTCTGCTGTTTAATTTGACCATGGCAGACACTTTGCAGTTAGGCTGAGGAGATTGTTTCTACAAACCAAGCAGCATAAAGCCACCAGACAGAATCAGCACACACTAAAACATATGCAGAGTACTTTGATTATATCTTTCAAGTCAGTTAGTGATGGGTAACACCATAATTAGAAAATACATCAACAAGCAAGTTAGCAGTCGGTGCCTCTGTGAAACAGTTGACCAAGTGGTATTTGGGAATCAAACTCCCCACTGAAGTGTGTGAGTTTTATCTCCTGGGAGCATCTGACTTCTCAGTGAGTAGATACAGCTTGTTTTTCCTACAGAACAACAAGTGGGAAATCTAGCTGGATATCTTGAGATACGTCATCTGGGATTTGGAAAATCCCAAGATTTGTCTATAAAAGATACTAAAAGAAGGCCTTCATTTTTTTGTTGCCTAAACTGTTCTGCACTGCAGGTCTCTGTGGGCATATTCCTGATCCACTATCAGCAGATTGCTGTATGACTTTCTTCTGATTTTCTTGGTTCCAAGGCATAAGGAGGCACTGATAATTCTGCCAGCTGTAGGGTAGCTGAGAGGATTTTGGTTTTGTGAGTCTTTGTTTTGTTTTATTTATTATTATTTTGTTTTGCTGAGAAGGAGTCTGACCCCAACTTTCATCATTGCTAGCTCAAAAGTACCATACCAATCTCACTGTACTCCCTTGGGTTGGAGGCAGAATACTGAAATGCACTTCTGCCCCTTTCAACAGAAATTCTCATTATCAGCAAAAGATTAAGATATTAATCTAACCAAAGAGAATCAGATCCCCTGTATGACATTTTCATTGTTCTCACTGTGATTATACCTCAAATCCATTAAGTTTGGACTACTTGCTGAAAGCATAAATTCAGTCTCAGTGCTTTGGTCAGAGTTTAGTAGCAGCCAGCTCTGAAAACCGGCCATAAAGAAGTTGTGCACTGGGACGATGGGAGTGATCAGAGCATTTTTGCATGATTCCACCTCTGTAGTATTTTCATTTTACTAGAGGTTTCCATTCACATCCTGTGTCAAAAGGCTTTAACCTTTTGAGATTAGAGGTTATATATTGGTATAGATTATATATCAATATATATTGATATACGTATATATTGATATACGTAAGCCATTGGAATATGGCATATACTCAGGAGAAATGTTTGGCCACAACCATTTACATACAGAGACTGTAAAAATGTTTGCATTATGTTTCATGGTTTGACTGAATGGCTCTGTTCCAGGCACACTCCACTGAAGTTCAAGCAGTGTCAGTAGAACTGCTGAGAACACCTACGAAGTATTTACTTACTGACTGTATCCTTCCTGAGATGTGAGCCCTCAACCATTTGGCATAATGATCCTTACTCCTTGTATAGAAAATTCCCACAACCACATCCAGTTGAATGTGCTGAAGAGCACTGCTTACTCATGCAGAGTCTGAATGAATAAAGCGAAAGTTCACAAAAGATACAGTTTTATTTACAAGAAACTCAATTTCTTCAAAATGTGTTGCTGAGTGTTCTAATCCTATTCCTTCTGAGGAGCCCTTCTGATGTTGTACAGGTGAGGAGAAACTGAATTGACAGTGGATGCACTCTGACTGATATGCTCATGCATTAATGATCAAGTGGGCTCGAAGACAGCATATGCATGTCTTCAAGCATGCTATTGCTAGTTAAATTAAAAATCAGCTAATCTTGAGTGACAGGTTGTATGCAAGAAAATCTGGTAAACTTCTCTGGGAAGCATGTTGGGAATTATGTATTTTGGCTTCCTGTTTGCAGGAGCACCAGAACTTTTACTCCAGTGACATGTCTTTGGGCTACCTAGTACTTTCTGTGAAGTATGAACAGATTGAGAAACAGGAAAATCTACGCCTGTTGCTGAGGTAACTGCCTGTTGTTGATGTTACTGTGCTGTATCTCTCATCTTACACTGACCTTCCTCTGCATAGATGTGGGTGTGAATTTCATGTCTTTCTTTTGGACGGGACTGCAAAGAAACCTTTGAGCCTTTTTTTCTCCTTGCCTTCCCCTCTGTGTTGCTCTGAGCAGTTTCCTTGAGGAAGCTGAAGTGATGCTTGCAGGTGCATCTTTATAGTACCTGTGTGAAAGATATCTGTTCTTCCCTCAAATGGAAAGGTTTTCTGTTTATTCTGTGTACTTAGAGACATGTGAATACTCTGTAGGAGAATATGAATTCCCTAATGGAAGATAGCCTAGCCCAGGCTTTGTCCCTAAGACTAAGGCTCCCTTGAAGGTGAGCTAGAACATTCCCTAACTTCCCAGGGCAGCCATAACATTTAGGACTTTTACAGAGAGACATTATCCAGAGAAAATTGGTGAATGAACTAGAGGAAGAACAGAGCTGAATCTTGCGTAGGTGAGAGGCACACTGCAGAAAAGCTTTTTACCACACCATGGACTGGGTGAACTTCCAGTAGGCAACATGCTACTGGAACCAACTGACATACAGTTGCTGCTGACAAGGATTCATCCAGGACTGACAGAAAATACTGGTGACATAGGAGTCAGCTATAAGAGAATCACTGGTGGGTTTCCTCCACTGTATGCAAAGAATGCTTCAGAGTGCCAGCAATAATCCTGGCAATTATAAAGAGAGAGCCTATTTGTGAGCTGTGCCTGGGAATGTTTATCTTAGCTCAAAAGTCTTCCTCCATGGAAGAGACCAGGGAAGAAAAAAAGGGTAGTAATTCCTCTATTAAGGTATTTTATTATTTGCAGTACTTTTCACTCCACATCTTTTGTATAATGGTTTGAAGAGCATTCTGGCAGTCCAGTATTTCTTCTTCCTTAGAAAGATATCTCTCCTTAAGTATACAAATCTAGAGGAAGGAAGCTTTTCTTTATCACCTTTCTGGAACAATGCTACACCAGTTTCTACCTCCTTTACTTTGCATAGATCTGCTTTTCTAGGCTGTCTCTAACAGACCTTTTGCAGTCTTTCAAGCCCTCATTGTATGATCACAGGAATCTCCTATTATTCTGTGTCCATGAATTGTATGTCAACATTTAAATTTCTGCGAAAGGAAATTGGTGCAGGGTTGGGGGGAAGCAAAATATTTCTTTAAGAAAGAAAAGAACACAAGGAGCAAGAGAGTAAACATTCCTGTTTTGTCTTCCTCTGCTCCCTGCTACGGGTGATGAGCAATAAGAAGTGAAAGTACCTCACTTCTCCAGTGATTTTATGCACCAGGGTTAAAATTAATCCTTTGGAATTTGCCTCTTTAAGAATACTCTGAAGAAATGGCTACTCTTTCTTTAAAGAGACAGTGTCGCTTGTGTTTCCCTTCAGCCATGTTTCTAATGCTTTTTTTTGTTTTGTGTCAGGACGCGTACTGGCACCAAACATGACCTAATCCCCATTTCCTGTCTGAATGAGTTTCCCAATGCTGTCCAGATGGCAAAGGTGAGATTCATGCTTGCTTGTTTGTCTTAAGGCCTCATTCTTCAAGTTATTTTCACCTCTGTCCTCCCATTTCCCTCTTTCTCTACTACTCCCCAGTCAAACTGTCATATAGTTCCCTTTTACCCTTCCATTTAACTTCTTTCTCTTCTGATTTTAGTTCAGAATTTTTGCCTGAAGGGGCTCCTGTCAGATAATTATAAATAGTGCCTGCACTCTCATGCCTGCAGCAAGTTAGGGCATATGATAATCATGCTTCTGTTTCCTTCTCTCTCTCACTCAACAGCTACTGTGTGAGGATGTGAATGTTGAACGCTTCTTTCCTGTCCTTTATCCCAAGGTATAGTGTTTTGATATGTCTTTGTGTCACTTTTCCATCAAGATCTGGCTAATGACATCCAGTTGATAATTTCTGTTTTCATTGCCTCAGGCTTCACAGCTTATTGTTGCATTTGATGAACATGTCATAAGCAATAACTTCAAATTTGGGGTCATCTACCAGAAACCTGGACAGGTAAGCTCCATAAGATCCCATTGTACTTGGGACAAAACACAAAATGTTAATTCTCTTAGCTTAAATGTAATAACATGGTCTGTACTGTCCAGAGACAGTGGTGTGGAGGCTGCAGTGTTTGTGCAGTGCTACGATTCTCTTGGCATGCCTCTTCAATCCCCAGTGTCCCCGGCAGTATAGGCTTTGTGAATCTTTGAACCCTAGCCCTAATGTCAGCTTTGAGCAGAGGCAGAAGTCCTCAGCTCCATGGGTGGCCCAGATGAAAGTTGCAGAGGCAGTGATGTTATTCTAGTTCTTTGCTTCCCTTGTCATGCCTCTTCCACCCCCATTGTCCCTGGAACTGTAGACTTTGTGGATCTCTGAACCCTAACCCTAAAGGCGGCTCAGGGATGAGACAAAGCTCCCCAGCACCATGAATGGTCCAGATGAGAAAGGTGTGGAGAAAGCAATGTTGGTGCAATGCTGTGCATCCCTTGGCATGCCTCTTTCACCCCCAGTTTCCATGGAGGTGCAGGCTTTGTGGATCTCTGAACCCTAACTCTAACCCTAATGGCAACTTGAGCCTGAGGCAGAGGTCCCCAGCACCATGGAAGGCCCAGATCGGAAATGTATTTAAGCAGAGATGTTTGTTGGTTGAATTGTGAATAGAAATTACTGCCTGTTCTTTGCACTGCTTGTGCTTCTTATGACTTCTGCTTTCCTTTTGTAGACAACTGAAGAAGAAGTCTTCAGTAACACAGTAGAGAGTCAGGGTTTCCTGGAGTTCCTGGATTTCCTTGGTGACAAGATTCAGCTGCAGGATTTCCGTGGGTGCGTACCCAGCACAGCTGGAAAGCCAGATTTAGTTATGGAACACTGCGTGTTCACAGGCTGCAGCTCTGTTAGAGCCCTGCTTTCAGGAAAGTGCTGTGTCCTCTGAATCCCAGTGCAGGTGAAGATGCCCAGAATACTTTTGTCAGCCATCATGTCTGGGAACTAGTTGGAACTTAGGTCTCTGCTGGAATTTTCCTGGTATCTTAATCTGACCCTCAGTATCAACAAAGAATAATTTTATTTGACAGTGCAAATACAAGTTTGTTTCACAATGATATGGGACAGTATTGTTTTAGGCTCTTTCTGTGGGGCTGCCCATCCTTCTGTAGTTCTGAAATATGGAGTGTAATTCTCAGAAGAATGCCAAAGAAAGTAACTTCTTTGAGAATCCCTGATTTAACTTCGTAGCTTTTAGCAAGCTAGTATGTTCACCAGCAGAAACACTGCAGCTTCAGTAGGTGCACTGGTTTGGGGAAGATTTGGTGCCTCACTATCACTGATTTCCTAAAAATTACCTTTGATAATACTGTTACTGATAGTGTCTTTCTTCTCTCTGCTTTCTCATCTCTACTGCCTGACCTATGGTGTGGTATGGATTTGCTCAGGTTCCGGGGAGGCTTGGATGTTACCAGAGGTCAAACAGGCACTGAGTCAGTCTATACAAATTTCCGGGGGAAGGAGATCATGTTTCATGTGTCTACAAAGCTGCCCTTCACAGAGGGAGATTCCCAGCAGGTATCAGAGGGAGAACTAAGGATTGTAACAGTGCGGCTTAAGAGAGGTGGGGTGTTAGAAGAACACTGCATGGAAGGGAGAATGACTAACCTTATAATATTGGGATTTACAGCTGGAGTAATGGTAAAAGTAGTGATTGAGGAGTTTGGTTGAACAGATGGGTTTGAGATGCTAGACAGACTGGGTGTTTGAGGCCCCATTGTACTGTTCCACTCTTTTTCACCTGCCTTCTCTCTTTATTACTTTTTCCTCTTCAGCTTCAGAGGAAGCGTCACATTGGGAATGACATTGTAGCCATCATCTTCCAGGATGAAAGCACACCTTTTGTCCCTGATATGATTGCTTCTAATTTCCTACATGCTTATGTGGTAGTTCAGCTCACTCATAGCACCACTGGGGACACTCTCTACAAGGTAACCAGAATCAATAGATTCACCTCTACTGATTTTGATCCTTGAAGTGGAAACTTGTATTTGGGCCTTTGGGAGATATATGGGTTCAGCCACCTGTCATCCTCATTTCTTAAGTATCTGCACATGAAACTAAAGTGTAGTTGTATGTTTTTCAAAGTAGCTGATGGATTTCTGAAGCTTAAAGCTTGGGAATTGAAGCAAGAAGAGTTAAAATAAAAAAATTTTGTTTACATCAAAGAGCATGAGGCACAATTGATCCCACTTTGGGCATTGTCTTGCTTACATGATATAAGTCAGGTAAAATTCATGTCTGCACTGCTTGTGCTGCACAGCTTGCACTACCTGAAACGCAGGTCTCGTACAGATGGTTGGCCTAATCTGTGAAATCTGAATCAGCTACACCTGCTTTTGGGGATCACTGATGCCCATCTGACAGGGAAGTGCTACCTATTAGGGCCCTCCAGTTGAAAGAGGTCCTGCTAGAGGTCAAATTCCACATCTGCAGCCTTTGGACACAGCTCTTTGTCCCTCCCTGACATGACTATATGGATATCTATGTCACTTTTATGTTCAACTTCCAGACATGCTTAAAGAGCAGAAAATATAAAGAAACTTGCATTTGTTGGGTTTTCCACTGTAGAAACATTTTAATCCAAGTGCTATGTCTTGGATGATTGGTGATGATGAGTCCTTATGCCTTGGAGGTCTACGGGAACGCCAAGAATATCAAAATTAGAACAGGTTCCCCATCTGCTCTTCCACCAAAGAGGGTGTTGATGGCAGAACAACCACCTTTCATTGTTCCCTATGCTTTGGGGAGCTGGTTTGTAGTGACAAATGAAAGCCTTGTGTTGACTAGGAGCCTGAGATTCCACTTCTCTTGCTCTGTTTTGCACAAAAATTCACTGGATTTTTTCATGAGAAAGAGCTTGTGAAGCTTGCTGTTGGTCTTGTCTCTCCCAGCTATTGTTTTTGTCTTTGCCTGTCTGTGGTACCATTTTTTTGTTGGTGCAGTAGGGCCATTTCATTTCATGAAGAAGAAATAATCCCGGTCAGCACCCAGAGCCAGTGCAGAGTGTTCTATAAAGGCTTTTCCAAAGGTGTTTTAACTCTTGCTGCCTTGAGAGCATTGTAGTACAGAAAAGACTGCAATTTGGAAGATTTCTTTCGCATCCCTTGTTCTGTTTACTTAAGCTTTAGTGTCTACTGTTAAATTCGAATATGAATGGCATTTATTTCACAGAATCAATTTTAGCAATCAGAAATTTAAAAATGCAAAGCAGCATTTTAACTGGTAGATATCTACTGGGAGGGAGATGGAGGCTTTGTAATTGGGGGAGGTGGCATACAGTGTGAGAAATCTGAATTAAATCAAGAGCCCATTTCCTTCTTCCCTGCAGTAAATTCACACCTCTCATTGGCTCTGTGACATTTACATGTTCTTATTTTGTTGTTATGACATTGTTCCCTCTTGTATGAAATAGCAAATAATGGTATTGTTTCATCTCAAACGTGACAAAGAAAAATAACTGTGAAATACTGTGAAGTGGTATATGTATTTGGTAAGATAGCTGCATGTAATTATAGGTAAGTGCTGTGAAGACACAAGTGACTATCTGAAAGCTGGACTGCATTACAGTTACTTTTTTGACATTGGTATGTCGGGTAGGAGCATGTTAAAAATAAAAAAATGAAACCCGTGCATTTCCTTATCTCTTACTGGGAAAATGCTTTTGCATGGTTACCACCTGTGACTCAGAGAGGCAGTGGCACTGAGATACTCCCCTCAGTGCACAGTGTATCTCCAAGGATTCTCTGTGAAAAAAAAATAGGTCAGTACAACCACATTGACAAAGATTCTTCTAGTGGAGGTAAATCTTGCAGGCTGAATAGAAGCATACCTTTTGTAAATATACTGGTTATTATTAAAAATATGTTTTAAAAAGCAGTCAGTTCAATCTTTTGTTGCTCTTGCTGTGTGCACATCTTGCTGACTGAATTTCTGGATGTAAATTAGCATACCCATCCACTGAGTACAAAAACAGGGATGCACAGGATGCTATATTATACCTCTTTTGGACATATAAATTATGCAGAAGGCATCAGGTCTATCATAATTTGAAAGCTTTGATAGACTCATTTGTGTTATGATACTTATTTTTTTTCCCCTTATATTATTTCAGGTTTCAGTCACGGCCCGAGATGATGTCCCCTTCTTTGGACCTCCTCTGCCAAATCCAGCCATATTTAAAAAGGTTTGTTTCTTTGGTCCAGTGTTACATGGCAGGGGGATATGGTACACACACTTGTGTTTTGAGTCAGTATTGTCAGTCTAGCTAGATGACTTTGGAGGTCCAAAAAGTAGTAAACAGAGCTTTTATTGTGTCATATTTTTATTACTGTTTTCATCTAGTTTAGTCTAGTCTTTGCTTGTCTTGTAGAGTGCAGAGTTTCGTGAATTCCTTCTGGTCAAGCTCATCAATGCTGAGTACAGCTGCTATCGAGCTGAGAAATTTGCTAAATTAGAGGTGGGTCTGTTATCTGGTTGCTGTCATTAAAAATTATAATTATATGTAATTATAAATATATTATTGTCAGATTGAGAAAATACACTAAAATTTTTAACTTTTTGTGTTGATTAAGAAAGGAAGATGAAATGTGATTAATACTCAGCTGTGGGATGCTTCCTTTGTATTTCCTAGTAGGTGTGATAGAATATGAACAGGGACATGCTAATGTAAAAATCTAATCCTCACGTAAGAATGGAAATGTGTTGCATACATTTTGCTGAAGGAAATTCTGTATTTACTGAAACTCGGTATTATGCTACAGGATGCATACTGATATTACTGATTTTTGGTTCAAGGTACCAAAATTCTGTTCCAGACTCTGCTGCTTGCCTGATCTAGAAAAAACATGCCTCTCTTTCATCAACTGTAAAAAAATGTCCTTTATGACTTGCTTCAGAAGGAGTTTAAAGGGCTGGTTATTACTGCAGTAATAACTATGTAATAAAAGTGTAAATTTTGTGCAGTTAAAACAGTTCATACTGTTTAAAGTAATTTTCATGAGGTTTTGTTGGTTTTGTTGCTGTTTTGGGGATTTTTTGTTTGTTTGGTCGTTAGTTTTTTTTAAGAAGGATGTGAGACATTCTAAAAACAGGAGAAAAATCCTCTGCTCTTATTGAAAGCTGTTCTCATTCCTGATGTTGATCCAGGAAAGAACACGGAGTGCCCTCTTGGAGAGCCTTTTTGAGGAGCTGCAGCTTCGCAGCCGCAGTATGATGGGATTACCCATAGGGGAAGATGACAAGATAGAGAACGGCAGTGGGGGTTTCCTCGAAAATTTCAAGGTGAGCCTTCCTACAGACCTCTAGTGTGGTTCAGAATTCCCTACTGACCTGTAGAAGTCAAACTCTTTATGCTTCATGCTGGTGCCTAGTGTCAGATGGGGTTTTATTCTATGACTTACAGAAAAAGGAGTCAGTATTTGCAAGTGGAATTGCAATAACTAGTACCAAGGAGCTTTTAGTTCCTACAACAGATCTCCTCCAATTCATTTTCCTTATAATTCGAAGAGTTGCAAGAACCACTGCAAGGGAGTTTCTAACCTTCTGTCTGGAAAGAGAGACATGTTATGAATAGCATTTCTTCAGATGACCTCCACCTGCTCTATGTGGTAGGCTGGTTAGAGTTACTAAAGGCTCTGAAACTAATCTGTTCACACAGAGGTTTGGTAGCTATGTACATAGCTTTGGTCAGATCTGGGTTGCTTTGGTGTATTTTTACATACAATCAGTCTACCTTGCCTTTGCTACTAACCATGAATTTCATACCCATCTACATCTTCCACTAGTTATCCTAAAGTGTCCTTTTTCTGACTTCTAGCCTGTAGTGTAATTTGCATGTCATTGTATACAGGTGCCCTTTGTAAAAGGCTGGAAAAGGCTGAGTAAACTCAGAAAATGGCTTTTTTGAATGCTGTAGATTTTGATATGCCTACTTTCCCTTTGAAATCAGCACTGAAGTTCATACAAGTCTGAACTTTACAGTCTTGAACAGGAGTTTGATTTTGTGTTTTATAGCCTGTACTGGATAGGAATGCCCAGGTGATAGTGTCTTACCCAGTATGCTGGAATACTGGTGGGGAATCTCTGTTTATTGCAACAGGACAAGGGAAGTGAAAATAGAGAATATACTTGAGGAAGAGTTCTTCCCTGGCTCTTCCCAGAGCTACATGCATCTGCTAGGAGCAAAAATGGGCAGTGTTTAAGATGCTGCCTTCTAGGAGGCAGGATTTGTGTGGTTCTGGTGTCAGTCTGTCACAACTTTCCACTCGATCTGTGATGCTTCTCATACTACCCTACCGTGTGCATGTCTATATGTGTATATCTGTGTTTGTCTGTTTCCCTGCCTCCCTTCTGTTCAGCGGGTGATCAGAGGCCGCAGCCAGAGCCTGGATACCATGGGGATATCCATGAGAAAGCAGCAGCCAGCCACCCTGCCCAGCCGCCCAGCTACAGCTGGCCTTGCCCTCAGCCAGAGTGTCGCCGAGGGCCCTAAGGCCATTGCTGCGGTAAGGTATTCGGGTGGGCTGTAAGAAGAAAACCCGGCATACCTTTGTAACCACCCATATGTTTTATTTCTCTTTCCCTATTAGTTTGCCCTCTTGTCCAGTTGTGAATCTTTTTGTTGTATCATCCCATTTCACAAGTGGTGACAGCATGTGTTGCAGTCTGTTTTGTCTGTGCCTATCGCTAGCCTCAGTCCGTGTGTAAACTAGAGCTGAGATGGATGTAGACTGGGAGAAGAAAGCCAAACATGGTTCTGCATTTGACATCTATCTCTGCTATCCTGGATTAGATCCTGTACAATGCCATATGTTAAAAAATGCATGCACTGTGTTTTGACCAGAATGGTACTGTATTGTCATATGGCAAGAGCTGAGAACATAAGGACACTGGAACTGTTTGATTTTTTTCAGTTTCACCAATCAGATTATTTTCTGTAATATAAACAGGTACACAATATATATTCAAGGTGCTGTTTTGCTGTAAATAGAATCGCTTGTTGGGAACAAACAGCAGAATTAATAAAGTTTGGGGAGAGAAAAAGAATGAATCTTTCTAGTCACTATCAAAGTCTTTCTTGTTTGATAGGGATACTAAACATACGTGATCAGTGTGAGTATAATAGATCTATGACAAATCTTTCCAGAAAAGGATGTGTGTTTCCGATATTGAAAATATGGTTTCCTTGGTCAAAGTGCATCCAGCTGGTTGTGGTCTCTGCACTAGTGATGTCAATACAGGCAAACTATAAAAGAAGCATCTCCGAGTAAGCCAAGAAGGTGTCCTTCAGTGGGAAGATTTCTTGGTGATAGTTTACTCGGTTGTATGCGTTCTTATGTCAACACAGTGTAAGTCACAGCTTACTAATGACTTGGGTTTGCTGCCTCCTTCACTCCTTTAACTTGTTGTTTTCTTTACCTTTCTGATTCTGCCTCTCCTTTTATCATAAGGAGATACCTCCCTTCCAGACCTCCTTTCTCTGCATACTGGCTGTGTTCTGCCTTTGCTTCTGTATCTCTCTGTCCCTTTCTCACACTGCCTTTGTAAGGCCTGGCTGCTCTTTCTAACTGACAGAAAGTACTCCTTCTTGCACAGGTGAAGCTGGGCCATGCTATTGTATTGCAGAGTAAAGGAGAGAATCTGGAACCACGTCGCAAACTCTTCTCCCATGCTTCCAGTTCTCCAGTTTTTCCGGTCTTGTTTCTCTCCTTCCTTTCTGTCACGCTTTCCTTTTTTCTAGTCTTTTGCCTTGCCTGGTAGGAGCCCATCACGTACTCGAGCCAGCCGCTTCCACGGGCGACGGAGTAGTGCCATTGGCATTGAAAACATACAGGAGGAAAAGAGGTATGAGCTGTGGGAACATGAGACAAAGAGGGTAGAAAACCAGGAGGAGATGAGAAAAGAAATATGGAAAGGCACACATAAAGATAGAAGGGGAATTGACAGGAATAAGAACTGAAATGGAACTGGTTGGAATGGGAAGAAAAGCATTATCAGCTAATGGAGAAATGGACAAATGACAGAAACAGACAAAATTAAAAAAGGACGTTTGGAAGTGGAGAGAATCAGTGTTTGAGGAAGAATGGAGGAAATGGGTGGAGGAACATTCTAAGATCACTCTTAAATATTGTATAGTATGATCCAGGACTCTTCAGTCTCCTGTTCTGTATTCACCACTTTTCAATAAGTCAGATGAAAGGCTAGCACTTGGGAAGGGGATGCTTCATTGTTTGTCTTCATGTTAAAATGTTCAGATAGGCAAAACTTCTCATATCTTAAAGGATTTTTTAAAAAAAGCTCTAAGTCAAAAAGACTAGTGTTTAAGTTAGGTCATCTGAGAAATAATTAAAATTAATTGATAAAATACACACTCAGGGAATGATTTAGCATATTTGACAGAATTATAACCATTCAAAAGTTGTCTACTGGTCATGAGAGATGATTTAGATAAATCGTAAATTTCTCTCAGCTCTAGCTGAGACATCTTTTTAAGATTATACAGAATCTCTATAGTCATGGGAGCGCTCTGCATCTAATATGTAATTTTCCCTGTTGAAAGAATTCCAGGAAGCAGATTAAAGACTCAGTGTAGAAGGGGAAAAGCCATGTTTAATGGGGAAACCGGTGATTTTATGACAGGAGGAAATTGCTACATTTTCCCTTTTTTCTTAATGAGTTGCTTTTGACCTAATCTGAATAAAAATAGTATAGAACTTTCTTTGACAAAAATTAAATCGTCTGAGACAACAGTCCCTGTTGCCCAGTCTAAGCCAACACAATAGCCACAGCTTCTCACTACTACTTTAAATACTTTTGTACCTTAGACAGCCATGTCCCTCAGTCTATTTGTTTACAACAACCTTTTCTATCCCCTTAAAGGATCTGTAAAACTTTTCTATCACAAAGAAAACCCCTGGATTTATTTTCTTTCTTTTTTCTGCTCTTTGCTAGGAGGGAATTGGTAAGCTATTTGGCTTATTTAGCTTTCCTTTTGCTTATTTTTAAACTTAGATATGAGGAACAGGGAGTCTTAGCTTGTATTTTGTGAAAGACTTTTTGAGTGATTCTTGAAGGCACAGTTTCACTAGCAAGTGCTCTGTTCTAACAGTTCATTGTTATTGAAAAGCAGATGTGATACTTTCCCTCTCCCAGTGTCTCTTTCAACTACCCAGTCCTGACTATTCCTTGTGGTGGCTCAGATGCATAGTGGACCTTTCGTCGAACTGATTCAGCCAATTAATCTAAGAGAAAAACTGTCAACTTCCTTTCACTGGATTAATTGTCTGCCAGGTTCTGCCTTGAACTGGCTCATGGAGAAGTCGGATGGGTACCAGGACTGATGGGAAGTGCACTCAGCAAGAGTGAAGGAGGCTGGAGCTTGCTCTCTTTCTGGCAACAGTGAGCTTAATGTGTGACTTCACCCTGAAGCTGTAATTTAATGATATGCAGGCTTTGATGACAGAGCTGACCCAGTCCATTCCACTTACTCACATGTCACAAGTTTCAGGGTTGTTTTAATTTTAGAATTACATTTTTGTCAGGGTAATTTCCAGTCTCACAAATAATTGTATTAGCACAAGTGAGGACATGAGGAACTGTGATTTGAGAAGTAGAGGTAGGATCAACTAAGCAGCAGAGCAGAGGAGGAGTGCTGTGAACTCCCATCACTGAAGTCCTCCAACTCCCCTTGCCCCCCCAAAATAAAACACCTTGATTTTCCTTTACTCACACAGACAGCTTTCTTCAGAAGTATCTTGACAAGTACTAGTAGCAATAATACTATTGTAACCATCATATTTACACTTTTCTCTTAAATCTTAAAACTTCTTAAGACCAATTAAATAAGGAGGATAGAATAATAAATTAAAGAATTAAAGGTGAACACTGACATTAATTTAGGCTTTTATATCAGTTCAAAAGGAGCTTAAAGTTGGCCATTTTGAATATGTCATGTGACATCTAAGGAGTCTGCCCTTTTAAACGCACTTGTGTTTGCTTCCCTTTCACTTGTGTACGAGAAATCCAGCTTTGTACTGTGGCTTGTAAAGGAGTATTAGAATAGATAGTAGTTAACTCTGGCTCTGGGATATAGCTGTTTTCTCTTTTCTCCCAGCAGAGACACTGCAGAGAGGATACAGAGGGTGTTGGACAGTCCGGGAACTTTCTTTGACCTGAAGTCTGATGGATCATCTAGTCCCAGTTCCCCAGAGTTCCCCAGCAGAAAGAGCAAGTGAGTTGAAAATAATTTCAGTATTTGAAAGATGCTCACTGTCTCTGCTATTGGCTTAATTGTGGTGCATGTCTCATTCTGTTGGAGGCTTTACTGAGATTGTCCACATCAGGCATTGTAGCATCTTGTAAGTTAGATGTCTGGCTGTGACACAGTAATTGAGAGCCTGTCAGGAACTCGGCTTTCTGAAACAGCCAGTGAAGAAAGATTGGACCATTTAATGGTGATTTTGGCTATATCTTTACTAGAATGCTAGCTTGCATTCAACAGGATACACAGAGTCTTAGCTGTCCAATTATGTTTACTCATGTATATGTTTCTTCTATAGTTTGCTCTGGAGTGATTTTGGAGCTTCATGGAGAAGCTTGGACAAGGGTATGTTGGGATGTTGGGTTGTACTCAGAGTTCTGCCCCTTTAAGTAGGATTCATGCCGCTGCTCCCAACCAGCGTGAACTAACCTGTCTTCAGTCCTCCCAAAGTGTTACAGCAGGTGTTACAGCACCGTCCTATGTGTTGCACCTATGTTTCATTGCTAAAGCACGCCATACCACACCCAGTGTTCTCTTAAAAAACAATTCATGTGGTAGTCTGCAAAATAGTTCACCGGTGTTTAATTGTCAAAAACTGGAAAAATGCAATTTCCTGGTAGTGGAGCTTTGATGTTGCTCAAGCTGTATTATATTGGGGTGTGATCCTATCTAGGATACTTAGGCAATCCTGCCATTTACATTTCCAAGACTCCAGAGCAGCCTGCCTCTAAATCCAAGGCTGCAGCTGACTTTCTGGAACAGCTTGCCACACCTAATTTTTTTCATGAGAACTTGGATGAGACCTGTGGCAAAAAAGGGACTGAGTTCTTCGTATTGGGGCATGTCCCTTTCTCAAGACTGTGTCTACTCTAAGAAAATTTTGGGAGGTGCCCTAGAACCAGGCCTCTATGGCTGTAGTTGCTCCAGGTGCCAAATTTGACTATGAAGATCCTTTCTTCCAACTAGACCTAATGCTCCTGTAGAATTACAGGCTGGTAACTATCTGCAATTGCTCAGCTACCCAATTGTATGCTGTAGGACTGCCCAGTATTTTGTCACAGTTGAGGTGCAGAGTTCTGGTAAGTATGTTTCTGTCTACATACTAGTTTTTGGGTTGGATGAGAGTCCAGAATTTCAGTGTGGAGGAGGATGGGAGTACATCTAGGAGATACAGACCATTAAGATACTAGTTCTGGCAGCCAAGAGAGCAAGGGCAAGAGAGAATGCGGGACATGGAACTGCTAACTGGTCAACAAGCCCCATCTTCCAGCATTACTACATCATTCCACCTCCTTTTCCTTATCCTGCCTGGGACCTTTTTAGTGAACTAGAAGTTCCTGACTAGGCATGTGTGAGGGACTCTAGCTTTTATTAGATAGCTGATTACCTTGCATAATCAGCAAGAATTCTCCTATTAAGAAAAGATCTCATAACTTGGCTAGTCCTAGTTACCCGACTGTAGAATGTGTGCATGTCCCGAAAAAAAAGTATGAAGCTTTCTTGACACTGTTCCTGACATCTGCATTTGATTGTGGGCTTCCCCCACTTCTCAGCCCCCTTTCTCCATCAGCTGAGGAGGTGAGCCAGCTGCAATGGCTGTTTCAGGCTGGTATCCACGTGCTTTCAGAGAGCAAACATAGCATGGGATTTCACTAACAATACTTGCATGAGCATTGTTTATGCACATGAGGCATGAGCTGTATGATTTGGCAGTCTGCCTAGAGTTCTGTCCCTAGGATTCTCTCTATGCATTTTTTTCCAGTCATGGACTCAAACCCACTTATGATCACCAGAAAAAAGTATTTTCGTAATTGTAGTGGTTTAGCTCATTCCTGAACAGTTTGTTTACAAGGTGGGATGTAGCATGGAATTTTGAACAATTAGTGATTAACGAGAGTTAGAGTTGTAACTTCAAGAGTTAGGGACTAGCCCATATGCAGTCATACTTTCTGCATGGTATCTGGGACAGGGAATTAAGAACATGTAATTCTACCATGAAAAGCACACAATTTTCAGCAAGACAGTTTCAGCACAGTATTGCAGGAAAAGGCTGGTGGTATAAATTGTAATAGTCTGTCTTGGAGTCCATTTACTGACGTTCTGCTGAAATAGCCTGTTTTTCATTAATTGTGGAACCACAAATCAGGATCATGATATAGGCATACTTCTAATGCAAAAAGAGTTCTGAATGGTTCTAGAATAATTTATGTAGTCCCTATTAGATAACATAAATGGGTTATCCCCGGTAGTATGTCATTAATCCACTCCTGGTTCTCTCCAAAGAGTAGAGTCACAGGAAGTCTCTCATTGCAGAAATGTTCAGTATGTTGCTTCTGGTCTTAAGTAATCATTTCAGATTCAAGACTTGAATGGTCAACCCCTTCATCTGTGTTCCACTAAAACCAGCCTGGAAATAAATGCCAAGGGAACACATAAATAATAGATTAATTATTTTACAGTAGAGACAAAACAGCACTTTCTGTCCTTGCATGCTGATTTTCAACACACCCTTCTGTATAACATCAGCCTGCAATCCATGAAACTACATTGTCTGCTTGAGCTAATAGTGTCTTCTCTCCCATATGCAGGGGAAATTGTCCTTACATTTTCTGCTCTACTATCCACGTAGCCTTCCAAATAATCCTTGTTCCCAAGGGACAGGCTCAAAAGAAGTAACCCAGCCTATGAAACCAAGTAGCAGAACTTCTCAGGAACAGACAACTTTCTGGGTTGCATCTGAAAAATCACGCACTGTACTGTATATGTCCATATCCTAGGAAAAGTACATGGGTTTTTTGTATGTGTGTTTTCCCTCCTCAGACACATCTGAGAGGGGACATCAAGCCAATCAGGAGTGGACCGGATGCTACTCAGTCATTGGTTACTTCACTGAAGATACTGGCAAGACTTTTGGGGTGAAATGAGAGTCCTGGCTAAGAGGAGCATGAACGTACTTAGAGGACCTCAAGGACTGTGGAGAGACCAAGTGGCACCAAGTAACGCTCCACTGGCAGTTCCTGGAGCAGGAATTCTGGGAGAGGGAGATGGACAGATAGCTCCTGCTGGAGCATTTTGGCTCTATGCTCTTCCCATTGCCCAATCAGCAGTCATGGAACCAGCCTCTAATAATGGTGGGAAATGGAGGCCACCTTGAGTGTGACCCCTTTTCTTCCCCTCCCCTCCTTTCAGACGAGTGAGAATAGCTTGGCCTTCAGAAGGCAAGAGCAGAAGAACATGTTTCCATCTCTGTCTCTAGTGCCTTTGGATGACATAGGTCAGGAAATGCAGTACAGAGAATGAGGAGGGAGAAACCTGCTGAGGAAGGATGCCAAGAAGCAGATACCTTGTGGAAATCTAGATCCCAGTTCACTTAAATTCATGTTATTGATTTGCTCTGCTGAGGGAGAAGCATGTTTGCCTTCATTTCCTCCAAAATATATTTCCTAAACTCGAGGAAATATCTTTGGCCTATATTGGCCCTATCTTTAGTGTTCTCCCTGTTGCATGCTGGCATGTAATATGCCTGGGACTTTAGGTTTCATTACTGCTTGTAGGTCAAGACTGGCCACGTTTTGCAGTGTTTCTGAAGGAATAAATATATTTAGTATGTTAAAAGTGTCTTATCTTTCTTGCCTTTTTTAGCTTTTTTTATGTTTCTTAACATTTTTAAGCACTTCATCTCTCTCTTACTGGCTTACTGACAGTGATATTTCACCATAAATTTTAGAATTACATGCACAGTGCACCTTCTACCATGTCAGCATGTCAGCCTCATGGATTGCTATATCTGCTAGATGACTGTAAGCAGTGGATCCCAAATTCTGAGCTGGGAAGAGCTGACCTTAAGGGTCTTTCTTGATAGATACAAAACATGCAGCAGGCTACCTCAGTGTCTATGCCATTTGAGAAAGGGATGGTAAAGTGATCCAATACGGTCTGCTTTGAATATCCCCTTTGAATGATCCTGTGGGAGCTAAAAGTTTAGCGGGATGGACCTGCAGGAGCCAGTCGGCCAGCAACTGGGCACATGGAAAATCACCAGGATAGGAATCTGACCTAGGTGTGTTCCTGTGTGTAAGCAGGAGGAAGGTTCTGACATGTCTGTGCAAGCTTGGCACTTGGTCCTAAATAGTTTGACACTGAGACAGCCTGCAATCATGCAGATCTCAGTAATTTATTTCTACCTCCCCATTGCTTCATTAACTTTCTTAGTTAACTGTTCTGTAATACTGGTTAATGTCTCCTCCTGTTACACCTGTCCAGAAAAACAGCAGTAACAGTTTATAAGCTCTATGACATGAAATGTGTGCTTTTTATAGTCCCTTTGTTCTGTCTGGAATTTCACATAAGACCAAACATGATAGCCTGATAGTGGCTGTGGAAATGGGTGGCCTAGACTGGGTCTTGCCTGCCCTTTAAACTCAGTTAACATCTTCATATTTTATTTAGGCTTCTAAATCTCTGATCTCCAAAATAAGTAATCTCTTGATTTTAATGAATGTCTAGATGTATTTAGTACTTAAATGCAGATGGTTTGACTCTGCTTTATTACACTAAAGTCTGTGACTTAAAAATTTTGTTAGACTTGTCCTTTCATAGTTATTCCAGCATGGACACAAAGAAGTGGTGTTTCTACTAACTGATGTAGCAACTAGAAATTAAGGTATGCAAGCCAGTTTACCTGTATTCTGTTCCTAGGTGGAAAAACTAGCTGTGGACAAATACTTTCTTCTTACTGTTTCTGATTGCTGTGTAATAAAGTTATGCTGCAAAAAGTTAAGCCTATGTGTAACAATAAGCATGATGATGTTGAATGCTTGCATTTCACAGAATGCTCAGGAGTCAGACTTCAGGATACTGTGTGATGCAGCCACTCTCACGTTCTTCATCCAGTGTAAGCAGTTGTTGTAGTGGATTGAGGGAAAATGGAACATCTGAGGAAGAGGAGAATGACAGGGTGGGTGTATGATCTCTAACAAACAGGCTACCCTCCCTGGTTTTACCAAGTGCATTATTAAAACACGTCTTCTCTGCCCTCTCCAGGAGCTGACGTGCTCTCTTGAGGGCCCTCCAAAACAGGATTCAGTGGTTCAGAGTATGTGGCTGGATGACAGTGACTGCACACCCAGTACTTCTAGCTCACCAGGTAAAAAAAGGAAGAAAGAAAAAATCCTCTACTTAAGCTTCTAGAGGCATATGGGAGGTTGAGCCACATCTTTTGTGTGCTGTGCTGAAGATTTCAGAAGCATAGGTAGATGATAATGGGGAGAGAAACTGGCATGCAAACTTTAATGGGACGAGAATGTTTCAGGGGTGTGAATAAATAGTGCTGTACATAATGCATAAGGAGTTACAGTAGGCTGCAAAGAATTAATGTGTTTATGTGTTTCACTGGAGAGCTGTGGTTGTTTTTCTGAATGCAGTGCCCATACCTGTTTATAAACTAGATAGTTTGGATATGGGAATTACCGAAACAGTGCTTCCTGAACAAAGCAGTATGCTTCTCAAAAGGGAGGTAATTGGGTAGCTAACCTTCACTGAGATTTCTTTGAGCTGGGCTCATAGAGTAGTACTTGATTAAAGCTGAAGTAGTTGATTAAAGTCAGCTTGAATCCATTCACAGTGCAGAGATGATTACAGTCACTAGCAGTTCTTTTCAGTCCCATAGCAGGGAGAACTATTGCATTACCTGCTGTTGAGGTTGTATCATCTGCCCTTATCTCAGTCACTGTTTGCAGTTGTGTTTTGCTTTGTTGAAATGAATTGATTTGGATTGGTGCATTTCATGTTAAACATCAGCCTAAAGCTAAAATCAGGGAAAATTTAAATCAGTTTCAGTTTGTTTCTGAGATTGAGACTGAGAGGACTGTGTAAGATTTTGGAAAGTCTGATTGAGAAGACTAAGCTATCAAGTTTGGGAAGTCATTAGAAACTGTGAAAGGCAAAACCTAACAGGTGTTGCTGAAAGACTGGAATAACAGCATGTTGAGATGGTAAGAAATACTAGGGATTATGTGTGTGGCAAGGGAGAGAGTTCGTTGGAAGGGACAGTATATAGGAACTGTGTGAAAGGGGGTTGTTGATAAAGATAACAAGGGTCAGAAAGTGGAGCCCATTTACTTTGAAGATAGAGTTAGGTCTTAGTCTCTGCAACTGCCCTATATGAGATCAATAGTGGCCATCAGATCCCTGCTTAAAATTGTCCGTATCTTAGCAACAGCATTGAAGATGTGATACTGTCAGATGTTCTGCAGAGACCTCTGTTCTGTGAGATGTTTGTAAGATTTCTCCACTTCTGCAGAACAACTCACAGCGTGAGTGCTTGTATACTTAGAGACACAAAAGAACCCGAGGCACTGGTATGAAACTCTGGGAGAACAGGAAAAACAAGTGGGATTAGTGATCATGTAGAGAAAAGAAGAGAGCCATGCCATATGCTACAATTAGGAGTTGGGGTGCTATATACAAAGATTGCCTGATTTGAGGGAGAGACATAAAGGCGTTAAATGTAGTGATATGAAAAAGCGCCATGTCAGGGACCTTCACAGCAGAAGACAACTAATGAGCTGCTATTAAGAGGCAGAAGTTAGGAATGAGCTTCAATAGGTCCTTCTGTTGAAAGCTTAGAAGAAAGAGTTCAGTCTCATCAGCTCAGACCAAGAGTGATAAATCCTGTAAGGCCAGGAGGCCCAACACCATGAAATTGTCTCATTTTGAAGGGATCTGGAAACGACACCAAAAGGCAATAGTTGCTTTGGGCCTGGTGGTGCAAGGATTTTCACTTGTATCTACCATGGCATTGTCCAGGTTACCATTTCCATGGATTTCTGGGATTATCCTGAGTGGGCCACAGCTCCCCTAACAAACATTGGACCTATATTCACTCCTGTTGCCATTGTGGCACCTCACTGAGAACCATCAGGTGTGAGAAAGATGGTTCCCTGTCAGAAGTGAATGAACAGCTTGTGTTTACTTAGGATGAGAAATACTAGTGGGAGCAGGAGATTAGTGTAAATGCAAACTAGTTTGTTTTGTGTGAGTGTCAGAAATGGTCTATTGTCATCAAGTAAAAGATTTCACATTCCTTTTGACCTTGTGGGTAACTGCAGTCCCGCTTGCCTTCCATTTATCTGAGGCACTCCCAGGCATAGAATGCACTGCTGTTTTTAACAGTGCTGTGTGCCTCCCCTGCCACGGCCCATAGTTTAACTCACATGTGATTCTTCCATAAATCCACTTACCTCTCCCATCTGCCTGCATCACGTGAAGCCCAATGGAAATGATCCACCATAAACTTTTATTATATTGGCTTGGATTCTCTCTCCTTTTAACTCTCTACTCCTTGTGCAACATTTGCCTCCCTGCATTTTTTAACTTGGCTGAAAGCCCCACTGAGAGCTGTAGCTGAGCTATGGAAGTTCAGATCCAGATCAAAATACTATGTTGATGGTACAGGCCCAGCTCATTCTGAGCTTGATGCTTGCTTCCTTGGGGAAAAGCTGCTCACTGAATGTACTCTCCACTACAAGAGAGCTAGGCTATTCAGCCTAGCAGTTCCTCTTTTGTTATGGATATTGGAAAGAGGGATGCTTTCTAGTGGCCTCTACTGCTCCTCCCAAGATAGTTTCCCTATGTGCTGACTCCTTATTGTCTCACGGGTATATAAATTATTAATATGCATCACCAAGAATAATTATTGCAGAGAATGCAATATAAATGATACAAAGTTCAACATAATTTTTAGGTTTTATAGACTCCGTTGTCAGTGGCAATGATCTGATACTGACACTGCAAACCTTTCACTGTACTTTCTCAGTACCTTGGCATGGTCAGACAGCTGCACCCTGCAGGAGTGGTGTTTTTTTGCTGTACCATAGCTATTATTATAGCTTCAGTGCATACTTTAAAAAAACCCAAACCTATATAAAGGTACACCACAAGCCTGCAGGTTTGTATGTGGGCTTCAGATTTATGCTAAGAGAGCCATGGTTAAAAGGGATAAACATTATGGATACTTTTCTGATTAGTTGAAATTAATTCATCTAATCAGGAGACTGCAGAGACATAGTTACATGTGTGTGTGAGGTACAGGAGGTAGCAGAGTTGAGCCTGCATTCTCTAAGCACAAAGTAAAATCTTGCCCTTAGGAATTTCAAAGCTTTTGAAAATTTATTTCCAGAAGTTCTGGCAGTTCTTGAGCTAGAAAAAGATAATATTAAGAACAATTTGTTGTGCTAAAAAAAATAAAGGAAAATCACAGGGATGATATATTTATTATTTTTGCAAATACTAAACATTTTCTATTTTTTTTACCACATCCAGTCTTGACAAAAGACTAATTACCACAAGATCAAGTGTGGCAATATATGTTACTATTCCTAGACGAAATTACATTTAAATGAATATTGGTAATTCGGGTTAATCTATGCAACAGGGAAGAACTGTAATTGTCCATAACCGAGCATAATAAGCTGAAGAAATGCCACAGTTAAACTAAACTGAAGGCAAAGAAAACCCCTTGGGCCACAGAGAGGCATCCTGGTGTTTTAGTTTTGCCCTTTAGAGAGCTATACAATAACTATTCAGACAGTTAATATACTGTGTAAAATCAGGCTGAACTGACTTTTATTTTTTTATGGAGAAAACTAAGACATGCCCACTGTAAATCTGTATCTTACACTGAACGACTCCAGAACTCCTAACCCATGTACACATTCTTGGGTTGTTCAAATTGCCCTTCAGATTGAGAGAAAAATATTACAGAAAAGGAGAAAAAAGTGTCAGCAGTGTGTGGTCATTACGCTTCCAGATAAAGACATAGAGAGCTGCCATTGCCAAAATATTTTCTGAGTTGGCTTTAAAGCACCAACATGTCTCATATGGCAGTGCATATCACATGAGGCAGAGGTGACTTTCCTCATAGCCTCAAGGGCAGGATATAAATTCAGCTATAACTCTCCTTAACCCTTAGACACTTATAGTTGTTTTAGATGTGATTTTAATCAGTTACTTGGCCTATTAGTCACTTCCTACAAAAACATACATCATAATTAAATTTCAAGGTAATGGAGCTGGGATATATACAAAGTGAAGAACCCTCATACTGTTAATTCATGTTTAAAACCACAGTTTAGCAACAAATGGCAGTGATTTACCATTTTTGTTTTTCAACCTCAGTTTTAAATTACATCATGAAACTGAGAAAGGGGATAGTCTGCATTTGGAAAAAATACTGAAAAATTGCATCTCATCTGTTCCCTAGAAAATATTGGTATGATAACATGTAAGTCAAAAAGAAAAAAATGTTCATGTGAAGAACATCTTAGCTTAACATCTTGCTGCAGGAATTCCTAATTAGCTGAGTTTCACAGCTTTCTTCATTTTCCTGACTGAATGGTGGATAGGTGATATGCCATCACAGATACTCACCTGGTCCTTCTGCCCCCTTAGCACATTCCACATTGGTACCAGCTCTCAAATTCAAACTCTTTTCATTTTCCTCTGATTTAAAGAAAAGAGTTATAATACAGATTAACCATTGCAATACAGCCATGCATAAACTCCCACAAACTATACTGGTTACGAAACTACCATATTTAATAATTTTAAACCATTGAATGGATATTCTGGAGGGTCATGAAAGAATAAATTTAGAATGGCATAAAAAGGCTGTTATGTTAAATACATCATACTCATTTCTTATGAAATGTGTATGGTGAATATAAGATGATTACAGGAAGCAAAAGAATGTTTTTAGTTTGTGAATTTTGCAAAGTATTTGATCCCTGATTTTGCCATGGTGTTGATATGTGATGAGAGGCAAATTTCATAAACCATGAGGTCAGATGGGGGAATCTCAAGGGAGGGGTCATGGAAAATGAAGAGAAACACTGTGAGATCATAAGATTAGACTCCCTTTCACAAAAGTGTATTCTTAGGGATAAGGCATTCAGGCTGCACAGATGTATTCAGTGCAGCATTTCTTAGCTTGACTGCATGAATTGTCACTTATTGGAACCTGCTGTATTATTTTAAACTGTTTTTTGTGTGTAACAGTAGAACTGATGCAGAAATTAAAAACAGACAGATGTAAACATTTGGTAAGGTTGGAGAATGCTTTTATTATTTATTAGATAGCTATAGGTATAGCTTCTTTAAACAAGAAGCCAGAAGACCTGTGGCATTGAAAGAGTCTGGAAACAGTGGCCAATGAATTATTTTTTTTAATTATTTTTGTAGATGAAATAAAAGTAGTCACTTTCTTTGTGTTTCAGGCTAGAATGAGAAATAGATCAAAGTAACATTAGTGAAGTTGGGCATAGATACATTCCTTTCACCTGTGGATGAGCCACAGACCTGTGAAAAGTTTGGGGTAAAAGCAGCAGTATGTGCAGCTTCTGGGATATCCTCTTGATTATTTCTGTATTGTTCTGTGCTTGGTTCCTTTCTAGGAAGCAGGTTGCTTCCTTCCAGCAGTGTTGCTGGCTCCACTGGAAAAGGAAAAGGCAGCAAAGCAGATGCTCAGCACCATAATCCAGTAAGTGCTTTAATAAAATGTTTCCTTCTCACTTGCAGAGATAAAGAGAGAGGCTTAATTTAGGAGCCTTTGTTTGCTGAGGGTTGAAAGGGCAGTAAGAAGGTGCTTGCAAAGGGAGGTTAAAGAACTGCCTTGTTCTGCAGGCCTCCATTTTGTGCTGTGTGTGATGTCACCGCTGGAGGACTGTCTCGGTGCACACTGGGTGAGGAGCACAGGTAATGGATGTGGGGGAATGCTGTAGGTCCTTGGTTTAGGAAGCAGGCAGGCCCTGGGCCATCCCTGGCCTCCCTGAAACAGTGCAGGAAGTACTGTATGGCCCCACAGTAAACAGCGTTAATCCTGTACCTTCTTCCCCAAACGATCTTCCATGCCCAGCTGACTCTGGCCTGCCTAGTCTACCTAAGCCCTCCCTTTCTTGGTTGCCTCCTCCCTCTTAGGGAACAACATTTCCCACTGAAACACTGCTCTCAGTCCTAATCTAGGCACAGGTTTTTTCTCTTCTTTTTCTTTGATTGTTCAATTTCCATTGCTTGGATGCAACCTAGCTTTCTCACCGCTTATCCTCTGCTTCTTACGGTTTCATTACTCTACAGAACCACTTTCTTTTGCTCATTTTGTGATGTGCCTATCTGTACACTTGCTTGTTTGTTTTCAGCCTAGCATTGCTGTGACCTATTTGTCCATGCCAGTTTCACAGCTTTTCCAGACATGGGAAGTGGGACTTGATCTCCTGGTGAAATCTATAATAGAGCAGAGGGGAATGCACCTTCAGGTTTTTTCCCTAGAATTCATAGTCCAGTTTTGCACATGCTGCTGAGAGTCTCTTTTCACTCAATATTCCTCTCCTTGCCCAGTATCTTCTCTGGCCTGACACCTAAACAATATGCTACCTTCAAAGTGGCGTGGATGTGAGGATCTCAGAAACTAGTTTGGTATATAGCTAAGTAGAAGGGATATCATCTCTACAGAAGAAAATTCTTCCAGCTATTCCTAAATATTCCTAAACATCTGGTAGTTCTTACTACTGCTGTTTAGATCCTCAGTGTTTTTTCAGTGCTCAGCTTTTAGCTGCCCTGCCACCTTGTGGCATTCAGACCAGTAAAGAGTTCACCTCCTGTGGTGGTGGCCACTGGTGGCACAGATCAGAAAAGGAAGCCAGGTAAAGAACCTGGTACTCACTACTGAGACTGAGACTACTGCAAAGCATGCTACAACAAACATAAGTACTGGGTGTGACAGTGTAGCTGCTAGCCAGTGTTCACTGGGGTACTCACCCCAGTGTCTACCAGTGTTTACAGAGCCTGTGCTCTGTAATCCTGGAGCAAAGTTATCTAAACAAGAGGCAGAACTCCATCAGTTCTTCTCCCAAACAGGCAAATTTTGCTCAAAGTAGGTATACAGTTAGAATTGCAGCAATTTGCAAACTCACTGTTATAAATGCAAAGGCTGTGGTTTTGCATTTACTGGTGGTTATTACAGGCACTAAGCAATGTAAGAAAAATCCCAAATTTGGATTTTCCTTATTTCAGTAGTGTTTAAGTATTATTTTAGTATCTAAAGTTTTGAGCATTTAATTTCCACTGATTTAAAGTAAGTCTAAGGGCCTTTAAGATAGTCTTGTGAAATATATTGCTGTCTATAAGATCCATCTCATTTGGTACATCTGCTAAATCAACAACATTCTGCCACGAAGGCTGGTTATTTTTCAATCAGTCTGGTTCAAAAGATGAAAGAGCTGTAACAAGGCAAAATTACAGATGGGGGAACAAATGATACTCCCACAACGCTTACAGTTGTAAGAACATGAAGGGTACAGATTTTTTTTCTGATGCTTTGTTCCAGGATTTGCCGTTCAAGTGAACAAGTGTGAACATGCTTTACCTTAAAGTTCAGAAAAAGACAAAACCCAGAATTCCAGCTGCTGCTAGTTCTTCTGTTTCATTCAGCGATGCATCAGAGACAGCCCAGGATCACTGAGAAATCAAACTTCACGCAAATCAAATTAGTTTCAGTGTGTTATTCCAGTTCAGCCAATACAGGGCCACGTTCAAACTGTTTCCATGTGAAAATTCTAGTTTTATTGTTTGCACACCTTCTGCAGTCTACATGATGGGAAGTCCCTCACAGCCTTATCTAAATCACCTTTGGATAGACAGCAATTAGGGCATCCTTCAGGAAGCAAAATACAGTCTGGTTCAGTTACCAGCTAAACTTATATGGTGATCACCACTGTCCTCTGAAGACATTACTATAAAACTTGATTAAAAACCCCTGCAGGGTCTGGGGTTGGTGCCCAAGAATGCATGTGTGTGGTGGTTTCCTCAAATGTCAGTCACTGCAAAGCAAGGTGTATAAAATACTGTTCAGGATGGGGACAGTTCTTTTGAAAAACTTGATTGGTTCCCTAGACTTTTCTTTGGGCTTGAATTGTGTTCCCTCCAGTTGCCATGCTACAAAGTAAAAGGAAGCATGAATACCTTATCCAGTGCTTCTAGTGTCTGTGTAGTACATTGGATTTAAAATAAAAGGAGAATATGGCCAGCTTCAATTAGGTTGTGTGTGTGTGTGTGTGTGTTTACAAAGGACAAGCACAAAAACCTGACAAGTCCAAAGATCACAGTCCCATTACAATTTAAGCCCCATGGTTTTAGGGTAATGAAAAGAGGAGTAACCAGGAAAAAAAGAATGTTTAATCTGCAAGAAGTTAAATATTTAATGTTTAATCTTTCATGTTAGTCTGTGAACTGTCAAAAGAAAGGAAGCACGTTTGTATTGCTAAAGACCTCACCAGACTGTAACACTGGCAAACCTTGAAATTCTTCATAATTTAGAGATGAGACCAAGCTGTAAAATTAACCATTACGGATGAGAAGGCCATTTCTCTGTAAAACTGGATAAATCCAGATAATCACTGAAGATCAACTGTGTACATATATATTTTCCTGCTTATATATTTCCCCAGGACTTTTCACAGCTTGGGGCTTGGAGCTGGTCCCAGCCATTTTTCACCTGCAAGACAAACCAGCACAAAAGAGACAGTTAAAATTTAATACACAGAAGTGATTGGGCAGTCATATTTCTGCAGCAGGATGACTGTTCTTGCTCTTTTGAAGGGTAACTACTGATGATTTATATGTGGTTTGGCATGCTTCAGACAGCTGCATAAATCCTTCACTGCCTAGTAACAGCTGAAGCTGTACAGAAGAATTGTTTTCCTCTGTTAGACATGAAAGATTGGGCAGGTCTGGGGTATTCCACATGAGGGTCAAGCCAGTTCTTTTTAGGGCCACAGCATTCTAATCAGGATTAGTGACTACTGCAGTGGGTGTAGTGGGTACTCCTCTGCTCGCTCTCATTTTCATCAAGAAAATTTTATGGAATCAGAAACCCATCCAGAAGAGAAAAAAAAAACCCAAAAGTTCTCTTCTGTTTAAGCCTGTGACTAGTACTAATTTACATTAATTAATATTTTCTTCTGAATTTTTTCAACAAATGCATGCGATCTAGTTATGCGCATGTCTTTCTAGTGACATACTCCCTCAAGTGCCAAATCTTGAGATCAATAGTCAAAGGCCCTCTAACCCATTAAAATAGGTGACTTGAGTTTTATCATTTATCACAACCTATTCCAATCTCTTAAAAAATTTAAAGTGTGCATTCTATTGTAGAAAAATGAAAAAAAGGATGTTCAATATATGAGTATCTGTTAAAAATCTGTGTAGATAGGCACTTACAAGTTATACAAGTTATGGTTTGGGGAGCTGTGATAATGTGTTTTTTATAAAGAGGATAGAAAATAAAAATGTTAAAACTAAAAAAGTGCAGTATCAGCTACAGTCTTAATCTTAGCCAAGACCTAATGTCCAGTACCAAAAGGTTAAATATGAATATTTTGAAAACAAGTTTCAGTTGTAATTTGAGACTGGCATGTCTTGAGCACAAAGTCTTGAAACATACTGAGAGAGGATGGAGAACTCAAGTTACTTCCTGTCTGGAAAAGGACTACATGTTTGGTCACTTTAACTGTACTCAGATAAGATTTCAGTAAGCAGTTTCACTTCAGGAGGAGGATACCCAACATTCGTTAGTATTTGAAAGACCTTAAGAGTGTTTTATTCAGCTGCATTATGTATTGCATTAAAGGAGGGTGAAAGCATGAAACCAACAGTGATGTTATTAGGTAGACTCACCTATAACGCTGCCTAGCAGCTCTAAACGATCAGAGCCAAAAAAGAGATGAGGTTCCCCATTATAATGTGCCACAACGGCAGGCATCCCAAATGCCTATTGACACCATGGAGATGAAATAGAGAATGTTATAACGAGAGAATTTTTTGTAGACACATGATCAGTCTTCAGGAATAAACCCCAATAGGTTTGACTTGTTTTCCTCCCCTTCTTTTCACCTTCTTCATTCTTAAAAGTCTAATGAAGCCATCAGAAAGTAGGTGACTCTCCAGAGCCTGTGTGCCCCTTTTGAAGGAGCAAAAAAAGCAGCCTGATAAATCCACAGTTCTATTTCAAGTAGTGATAAATGGTATCTCGTAGTACTGGTCCTGTCCTTGCTATCCAGCTGGAATGAGCTGAGTGGGTCAACCTGGTTTTCCCATGACAGTGAGATAAACTACCAACAACACTAAGTTAACTTTCACACATTCAAAAAGCAAAAGAGATGGTCTGTATAGTGCTTTCTAATCATCACCTTCATTGTTCCTTGCTTCCCCATATTCATAACAGGGAAGGAACGCATAGCTGTGAAGCCCAATGGTATTGGAAGCATCTCACCCCATATTTCATTGCTTCATCTGTAGTCTCTTTCAGTCGGTCCTTCACTTTAGGGGATGAAATCATTTCAAGTGCCTTCTGGGAGAGCTCTGATGATAGCCCAGCCTGTTTGGCAACCTGAGAAAAGATGGTATAATTAAGAGTACTTTAATAGTAAATACTCTCACTCCTACTATAGTCTAGTTAATTTAATCTTCAGTGTTATTACCCAAGGTATATTGTCAAAAAAATTTCAAAATACTCTCAAAGCACTTCTTGCACAACTGTCTTGCTGTATTCCCAACCCATTCATCACTTAACAATTTTCAGATACAAAGTAGAAGGAATTTTAAACTCCCAAGCCCCTGAAAAGGAGATAAATAGTAAGTTGATCCTCTAATACAATGACTCATCAGATAATTTACAAAAATAACCAAACTGGTGTTGTGAAAAAATAAAATCTTACTGTACAAGCCTATCAAGACAGAAGCAGTTTGTATGACAAATGTGGCCCCGTGGGATCTGTAAGTGATACTGCATGAAGGGCACTGTAACTCACAGAGGTTGAACAGTGTTACTGCTGTATCTTTTTCATCACCTCTGTGTCTCTGCCACAGAGGAAGGAGATGAAGTAGCCAAAGTTAAAGGTCCGATGTTTATCTGGTGACACTGAAATTACAATCCCTTTTAATAAAGTATTTCACTTAACTTCCCTTCCATCTACCTGAATGACATGACTTTCTTTTTTCTTTTTTTTTAGTAAAAAACCCCAAAAAACCAATACTGCACATGGACCAGTAATCCTCCACATGCAGATGTTACTGATTCTTTCTTTCTTTCTTTCAATCACTTTTTTGTTTAGCATCCACATTTTCCTGTTCCTTCTCCTACTTACACATCAGGGAGATTAGCAGCTCTTTTTGACTTGTGCTTGAACAGGGCATTAAAAAAGTAGCACTGGACTAGAAAATGCTGTATATGCTTAATAGCCACAGTGCTTAGATTGCAGTATTTACACATTGATGTAGTAGCTGGTCCTCACCATTTTAGGGCACAAAAAGTACTTAAACAGACTGAGGCAGAATTCAGACTAAACACAGCTGCTATAACAATTTATGTGAAACTACTGCTGACAAAAATAAATAAAAATTACCAAGGAACTCTTATGAAGTAAAACACATTCCATTTTTCTAACTGTAAAATAAATTCACCTATAAAGACTCAGATGAAAGGGTTGGGACCCCTCACCAACCTTTGGATGGCAAATTTCCAGAAGAGAGGAAAGTCTAATACTTGCTGCAAGGGTGAATGAAGACAGATTCACACAAGAGGATGCCTACCTGTCTGCCTGTATGAACATAGGGGGATACTCATCGACTGCCAGATAGTGACTAAATTAAAGATCTTTCCGAGTATGAAGCTTGTGACTCTGAAGTTCTGTATATCCTTGTTTTATTGAAATAATGATGGATTAAGAGACTGTGGGAATGTTCTGTATACATTTATGTACTGGGTCTGGCTGGGATGGAGCTACTTTTCTTCACAGCAGCTTCTGTGCTTTTGTGTTTCAGATTTGTGACCAAAACAATGCTGATAACATAATAATTGTTTTACTATTGTTGAACAGTGCTTGCACAGTGCCAAGGCATTCTGTTTCTCACTCTCCCCACAGTGAATAAATTGGGGGTTCACAACATGTTGGGAGATGACACAAGGCAGATGACCTGAACTAACCAAAGAGATGTGCCATGCCATATAACAGGCTCAGCAATAAGTAGTGAGGAGGGAGTTTAAGGAGGTTAACCTCCTTTTGCTTGGGAACTGTCTGGGCATTAGTCTCCCTGTAGGAAGGGGTGAGTGATTGCCTTTGCTTTGTTTTCTTTCACTCTTCTTCCACCTCACTTTTGCTTATTAAGCAATTTTATCTCAACCTGCAAGTTTTCTTGCTTTTATTCTTTACTTCTTCCCCTGTCCTCCGAGGCAGTAGGAGGAAGCAAGTGAGTGTCTGTGTGGTGCTTAGCTGCCTACCAGGGTTAACGCACTGCAGTTTAATTATATCCTTCAAATCTTGCCTCTTAAAAAGGCAAAAAAAACCTTTGCTGAAATTCTGGTAAAATAGGTACGCTAAGATGAAGCTGAAATGAAAGGACTAGACTGGGAGAAAAGACTGCACATTTCAAATTTCAGTTAGGGACACTAGATAGGAGAGACCGGTCATGGACAACTCCTGTCTTTTCTTCATATTTCAAGAACTTATAAAATAATGTAGAAAGGAGAGCCCTTAAAGAGGATCTCCTGGTACACTAACTTACATGCCATTACAGATTTTACAGTAATAAAGTCTAAACACCGAAAGAAAATACATCAAGAGTATAATTTCTAAGAATACAAATGGGCAGTACGGCACTGAGCTGAATAGAAAGCCTGGCCCTATCACTCCAAGGAAAGTGAACTTCCCCAAAGTGTTCACCTGAACATTTCATATAGCAGCAATACCTCAATGCATTCTGGAGAAACTGTTCATACTTTCACAAGTGTTAATAAAACAGTACTAACAGATTGTCCATCCTGGGTATCTTGTCACATGAATTAACGAAAAAAAAAAAGAGGGGATTTTGGTTGTGAGTGTTATGCAAAGCATGACAAGAAAGAAAAAAACATTCCAAACAGAGCTGGTAGGGAAATTAAATCCATTTTTTTCTCCCTGAAACTTTTCAAAACTGCAAGTGTTCACTTGACTAAGCTGTCTTCATGTTTATTACTGATCCAAGTCATCAATAAAAATCTGTATCAGAAATGGAGGAGCACAAACAAAAAGGAGACACTTACAGTCAATATATTCTCTGGCTGACTGATGTCTTCATGCTGGTAAAAGAATAAAATAAGTAAATCAGTACTTAAGAACAACAGCTCAGCTCTGCACTTTAAAGCAAGTGTCCTAAGAAAACAGAAATAAAACCAATACTGGTTGCTGGAGAAATTCCTCAGAAAAGGTTTTAAGTCACCTAATGCAGGAATGTATTCAAGTTTTTTCTCATAGGAACCACTGATCCACTCAGCCTGTAGGATTCACCATATATACCTAAAAGAAGGTAAATTAAGCTGACTATAAGCTAGTTTTTTTCACAGTGGCTTCTGAACCACTAGGACCTTAAATTCCTTCTATGACTTCGTTAAAAGACACTTCCTTTCTCTTGGTCGAATTCTGCATTTGCATGATGTGGGACAGGAAGGGTGACAGAAGGGATCAAAAAGTTGACTTCATGGAATACTGACCTGTGACCAAAAACGTATCCAGAACTCCCTCGATAAGGGTTCCAGGTATTGTGGCTGTGTCATATCAATGGCTGTGATAAAGCGCATGGCCGCAAGACTGCCTGGGATTAGTGGGGAGACAGAGAAACATACTGAAACAAGGCACAGGATCAGGAGCAGATACGGTCTGCATGAACGCTACGTAAGAACAGTATGGTCTCCTCTGTAACAGGCCAGATAAACCCACAGACTGTAACAGTAAAGCTTATTTTGATTCACAGTTACTGCACATGCTAACCTAATTCACAACCATATTTCTCCAAAAATTTCTTTTATGGTTGAAAATGCACAGACTTCATATAGCTCACAGATACAGGAAGAGGCTGTGGACAGGGAATTCATCTTCACCTTTACTGTTAGGGAGAACTCGAACCAGAAGCATTAGAGTTGAGAAATACCAGCTAAGATAAGTCTCTTACTTGTCTGAAGGATACGTCGGAAGTCATCTGCAGTAATGCTTACAGGCACTTGGTAGTATTTTGCCATCCTCTTTATATCCTTCAGCAGATATTCAGCACGCTTTGGTAACATTGCTGGTGGCTTGTTACCTTTTAGGAAAAAGTTCTGTTGAGATTTCCAACTGTATTGTAATAACACTGGACAAATTAGACCTGATGCATACATGTGCCTAAGGAAGAGTATAATTTCATTTTGGCTTACTGAAACATGGCTTTTCTGAAGATAATGCTAGGATTTGAACACGATTTATTTTGGTTTTACACAGATCAATCCTTTAAGATAGCAGAATCAGTTTTAAACCAAGGTACAAATGCCATAGCAGAGATTTATGTTGATTCAAACAGATGACTTTTAAGCTAGACAACCACAAACGCCAAAGTACATACTTGCTAATTTCATGATTTATAAGTCTCAGTGATCAATTTGTTCTAATACAGCCATAAGTCCTGTTTTAGGACATGCTTGGATCCTTCCTGCATCTTACAAAGTGCAAGTGTTCCATAAATTAATTCTGGTTTGAACAGGAAGCTTTAAGGAGAACGCTCCGTATCAAATTATCATTATGGTATTTTAGGACTCATGAACTTTGGCACAGATTGTATGTGTGGCTGTGTAGTTGCAGCAGGATGAAATTCCTCGTGACTGATTTCTCAATCATTATCAAGCTCCACAATCCTACGGGCAATTTGTTGTCGGTGCCAAAACTCACCTTAAGGCTGGCTCTGTGGGCTCTGCACTCACCAAGAGCTTGCCCATTAGTGCCCTGAGAGTGAAGGAGGTGTTTCCCTACACAGCTAATCTCCCTTTTATTGCCTACCAGTCTTCTGCATTATGCCGCCAAGGAACCCCGGGCGAAGGCGCAGCTCGATGTTCCAGATGTGCTGGTACCTGCAGAGAACCTGCAACACACAAGAGCGGTGCCTGTAAGACCTGTGTGTGACCGAAGGGGAAGAAGGGGAAGAAGGGGGAGAAGGGGAAGAAGGGGAAGAAGGGGAAGAAAGGGAAGAAAGGGAAGAAGGAGAAGGGGAAGGGGAGGCAGTCCCGGCCTGGCCCGGCCCAGCCCGCCGTGCCCCGGGTCTCTGCGTCCGCAGAG
>JAWWTY010000001.1:28606326-28747772 GCA_035222235.1 Margarornis squamiger
AATCCTAAAAGTCCTAAAAGCCCCCCTCCCTGAGTCCTAAAAGCCCCCTCCTAAAAATCCTAAAAGTCCCCCTCCCTGAGTCCTAAAAGCCGTCTGGAAGGCGATCCTCGTCACTCATCTGGCTGTAACCTTAATTTTCAACAAAGCAGCGTTCTGAACTCAGAGTAACTTTGACTCAGGAGTGAGAAATGCGAGCTGCCGACAGAAGTTTGTGACCTCTCGCTGAAATCTTCTCCTAACACCTGAGTACCGGGCAGTGAAACAATGGTTAAGAAAGGATTTGGGACAGAGCTGGGAAAGCACTTCAGTGTGAGGTCTTTGCCAGGCATATTGGTAGACAAGGTGGCAAAAAAGAATTAATGAATGACTGAATTGAATCTGTTTGAAAGAATTGGTAGGGCTTCTCCAAGGAAAATCCTGCCTTATGTTTTTCTTGAGAGATCAAAATCCCTGCGGAATGTGACTTTAAGGGATGCTGTAAGTCACTGCCTCAAGCATCCTCTGTGGTGTGGGGTTTCCTCTTTCCAGGCCACTATAGGTGTGACTGCTGCTTTCACATGTTCAGCCAGTAGTGAGTCTGACGGTGTGTCCCAGAGAGGTACATAAATAGACACACACACACAGAGGACACCAACACAGCTGGCTGCACAGACTACAACTGCCTGTACCCCACTCACAAACGATTTCCTTTTGTACCTGATTTTTAAAAAAATTTAAAGATGGATTTGTTATGAGCTCAGCATTAGTCTAATTCTCTCGGTTTTCATCCTGCTCTTTTTGTCTCAATGAATGATTCATTGTTTCCGATTTAAAGTAACCTCTTACTTAGAGGAGATCTTATACATAATTCTGTACACAGCTGTTTTCATCCCTCATAGTAAGAATTTTGTCTGGTAGATCCCACAGTTAAGCCACTTTATATATTTTATTAATCTTGTGTTCTGTTAATATGCTTTCAGTATGCTCCAGATATCCTTGTGGAGGTCTCATTCATGTGCAGGCATAATGCTCAAAGAGTTTGGCTACAAATTTTAACACCGTGGGCACATTCCCAAAATCAGTCCACTTGTCACATTGAGGATTATATGTCCCAGTCACCTGGGGAGTACTCAGCTCAAGTGGATCATGCCAATGACCTCAGTTGTTGCCATCTCGGAGGCCACAGAGATTCCTTCTTCCTGGTCGTTGCCTGGTGCCACTGGAGAGAAGTTCTGTCCTGGGTAGACAGTTCTGACAGGGATAAAATTTCTGCTATGCATCTTTCTGGCATGGATTTGGTTGCCCCTGTCAGTTTCTGCTGGCTTTTCCTGTTCTTTGCAAACACTCTTTATTTCTACTTTCCCAGTTTTTCTGTTAGTGAGCCGGGAAAAGCAGATAGCATGATGCAGTCAAATCACATGGATGGATGTGTTTCTCTCTTTCCGTGTCTCACAACAAGCTTATAGCATGCCTGTCAGGCCTTGTTGATGCTTCTGCAGAAGCAATCAGCAAGAATTCCTTTCTTGAAGGCTTGGCTGAAACAGAATTTTGATGATTTTCTTGAAGTTCAGTCTCCATTCATAATAATCCCCCCAAAGCTGTCCCATGTGTCTGGGAGGAAAAGCATAAATTTGAGATCTTCGAACAGCTTCTAATAAGAAAATATCATAATTTAACAAATTAGCTCAGTAGAAAAATAATTGCAATGGCAATGTTTAGAAAGAGAAGCAAAAAGTGTCCAGGCAGTCTTGGCAACAAGAAATTATAAGGGAAATTTGAAAGATTTTCTTAAAAATCATGTTAGTTTATCTTACAAGTATGCAATCACTTCTCTACAAATAAACCAAACTTATGTAAACTGAATGCAGGTTGTTCTGGTTCTGCTAGTACTGAATTAGCATTTTATGGACAGAGGTGTTTTTCCAAAAGTGGTCAGTATAGCTCAGCAGTCTCTGTCAGTGTCCCAGCTCTTCAATGTCATCATAGCCTGTATCTTCAAAAGCAGGAGATGAAGGTCTCTCAGGCTCAGAGGTCCTGTTTTGGGACATACTAGGACTCCAGTCTGAAAACGTGAAAGGAAGAACATTGAGATAGATAAATGCAAGCTCTGTAGTATTACCTTTATGTGGTTGCACAGCTGTCAGTTGTCTCCTCCAGAAATTAGAACCGTAGATATGAGTGACTGTGAAAGACCTGACAAATGCTTATGTCATTCTACCTTCTGATACATGCACACCTATCCAAAGATCAAGTTTGTTGTTTCCAGAAAGCAGATTACTGATCTCACTTTAAACACTTCTAATAAAGGCAATCCTTCCTGATAGTGGTTAGATAAAACCTAGCTAATCCCTTGAGGTATCTGCACCTTGATTATCATTGAATTCAGTACAGTAACTATAGATTATGAAAACTAACAGCACTGCTCTTCTAGCCTCACCTGTCTCTGAATCCTTGTTTCTGTCACTTTCTCCAGGGATCCCAATGATTTCCTGTACATTCTGCCCATAAAGAGAAGCATCTTTAGGTCCAGGAGCTTCTGTCACATCATCATAACTATCTTCCAGGGCATTTTCAGTCAGTGGAGAGGTCTCTGGAACAGTACGGGTATTAGCTATAACAGGGAGAGATCTTCCACTAGAGAAAGCAGTAGCTTATGATGCAGCAATACAGGACTGTGGTAATGGCACGTCTATACTTAACTGGAATCCATCACTCAGAGAATATTAATTTTCACAGTTTTATAATATATACATATACTTACAAATAATACATGTATAAACATGGACTTTGCTACAACAACCCCCTGCAGCACTACAGGCTGGGGACAGAGTGACTGGAGAGCAGCCAGGCAGAAAGGGACCTGGGGGTTCTGGCTGACAGCAAACTGAACATGAGGCAGCAGTGTGCCCCGGTGGCCAAAAAGGCCAATGGCATCCTGGCCTGTATCAGGAATAGTGTGGCTAGCAGGACCAGGGAAGTGATTCTTCCCCTGTACTCGGCACTGGTGAGGCTGCACCTCGAGTACTGTGTCCAGTTCTGGGCTGCTCAGTTTAGGAAGGATATTGAGGTGCTGGAGCATGTTCAAAGAAGGGCAACGAGGCTGGTGAAGGGACTGGAGCACAAGTCCAATGGGGAGAGACTGAGGGAGCTGGGGTTGTTTAGCCTGGAGAAGAGGAGGCTCAGGGGAGACCTTATTGCTCTCTACAACCACCTGAAAGGAGGGTGTAGCCAGGTGGGGATTGGTCTCTTCTCCCAGGCAACCAGTGACAGGACAAGAGGGCACAGTCTTAAGCTGTATTTAGATTAGATGCAAGGAAGAAATTCTTTACAGAGAGCGTGATCGGATATTGGAACGGGCTGCCCAGGGAAGTGGGGTGGTGGATTCAGCGTCCCTGGAGGTATTTAAGAAGAGGCTGGATGTGGCACTTAGTGCCATGGTCAAGTTGGCAAGGAGGTGTTAGGTCAAAGGTTGGATGATCTCAGAGGTGTTTTACAATCTGTGATAAATCAAAGCACTCCTGTTTCACTTTTTACCTAGCAATCAATATTCAATCTGAATAAGAAAGAGATCTTATTTAGGATAATTATCTTCTTCAGAAGCATTTCAAAGCAAATAAGGAAAAACTTTTAGTTTATTTTTAACTAAAAAAATTCCTTAATATTAAAAAATCAATAGAAAATAAAAGACATGGTGCAGCAGAGTCTGAGATATGGAAAACTGAGGACCAAAACTGCATGTGCTTTTGGCAGTTGATCTCTTGGAGACCAGGCAACAGGTAAGAGAGATTTTTGATTGGATCTAAGAAAATTCAGTTCTTCTTTGGACACTTGCTCTCCCTCAGCTATTTCAAATTAAAAAAACAAAACCAAACCAAACAAAAGAAACCAACACCCCCCCAAAAAAAGAACCCCAACCAAACCAACAAAAAAACCCCGAAAAACAAACAACACAAAAAACTCCCACAAAAACAAACCCCCCAGAAACCCCACCACAAACTCACAGCTGGGAATCTGCATTTTCTTCAGATCACTTGGGTTAAAGTTTCCTAATCAACTCAAACTGTATGCCAGTGTTCTTATTTGGAGTATGTCTTTCCTCTATCTTAATTATTCCCACTTTTTTCAGAAATAAAGCAACATCTTACAAGCTGTTGCAGTTGAAATTTCTAAGAGAAGCAGCTGTCAAATTGTTGGATTCAATTGACTGGATCCTGTGAAGTGTGCAATACTACCAGCAAACATTGATTTTGAACTTCTCGTATAGAAAAGAAAGCTAGCACTTGCACATGAGATTGTATGACATTCTTCCATCATAAGAGTTAAACAGAAAATCTTGGTTCACATCAAAACATCACTAGCACATGAAGTGCAGCAATAAAAATGTTTTAATCACTAATAATGCTTTGTATATTAGAAGCTACCCTGATTTGGGATTTCTTTCTTTATACAATCCCCATCTTTCATTACCTTGTGTTGCTCCAGGACCATTTTCTTCACCACTGTCCCCTCTATAAAACTGTACCTTTGTTTTTGAACTCTCTGAAAAAGAATCTAAGCAAATGAGAAAGAATGTGATATCAGATTAAACTCTCTTTAACTGCTGAGACTGCATCATGAGAAAAAGAGCAGAATAGAGTAACACCATCCAAGTTCAACAGATTCTTTGACAGTCAGCATTACTCCTGCAAGGCTTACAGTGGAATAACCAAGAATCCCTCAGGGGCCCCATAACACCTCTCATGGCTCATGGGGGAGACAAGCCACAAAGGGAGAAAAGCAATCCACAGGAGGAAGCTTGGACAGTTGCTGGACACAGGGACACAGTTGCTGGGAGGGAGACACAAATTATTCCTTTATTCGTCTCTGCTTTAAATAATTGCAGCAAGAGGATTTTGTTTGCTTGTTTCTTTGTTTGACTTATATTGATCTATGGTTTATGGCCACAATGAGGACTGCACAAAACGAATTGTCCCTAGGAGAGGAATTGACAGAATCCGCTGGGCAGGAAACTCCTCTCCTCAAATCTAGACGTTTTTAGTTTCCCAACAGATTTCCCAACAGTATTAGACTGGGATCAGGGCCACCAGCAGGAGCTTTCCCTTGACAAGAGCAAGACACACAGACCTGAGAGGACAGTCACGACCTGCTTTTCCCTCATCAGGTTATAATCAATCTCTTCATAGACAGCCTCGGAGAAGGGTCTATCATAGGATAATCTGAAGCCTGAAAGTAAAAGGTAATGATTACTCACACAGTCTCTGCTCATACTCAGGCTGGAATCTTGAAAAGGAGGAGTGCCCTCAAGGGGCTACATGGCCTGGCTGGTATCTAGAAAGTCACCAAGAGATGCTGACTGAGGATAAGCGCTGCTGGGCTATTTCACTGACAGAAAGTGAGTGAAAATTACAGTGTGGCAACAGTTGCAGTTCATCTCAGTCACCCATCCCCCTGGCTTCCCCAGCCAACTAAAACACTTGCCAGCCACATCAAGGAGGCATTTCATGCCAGTCCTGAGGGACCCACCTCTCTGCTGTGCCCTGGCACGTCGGATCTGTCCAGCAAGAATGGCAAGGACCAGGCAGAGAAGGGTCCCGAGGATAATGCAGAGGATGACAGGTGTTGAAAGTCTCGTACTGTCTGTTGCTGCGCGGCGTGGAGGAACTGAATGGAAATAAAGAAGAAACAGGAAGGGAATCAGATGTCCCAAAGCACTGCTCCTCTTTAGCTGCCTGCTGTGCCCATGCTAGCAGGGTGAGGCAGATCACCTGCTGCCCAGCTGTGGGTCCTGCTCAAGGAGATAGAATTCATCAGCTGTGATAGTGCCACTCGGTTTTCCTTTACTAAAGGCTGCAGGAAATGCCTTTTGATGAGCTGAAATAAACTGCTAATTTATCTGCTAGGCAGTATCAGGGACATTAAATTGTCATTTGATGGGAGAAAGAAAGGGAGTAGAAGGAAGAAGGAGTTTACCTGCTCTAGTGGGTGATGCTGTTGTTTCTGTCATTGTTTCTGTCACACCTGCAAAAGGAAGGTGAGTCCACATTAAGGAAGAGGCAAGTGGGAAAAGTAAGGAGAACATAAAAATTCATATAAATTGTGAGGTTCCTGCAGTCAAAATCATGAAAAGGGTTGGTCACTGGGAAGCACAGCTGTCATAATGCTCCTCTATCTGCCTTCTCAGATCTGTGTGTTAAAGCACCAGTCACTAACCAGAGCAATTCACAGCAGCATCTTCCTTATGATCACAGTTTTTGCCAAACAAATGCTTGACAGGACAGTCCCAAAGAGACAGCTCTGTTCCTTTACAGTGCACCTTCTCCAGCCAGATGGGACCAGTCCCTTCCCCAAAGGCAGCTTCACTCAGAGCAGACACAGCAGATCCACAGCCCAGCTGCCTGCATACAACGTTAGCATCTGCCACATCCCAGGCATCATCACAGATTGTTCCCCAGGAACCTTGGTGCCAAATCTCCACTCTGCCTGAACATTCGTCCTCTCCTCCTATGACTCGTAACTTCTCCCTGTCTGCAAAACACAGAAACCTGTTTTACTGAAGCAGCAGGAAGGTCCAGAGGGACCAATAAGGAAAAATAAAGAAGTTGAAGTACCTGAACAACTTGTAGAGTTTGGACACTTAGCAAATGTGGCTGGAGATGTTGCCTCTTTTCTTCCTGCAGAATTTAAATAATGAAATAAATAATTTAATTATTTCCTAAAAAAAAAAAAAAAGGTGAGGGCATATAAAATGCTTGAAAATTAACGATCAAGTATTTTTTCCTGAAATATATGTGTGGCCTGTTTAGTTGTTGGTGGACTGCTGTTTGGTTATAGCCTTGAGTAAAATAATCTTCCCGATGGTTATGCTTTCTTTCTTCTCTTGCATGAGGCAGCTGCAATCCCTTTCAGGATATCTGAATGTAATCTAGAATTCATTTATATTATAGTGAATATATACAAATATGGATATTCATATTCAGGGGTATGAAATGCTGTCATAGGAGCAGGCATTAAAATGGATCTTTAGAGTCAAACTGATTTGTACTCATGCCCATGGCTACATGCGTGCACATGTGTGCATGTACATACTTATGCATTGATATGCCTCCATACATGTAGAAACATATACCTACCTCTAGACCTCTTGAAAAATCTGATCCTAACTCAGATCTCACAGACTGACAGTGTATCATAGTTTTTCCCTTTAAAAATATACAGTGGCACAATCCTGTTAGGGAATTCCTTAGGATTTCCACTGGGTAACTGCACTCAGTGACAATAATGTAATTTTAATTCACTCATTTACATCAAGAATAGAGACAAAAATGTTGCTGCCATTTACATGAAACTAGAAATAATGCATGCCAAATAATAAGCAAACATAAGGTAATTACTGTAATGTCCCTATATATGTGCATAGGTTAATGTATGTGTCTGGGCAATCCTGTACAAATGCATTTCTGATTACCAGTGCAAGAAATGTGTGTCTCTTCTGCTCGATTATCACATGACTGAGGATCCCAGGGGTCTGACTGACATTGCCAGAGAGAGCTGTGTTGCTCAGTACACTCAATGTGGTCCAGCCATGTGGGCCCAGAACCTCTGCCATACTTGAAATCTTCTGTGATTTCCCCTTCATCTCCACACTTCAGGTGTTTGCACACAGTTATGGCAGTGAGTTGAGACATACGATTGGAACAAATGCTCCCCCATGTCCCATTGTAGAAAACTTCTAGACGCCCAGCACAGTCACTGCCATTCGCCAGCCTCAGAGCCAGGAAATCTGGAAGTGAAGACAAAAAAAAAAATGAAATTAGAGGGCCTGATTCTGCTAGAAATTTGGCTCTGATGAGTGAAATCCGGATACGTATTCTCATATGCTAGGGCTTCGACAGTCAAAGGTGTTTGGCCATCCTCATACTGTTGATTGCTGGCCATTGACTTTGTAGATTCAGCTAATCCCCGTCCAGAGCTTGAATCAATACCTGCTGATTGGCAAAGGGCCAGTAGCCATTTTTGCCGTGTAATTGTGGTTCATCTTCCCTCAGTGGTATTGAATCCTTGAACCTAAAATTGAGAACAACTAGACTAGGGCATAAGTAAAATGATCTGTCTGCATTCACTTCAGTGGCACTCAGACACCCTCTCCATATGCAGCTAGAGCTTCTTTCTTTAGAGGGGAGTGGTTATTTTCTGCTCCTATGTGGCTCTGATTCAGAGTGCCAACAGTGTCTCTCATCTCTTGGAATGCTCAGTGCCACAAACTTCTTATGTTTTTCTTTTCTGCCTGTTTATAACAATTTGTTTTTACAGTGCTAAGTAGCTGTATTAGTGCTACCTGTATTGTGGAGCACGGATGCTCCACAGGTACTAGTCCCTTCAGAGTTTGTACAAGCTCCATTGTGGGCCCTAACAGGCTGCATTCCCTTCAGGGGTTGTACCTGGACATGTGTGGGTCCTCCACAGTCTTCAATCCCCTCAGCAGTGTACTGTTTCAGTGTGACTTATCCACAGGCCACAGCCCTCTCAGAGACATACTTCTGGTATGGAAACCATGTCTCCAGCCATGTCCCCATAAGTGTTTTTTTTTCCACTTTTCTTTAATTTCTCCTTTCTCTCACAGCTGCCATTCTGTCTTAAATATGTATGAACAGAGCCACCATGACTACTTGGGTTGTCTGATGGTTTGGTGCATAGTGGGTTGTTTCCATCAGTTTCAGAGTCAGCTGCAACTGACTGTAATGGGCACAGCCCCTTGCTGTGGAAATCTTTACAAAATCCTCTAATTTACCACCAAAATATCCCACCACACCCCACACATTTGTGTGTGTGTGTTAATGCAGAATATGGACCCTTTGCATCTTGGTGGGATGAAGAGGATATGCTGACCAACTGTGCTTGTAATCAAGACAGAAAGAGGTGGTCCAAGCAAGTCTCCACTATTCACTGCTTCCCCTTCATGTAGCCCTCCCCTTTGAACCCACAAGCTCAGAAAAGAGTTTTCCAAACACACCTGAGCACAAGACTCCAGCATCCTCTTTGTGTTGGCAGTTGTGCTGGCCCCATGTCCTAGAGGGACATGCCCAGAGATCAGATTCAGCCCCAGTGCAATTCACGTCATCCAGCCAGATCTGTCCTGACCCTTCACCATAATGAGCAGAGGGAAATGCCTTGATGGCATGTCCACATCCAAGTTGTTTGCAAACAACGTTAGCATCTGATAGATCCCAGCTATCATCACAGATGGTGCCCCAGATGCCATCATGATAAAGCTCTACTCTCCCAGCGCAGCGTTTTGTTCCATTCACCAGCCTGATCCGTCTGCTACCTGTAGGAGGAAAAGCCAGCTGTTCAACTTGCAACACAACCAAAACACATAGGTCAGCAGAATCGCTGTATTTTTAAAGCATTTTTAAGGCATCACATTTTTGTTATATTATAATTTTTCTGCTGTTGTTGCTTAGGCAGAACTCCTGTGAGGCTAAAAGTGCATAAAGGGAAAGGCCTACTCCTCCATCTTGTAAAGGGTAGAATAATTACTGTGAGATGTTGCAAACAAGGAGTGTATAATCATACTAAGCATATGCAGAGGTCACCTTATCTTAGAAAGCTGGAGAAGCTGTTATCTATTTATACCCTTTTAGTTAGACAGAGACAGTTCCTGTTACAGAGGGATTGCAAAATCAGAGAAGAGTAGAAATGGTTGTAATATTCTTTAGAAAATATGTAGGTATCTATAAATATAGAAATGTCACAACATAAAAGTTATTTAATTCTCAAGTGTCAGTCAGAATGCATGGCATCAATGGCCAAATTAGTGTTCTTATGGCTCCTGTATTCTAATATTTTTCATTCTGAAAGATAAATTCTTAAAAAAATTCAAATTAAGAAAGCATGATGTAAATTACACTTACTTCCTTAACTATCAAGCTCAGACTCATGCCTCTTTAAGATCTGCTGAGATGGCAGGACATGGTGGCCTTGAGCCAACACTAGGAAACATTCTGTACCTTTCATGCAGTAACTCACCTGAACAAATCACACCAACGTCTTCAGAAACTCCTGTTGGCACTGTCTGATAATGGTAGGTCTTGCAGAGTGTCAGCTGAGTCTCATTTCCAGTACACTGGACGCTCCTTAAGCCAATAAGACCCATACCTCGCTCAGACTTTGGAAGGTAATAGGCTTTCTCGGCAGTTCCACACTGGAGCTGCCTGCATACCACATGAGCATCCTTAATGTCCCAGTCATCATCCAGGACTCTGCTCCACACACCATGGAGTAAGATCTCAGCTCGCCCATCACAGTGGCTCTCACCACCTGAGAGTCTGAGTGATTCAGCAGGGCCTGGACTCAAGAGAGACAGAAAATATATTGAAGAACATCTGCTGCTCTTACTGCAGTACAAATAACTTGCAGGAGAGATATGGAAGACAAACTTCTATGTTGGTAAAAAATTAATTCTCACCACTGGTTAAGGAGATTGCCTGTGCTAAGGCTTTGTTTGCTTTCATGGACACAAGGGTCTGCAATGGGAAGCAAGAAAGGCTTCCTCAGCTCAAAGACTAGATCCTGGGGGGAGTTAGGCACATCTAAGCAACATGAATTCCTCTAGTAAGTGAAGTTTCTATGCTGGAACAAAGGCTGGAGGAGTGGGGTAAAAGAAAGGAAAGAATATTAAAGACAGGCTGACATACCAGGCTTGCTTGTCAGAGTGAGATCACCAGCACTGCTCTGGTCTGAAGCTGCACTACCTATAAAAGGCTACTCCTGACTTACCTGAGCAAATTACAGTGGCTACTTCTTTGGCTGAACAGGTTGGATTTCCCAAAGTCACTTGAGCACAATCCCACAGGCAGGACTCTGTCCCTTCACAGTGAAAAACATCTCTCCATATAGTCCCATTCCCTTCCACTAAATGGTCTTCCATCTGGATTGACTTTGCATAGCCACAGTTAAGCTGACGGCAGAGAACGCTGGCAGCTTGAAAATTCCAGTGGGAGTGGCAGAGTCTTCCCCATGTGTCTTCATGGCGGATCTCCACTATGCCAGAGCATGTGGTGCCATTCACCAACCTGCCCCCTGGGCACCCTGAGTGTAAGAAAAAGGGAGTACTGAGATGTTACATTTGTAACTGCTTATAAGCATGATCTGGACGTGACTGGGAAAGGGGAATGAGTTTTCCTTATAATTCAGTGGTAAAAATTACTTCACTGGGCTACTGGAACTTCCATATCCATAACTAGACTTCAGTCCACCTGTTTTACTGAGAAGAATGACTAAAAAATCAGGATCTAGTTCCCTTTGCAGTTATTAAAATTAGGGCACTAGGTTTTGGGGCTCCAGGTTAACAAACAGACCTTAATTTTTTTGACCAGCCTTACATAGGGCCTATAGCTACGAATCCTTGGCCTGCTGGTCCCAGGCCTCACTTAAACCTGGACCAGGAATTCAGTCATTGCCTCAAGGATGCGGAAGGTGTAACTGTCTCCAGTCTTGTCTGCTGCTATGCCTGGATGTTTTCTCTAGTTGGACCCTACGTTTGATTGATTGCTTTGACTTGTCTGGTACTGTCCATAGACCTTATTACCAGTACCATCCTATAGCCTCTCTGCAGATGCTTTAGATTGTGCTTTGGTTGTAAGGAGTCTGCCTGTGCTGTCCTCACTCTCTGCCCCCAGCTCATTGCACCTTGCGGAGCAGCCCTGCTATTGCTGTTCCCTGGCTCCAAGACCATTTCACAGGAATCAGCCTTTTGCAGGTGAAGTGCAGCCTTGATTCCTGTAGCAACAGAAAAAAGAGCCTGACTTCACGGACTCCCTTTGAATTTTGGATTTGTATTTTTCCTCGAAGAGGGAGTTTTTCAGTTCTCCTCTTAGATGTTTTCACTGCTCACCTGAACACACCACACGAGCATCTTTTCCAGCAGGGCATTCATCATGACCTAGCGCACTCACAGGACAGTCATTCAGGAGTGAGTCATTCTTCTTGCAGGTGAATGTGCCATTCCAGACAGATCCATTTCCTTTCCCAAAGGACTGTCCACCTGGTATCAGTAGGGCAACTCCACAGTCTAGCTGCTGGCAGAGGATATTGGCAGCTGGTAAATCCCACAGGTAGTCACACAGGGTTCCCCATGTGCCTCCATGAAGAAGCTCTACTCTCCCCGAACATGTGGTACTGCCATTTGCCAGCCTGTACCCACCATAGCCTGCAGAAAGAATAAAGGAACTTTGCAGTTACTTTTGGTTTTTTTGTGCTATTGCATCGAAAATTGTAAGAGAGCTCCAGCTGCAAGGAACTAACACTCACTGTGTCTCAGGTTATTGGAAAGCATGGTAGATCAGGATCCTGATAAGCCAACTCTGAAAGAAAAAGTCTATATTGTCCATGTTGTAGCCTGCCCTGCATGACTAGAAGTCTTTTGACTCTGAGTTCCGTCTCTTCTTTGCGCTCTTCTGTTCTCTCCTCCCCCCACAATACTGCTGCTACCTTGCAACATCTTTTCTTGTAGAGGCAGTTCCAGCACTGCCTTGCATATGAGAAGCTCAGAGTAGGTGTTACCAGTAGGACTCTATCTCAGTAGTTACTCATCTCACGTTTCCCAGCAAGCATCAACTGCAGCATGCAATTCTAAGCTTTTATCCGTGCTCCAGCATAAGTCTCTGAACACAACAGGCCATGCTCATCAGCATATTCACACTAAATTAAGTGCAGCATGGGTAGGACTATGGTGTGCTACTGCCAGCCCCATGCAGTCCCTCTGTCTTCTCACACTGTCTCTTCCTATCCTTACCCTCTCCTTGCATTGTATCCCTAATGAGACCTGGATTTCAGTTCTGAGATGAGACTCTTGCAATATAGAGGCAGGAACAAAGATCTGTTAGATACTTAACTGAGCTGTTTGGCTGCCACAGCTTCCCAGCCAGTGCTCCAGGTTGCCATGGCCAGTGGGACAGTGTCCAAGGCAGTCTTAAAACAGACTGCAGCCCTTTGACTGGGGAACAGACATGAACTGCAATCCTTATCCAGGCTTGTTTTGTGACAGGGTGTTGCCAGAAGCTCTGCCCCATGTTTAGTTTACCCCTTTTGATTTGTGGCCTCAGGAAAAAAGTCATCTAGGTCTAATCTTCACTTTTGTAGTAGGTGGCAATGCGTTAGCTGTATTTAGATTTTGTAACTCATGCACCCTTCAATCTTTTGGAGGTATGATATCTCTCCCAGTTTTATAATTAGCTGAAGTGCCAGGGATTAACATACGCACTAGCACCACAGGAAATAACTTAATTTCTCCACATTCCTGCTTGTCTGTTCTGGCCATTTCTCTTTTTATTTTTAGGAGAAAGATGTGTAAAAAATTCTCAGCTCTATTGAGTGCATATCTCTGATAACATAAAAGAAATTACAGCCCTTTTGACATCTGCCTCTGGTACAGTAGTGAAGAGGTTAGAATAGCTCAAATTCAGACTCTCAGTTGAGTGAATGAGAGATAGTGGGGCTGCTCTCTGTTACTTTCTGGTCTCCCTTTAGTGGCTCAAGACATGAAAGGGGAAGCATCCAAGAGTCTTGAGGTCCACAGAAATGAGTGTGCAGAGGCTCTGAACTGTGGGTTAACAGTAAGAAGACATACAGGACTCATAAAAATTACAATCATAGGTCCAAAGTCTCACCTGAACATACAACAGTGGCATCATGAGAGCACGTGTTAGTATGGTGTAGGTTCCTGGGACAGTGTGCAAGGTGAGTCTCGTTCCCTACACAGTGAAACTCTTCTTGCCAGATCAGTTCATGTCTGTCACCAAAGTGAGTTCCTCCCAAGGTATCCACAGCCTGGCCACACTCTAACTCATTACATATAACAGAGGCAGCTTTGAAGTCAATGTGTGAAAAACAGACAGTAGCCCAAGTTTCCTCTTGCTTTACTTTCAGATTTCCTGAGCAGGCAGTGTCCCCTCCAGTCAGACGTAGACCAGAGAAGCCTGGGGGAAAAAAAAAAAGCCAAGAAATCCAGCATCAAAGGTTTATTGTACTGACCTAATTTCATAACTCCTGTACCTTCATGGGCAAGACACGTCACTTTTCTGAGGACCACTAATACTTTTAAAAAATTATTTGGGCAATTCCTGTATGCCACTGACAAGAAAGAAAATGGTGTATGAGATTTCTTATTTCTTAGTATTTGAAAATACTAAGTTCTTGGGAAGCTATAGAAGGAGGGAAACTTTGAACATTTGCCAATGACTGAGAAGTAGCAACTCCCAAATAAATAAATAAATAGCCATTTACTAGTGTGTGTCCTTGAGACTTCATTATTTAAGTGAATAGCAAGTTGAATCTTCTTCTTCCCAGGAAGAGAAAACAGGAAATGTTGCACCCATCTTCAGAAAAGGCTAAAAAAGACAGTCTGGAGTTCTACAGGCTGATTGGCCTCACATTGGTACCTGCGAAAAACATGTAGTGAGTCATCCTGGAACACATTCCTGGGAACGGGAAGGTGAATGGGAAAAGTCAGCACAGATTTATCAAGGGTGTATCATGTCTGTGAGACCTGATTGCTTTGTCTGATAAAAGTGGATTTATGAATGAGGGGACAGCAGGGCACGTCATTTACCTCACATTTAGCACAGCCATTAACGCTGTCTTGCACAATATTCTTGCACCAAAAAACTAGGATATGACATTCTGGAGGACGGGCAACATAGTTAAACCACTGATTGAATGGTCAGGCTCAGAGAGTAGTGATTGGTGGGGGTTGCACTCCACCTGAAGACTGGCAGCAAGTAAAATATCACTTGTTGGGTCCTTCCTGGGACCTGTTCTGCTCAGTGTCATTACCAACAACCCAGAGGAGGTGATGAAGTACACTCTTTTCATTTTGGGCTTGGAGGGAGATAATCACAAGAGCAGAGTTGCCATTCAGAGAGATCTATATGGGCTGTATTAATGGGCTGATGGGAACCTTATAAAAATCAAAAAGGACAAGTGTAAGGTCTTGAAGCTAGGAAGGAAAAACATCTTGCAGTTGTGCTTTATCCAAACAACCAAACCAAGCACATCTTGCAGAAGAAGCAGCCAAACAGATATTGGATTGTTTGTCATTGCAGGCTGTCCTGTCTTATCTTACATGAAAATCTGAAGAAGGGCAGTTGTGTGGCATAACACTGTATTTTCTTGCTTCTCCATCTACACCTGCTTTTTTAGCCCCCATTCTTGGTCACAGACAAGTTTAGTACTGCTCTCCTGATGCCTGGAAGAGCTGTGATAGAAAAAAATAGTTGGGTTTTTCTTTTGTGCTATGTCATTTTATATGTTCATTCTATGTAATTGCTGTGCCCAGGCAAAGTAGACTTGCCCTTGTAGTCAGCAGAAAATTTAAAGCTGGTGCAACTTGCTGTGACTGAGTAAAGGACAAAGTTTGATCCCAGTCTTGTATCCTTTTTCTATTATACAAGACTGGATGACTTCTTACCTGAGCAGGTCACTCCAACATCAAAGTAATGAGGGCAGGTAAAAACACCCCACCCTGAATGTGTGCAGTTCCAGAGTGCAGATTCATGACCACGGCAATCAACTCGATACAACCATATTGGTCCAGTCCCTTCTCCAAAAGGAGCTCGATTAAGGGCCTGAACAGCAGATCCACATCGTAGCTGTTTGCAAACAACCTCAGCATCTTCTATGGTCCAGTCACCATCACACACAGTTCCCCACTGCTCGTCATGTTTTACTTCCACTCTGCCAGAGCAGGGGCCAGCTCCATTTGACAGCCTCAGTTCATCAGCACCTTCAGACACAGAGACAGAGCAAGGTTATGGAAAGGACAGTGCCTGATCATGATTATCTATTGCAGATGGTTAATGAGATTATTGCTCATAATTTACTCTTTCAGACTTAGTTTTCCACCTTTCGTATTGTGAAAATCTGTGTCAAGAGTGTCTCCTCTTCCCTGCCGTGTGAACTGTGACTGTATCCACAAAACTGGTGAGAACCTCTAAGATCAGGGCCATGCTACATCAAAGCATTAACCATGAAGTCTTGTTCTCATCATATGGGGATGTTACCACCTCTCCCCATGGGTAGAGAAAAAAAACCCCAAGGTTTCCAAAATCTGTCTCTCATCACCAGCTTCAAACATGTACACATAGCTCTAGAAGAGCAGAGAGATAAATAGTGATAAGCTTCAGATATACAAGAACAACTGAGGGGATGGTGTATCACCCAGCCAAACTCCACTGGACACACACAGCAACAACATTTTAATTTGTATCGAACAAAGACATGGAATTCTTAATTCCGTCTACAAAAAGCTGAGAAGGAGAAGTAAGACAGTAGTAAGAATATCCAGCTGGTTTCTGTGACAGCTCGACTGTTCATTAAACTTGGACTTGGATTCCTATGAGAATGGCCAGTTGCTGATGTCTGAGTAAAATACAAGACTTTTACAAATAACTTACCCTTCTTTATCTCAGGATCACCAAGGACATTGAATCAAAGACAGAAACATATTTAAACACCTTATTGTCACTTTGCCTTACAGGCTGATAGAATATCAACCTACTTGTACTAAATTTACATAACTTTTCCTATTGCACTGCTGTATGTGACATAAAGTATGTACTTACCCAGGGAGATCTCAATGGAGAGGAAAAGCAACCACAACACTGGAGCAGAAAGATGTCCTTTTGTTGCCATCCTGATCACAGATAGATGAAACTTCACTCTTTAGGCATTGCCTAGATCAAACTCTGCCTGGTCTTTTGTGTGTCTCACAAATAACTACAAAGGAGGAAATATATAGATTCACGTGCTAGCATGAACTACATGAAGGAACCAATAGAAATATTGTTCACCTTTTTAGACGTTATCAACAGATTGATCTCAAACCTGAAAGAACCAAAACCTCCAATAAAATTTGAAAAGTGTGCTTGTGACCTTATATGAAGGATGATTGCGCATCTGATGTCATCTTCGGAATTGTTTTACTATGGGTCCAACACTGGTGGTACCGGCAGAGCAGTACACAAAGTGGTTATTTGTCACCTGACAAAGGAATGTGCAAGTGCAGACCACTGGTCATTTATACATCACTTTAGAAGAGGAAAAAGCAAATAAAATCCCTGAATTTGTAGCTTAGCCATCTCCTTGAGAAAAATTGTACTCCAATCAATGGAAGTGGTGTTTATAACTAGAGGTAGTTCTGTGAGTAAAGAATGACACCCGCTCTGTCTTTGAGGCTGATGCTTCTCAGGGCTTCCTTAGTTAGTCAAAACTTTATGGACAGAAGCTCTTGAAAGACCATCTTATGATGCGGATTACAGGACTTCCTGTTTTCTGCTGAATTTCTTTTTGTTTCAGGTGACTATGGCTGGTAGTTCTACCCACTCTCGCATTCACTTTAGAATGGTGAATGTAGGGAAATAAAAGCTGCTGTTAATTAAATGATGGCTACTGGAACAAGTTGCAGAGTGCTGTTTAAACGCACAATGCTCTTAATGACGCTGACACACATACTCCTTTGGTCTGATGGCACCTATCTGCTGTTTACCTGGAATCCCAAGTTCATCATCAAGTAACATCTGAACTGTTGGGTTCTTAGAACACCAGCCTCTTGTCCTTCTCCCTGGACTTTTTGTGCTTGTTCAAGGTCTGTATAATCTTGCAGCAGTGTAACATTGGTTCAGACTACTGCAGAAAATGCTACATGAGGAAGAGCAGAGAGAAGTCTGGCCAGAGGCTGCTCATTCTTTGCTCAGGAGCTGCTCAGGAGCTCAGACACTTGCCTATGGTCTCTGCTAGAGCTATAAGGCAGCCAAGTTTGGGTCTGGCCATGAACTTTGCTGATACTGACCCTGATCTTCTGACTTGACTTTATGGGTTGATCTTGAACTACCACCCTACTGTGGCTTTGTCTGGATTCCCTGGACTACCCCCTTAACCTGGCTGCAATGGCCGGACCTATTTTGGCTTTTTTGGTTCAGGTACTGTGGGACTGCACCCCTTGCGAGGATCTTGTCTCATGCCTGGTTTGCTCTCAGCTTCAGTTCCTGGCTGACCTTCCCTTGCAGAGCATCCTGCTTCTGCTCCCTGACACAGAGCTCTGAAAAACAGAAAGTTACTGCCACTGCATTGGAAATCTGGTCAGGGTGAAGAAAAACCCACTACAGATATACTAATGAGAGCTAGACAAGATATCCATTAGAATGTCTGTTCCTGTACCGATTCAGTGGTTTCACTTAGCACTATTACTTGCTGGTTAGTGGCCATCAGGTGAATTCTCATTGACATTTAACACCCATTCTAGGAAGTCTAAGATGAAAATTTGTTTTTCAGCATACAGGCCCTTGATGGTCAGAGCCTCTTTCAAGAGCACTATGTCCAAGTACCCAGCTACATGCCAGTGACCATGGATGTAAGAAGTCCAGATTCTCAGATGGGAATGCTCTGGTACTCCCCTTTTCTTCTCTTTCCTGTTGCAGACAGGCTTGTCATCTTGATCAGTATTCACTTAGGTTGAGGGTGCCAGCACGGATTCCCTGTGCCCAAAGTGCATGAGGGCTTTCCTAAAAGCTACTCATGATGACTTTAACAAGTCCTGAATATGTCTAGTGACAACAGAACATGCTTCTAGTTGAATGACCCAGAGAAGACTTCTACTCAAGGGCAAGTTCAATGGCAACATGATGCCACATCTGTCATCCAGCCTTATCTATCTAGCAATGTTTGTGAAGCATCTTAACAGTATCTTGCCACTAGACTTGGACTCAAAATGTTCTTGTATGGAAAAGTAACCCATTATTTATCATTGTACAGCCCATCATTGCTGCTGGCATCTGTTGTCTGAATAGAGGGGCATTCTGGGACACCATTCCTGCACAGATAGCAGAAGAAAATCCAGCACCATGTTCATTAATCCATAACAACTTGGTCTACATATTCAGAAATCCTGCTCCTTCCTCAGATGAATGAAACCCTTGTTTCATAAGGAAATCTCCAGGTTTTATCATAGGTATGATGAGAGATTAGTAGGGTAGAAGAGGGGATTCTGTCTTCTGATGCTCCTCAGTCCATTTACTTTGTATTTGCAAAGAAATGTAGCATAGGCTACTGACAGGCACAAGGATGTTCTTGCAACATGGCTTTGAAACCATCTTCATGGGTGCCATTCATGACATGTGGCGTGAAAGAGTCCTGCTGCAGGATCCCACAGCTGGGAATTGTGTAGGGACTGCTTTCACACAGACTCACCTAAGAGAGAAAGTACCATGGAGACTCTGGGGCTTTCATCTCCTGGAGCAAACAACGAAGGATGTGGTTAGAGGCTCACCTCATTTTTGAAGAAATCAGCACAAATCTTGTCTACAGTTCTAAATAAAAGTTAATCAGGGACTGATTTCTGGGTTCAGTGTTAAGTGGCACAGACTGACTTGAGCCCCTGCTGCAAAGGGGGTGCAAAGGGACCTCTGTATCACAGGGTCCCTACCATCTTTCTCTTCCACAGATGAAGAGCTCCCTCATATTCTTGACTCCTGCCAGGATTCATCCCCATGGTAGCATGGGGAATCCCTCCCCATGGACATTAATATGAACTATATAGAGTAGAAAGTCCAGTCCTTCCCTATAGTCTGCAAAAAACTTTCTAAAAGAGGTTTCAAGATTTGGGAATACAGAGCTGTCTAATGGAAGATCTCTTAGGAAAAGTTGTAGTGGAGATGGCTAAAAAAAACATTGACAAGCTTCTCTGGTTCACCTGGACTATCCAGGGGTCTCTGCAGGTTTTCAGGCATACACACTGATGCAGGGTAAGCAACAAAGGAAGTAATACAGCTCCTTATAGAGGATGGGAAAAGAAACATGGAAAACGTCTTCTGAAACACAGAGGTGAAGAAGAGAAAGTCATGGTTAGAGGGATGGGAGAGAATGGGAATGGGTACCTCAGCTGTCCTCGCACAGCTCTGTGGTACTTACTGCCCAGCAGGTAGACAAAGAGAACCTGTGGAGAGAGGAGATCCAAGACATCATTGGATGTCTGCTGCCCAATGGTTGATGTGCTGGTTGACGACTAGCTGAACATGAGCTGAACATTTTGCCCAGGTGGCCAGGAAGGCCAATGGCATCCTGGTCTGTATCAAAAGTAGCGTAGCCAGCAGGACTAAGGAAGTGATTGTCCCTCTGTACTTGGCACTGGTGAGGGTGCACATTGAAACCTGTGTTCACTTCTGTGTCCCTTCCTACAACAAGGGCATAGAAATGCTGGAGCATGTCCAGACAAAGGCAGTGAAGGTGGTGAAGGGTCTGGAGCACAAGTCCTGTGAGGAGCAGCTGAGGGAGCTGGGGGTGTTTAGCCTGGAGAAGAGGTGGCTCGAGGTGACCTTATCACTCTCTAGAACTATCTGAAAGGAGGCTGTAGCCAGGTGTGAGTCAATCTCTTCTCCCAGGTAACAAGCAAGAGAATGTAAGGAAACGGCCTCAGATTATGCCAGAGGAGGTTCAGGTTGGATATTAGGAAAAAATTTCTTCACTGAAAGGATTGTCAAGCATTGGGACAGGCTCCCCAGGGAGGTGGTTGAGTCACCATCCATGGATTTATTTCAAAGATGTGTAGATCTGGCACTTAGGGCCATGGTTTAGTGCTAGGTTAATGGTGAACTTGATGATCTTAAACATCTTTTCCAACTAAATAATGCCATGATTCTATGAGAATCAAAGTGCAAGAACCAGAACAACTTTGAAATATTTTCACTAAGAAGCTGGACCCAATGCTTTGCTCACCAAAATGATGTACTAGAGTTGCAACAATACAAAGAAATTCTTCAGGGCTGATCAGATAACTGCAAAGTCCCTCTTACAGTCAAAGGGCGATGAAAGGACTTTTAAAAATTGCCAGCCTAACAAAACAAAGTTCTGGTTCTGAATATTTGGAGGCAGGTTAACACTAACAGGAACAAGGAGAGTATAATGTGAAGAAAAGTAAAAAGTTGTTGTGAAGACATGTAAAACTGAATGTCACAAGGAGTCTTCTAACAATCAGAAAAATGAGGTCCTGGAATAAGCTTCCAATTAAAATGGTAACAGAAGAAAACTTTTGTGGTAATAACCAAAATCATACTCACTGAAAGGAATTGCTGAGTATGATTCCTTTGGTTAACACAAATGTAGACTTTATGATCCACTTAAATCTCTTGCTCCATAGTTCAGGAATTATCACAATAGACCTGAATAAATTATATTTTTGTTGTAGAAGCAAGGGCAGATTTCGGTAGAGTAGACAAAAAGTCCTTAGTGACCTCACCTGGTACTTGACAATGGACTCTGCCCTGTGGATATGCAAAATCTCAGACTTACCTACACTGGGATCAACAAGATGCAAAGTAGGCAGGTCAGTGAAGGGAGAATGAGCAGTATTAGTGGAATATTTATTGGTCAAGTGAGGTTCAGATGGGACTCAGGTAGGTGACTACTAATGAGCCTGTGCTAGTCCTAGAGAGTCAAGCAAGGACAGGATGGTTTCATGAGTAGAATTGTAAGTTTTCCTGGTAGGTGTTCAAGTCAGGGAAGAAAAAGATCACAATCAATGTTTAATAGATCACTTCTTACTAGTTAAACTGTTAGTAGTAGTAGTAATACCAAGCTGTTATTATTAATAGCAGACTACAATTCACACAGCATGCTCAATTACCACCTCACATGCAGACACTCACTGGCAGTTACCTGGTATCCTGATGTGCTCGTGGCCCCAACAGACTTGAGAATCTTGATGTTCTGAGTTTTTCTGTTCTTGTGAATCCACAGGACTGAGGGTCTCCAGACCTTATGTATTCTTGGGAGAGCTTTTACATGCTGTCTCTCAGCACCTACCCACTTTTTCTTTGATCTGGTTTCTGGTTTCACACACACAGAAATTTGCTCATTCATGCAAATTTACCCCATGTGGGCTTTTATGACAGAAATGCAGAGCCAGAGCTGATCCATAGGCCAGTTTATGTCCCACAAGACACTGTCCTATCCCATGATTTCAACTTGCAACAGTAATCTTTGCCTCCAGTCCCTTTGGAGACAGTTCTCTTGTATCTATGCTAAATTTATACCTTTATAGTTGCTGCACAGTAAAACTCAGAATTTTAAAATACGTTGCTCATTGCAACATAACCACAAGACGAACAGCTCTTGCCCGATTGTTTCAATTCAGAGTATGAACCCTTTTGTACAGAAGTCTGTACACATTTCTAAAAGCTTCCTCCAGGTCTTAAGACTGTCAGTCCCATATGTCTGTGAAAGTGAGGAAGATAAGCACACCCAAGTGCGTGCCTTGTGGTCCAAAGTTAATACAGACTGCTTCAATACTTGTTTTGGGGCTATGTAAGTATATGGGTCTTTGAACTGCCATTATCTTTAAACAGAACACAGATGGAGCTAAGAGATGAAGCTAATACCCTCAATGCTAAGGTAAAGATGGGGCTGTCTGAGGGAAAACAAGCAGTTAGGAAGGAAACCACCTTCTTCCTTACTCAGGCTATGCTGAAGGGACTTCGAGTTTCAGAGAAATGAGATGTATCCTGTGGTTGAGATAAACCTGAACTTTGAGGAGGATTAATCTCTGTATCTCAAACTGACAATGGTTTGAAGAAGCATCTGAAATGAAGTCATCTGGAGTAGTGTTTACCTTTGCGTATCCTTATGAATGTATTTTTCCAAACCTTCCAAAAGCTAGTAATTTATTTTGTTACTGTCTTGTGAGCCCAAATGCTTTTGGAGAAGTGTCAGTCAGAATTTTTCCAACAAAAGTATGACTTAAGGAAAGTACTTTAAAGAAAAATAAATTTTTAACAAAATTTTGGTTTAAGGAGACCTCAACTGCAAGTCAGTATGATTTATATTGTAAGAAAAGGTAAGATGTCTTTCAGTTTCAGGATAAACTGTATTTTGATCTTATGATGTGTTGAATGCTTCTGTCCCCAAGAGTTAAACAAATTGAAAGTAAAGTTTAAGTGACTTCTTTGAATTATGGTCTAAGGCAGATATTTTCATTGCACTTTCTCTGATACATTTTAATTTATACAGTTTCTTTTTGTGGCTATTGTTTCTTTCTGGACCATTTTTCCTTAAAACAGTAATTAAAAAAATCTTTTTGTGTGATTCTCTGTTATTCTTTTTTCCCCTCAAGTTTTTGTTAATTCCAGGTAGTCATGAAATCACTATTAATTCAAGTCATGGGTAGTGAAATTAACTTGATATAACTATCCAAGATTTCATGATGAGTGTGCAATCAGCTAACAACGGAACAACTGATACAATGGCTGCTGAAACCTGACATAGATTATGGTGCATTATGCTCTGACCTTTGCTTTAGAGAATTATGAGGTCACTTTTGGTTTGTAATCAAATGCCAGGATCTCAGTTCTCAAAATCAAAATTATTTAATTTTCAGTAGGAACCAGGTGACTTGTGTATCTGTGTTTGTCCCTTTTTGTAAGATAAGGTTTCTAAACTTTTTCTCTAAATATCTAAGTCTTTCATCTCTGAATTTGAAGGCACGAATTAGAAACAGTGGATCAGGTCTCTCTCGTAACTGGTCTCCAAACCCACAGTTTCTTCAGCCCAGACCAGCACAACACCAAAGTTTCAGCTTAAGAAAGGGATTTCAGATGTGATCTGAGCATGCAAATCAGTCATTAATCAACATGCTACTGCTGCTCACTATGTTTACATATTTTCTTCCTTCAACAGTGATGATTGATTATTGGTAATAATTTAATTCTGTTTTCCTTCTCTAATTTCTTACAGGTTACTATGCGTGAGCATGTGTGTGTGTGGGGGGGTGTGTGTAAGTGAGACAGAAAGAGAGAGGGAGCTAAGCAAGGAAGTAAGTGTGTTTGCTGTGTGAATAGCTATTTATTAATGAAATATGCATTCTAGTAACATAGCAGCCTAGGTAATAAAAGACATTGAAGTAATATTTTTTGTGCACTGAGTTTCTCCATGGCATCATCTTTTGTCAAGGAAAGTGGAATTTGCAGCAAACCTTATGTCACGTCTTGATATACAAAAGGAAAAAATCTGTTCAAGAGTTGTAAAATCTGCTATTATGTATGGCTGATTGAATCCTTAAATTTTCAAGTTTCAAGAATAGAAGAATGACTATATCTTTACAATAAAATAATTTCAGCTATGAAAATTTAGGTATCAGGTATGATTAGTCTATTTTTACTAGTGTTTTTGCTTATATATTATGTACAACATTTATTAGGCATATTTTCAAGAGGCTGTGTTAAAGTTATTTATCACCTTTCACAAGTACCATCTGTATATAGGCATTAATCAAACAAAAATCAGGATGATAGTTTTGCTCTTAAGGTACATACTCAGAAAAATATGTAGTTGTGGATATCCAGGAAAGCTTCAAAAATACAATAGGATTTTCCATTTTTCTTAGCTGAGGGTAGAATGCTTTGATTATAAAAGCCCAACCAGTAATCACAAGGATGCAAATTACAGTGTATGGCTGTTGGCATATCCTGTTGTCATCATTTAACTCTTTAACCTGTGGATTTAACCTGTGGATTGTCTTCCTCTACTATTCCATATTGTGTCCAGAAAGAACAGGCAATTAAAAAATCAGAAATTCAGTGCAAGCTGTGCCAGTTAAACTGCATCTACTTGCTTGAACATCATACACCTAGAATAGAGTCAGCCTAGCTAATATCAATTTCCAAGGCTCTGGAGGTTGAATGAAATTAATTTAGTAAAGCAAAGTGCTCGGATCCCCATAGGGATGCATAATATATCCTTTTGCTCCTGCCTTTGGTTGGAAGGAATGTGTCAAACACTGAAGATGCTGATGATCCTGCCTGTCCAAGAGTTGAAAACTGTGGTGATGTCCAACATGAATGCTGAAGAAACATGTACTCAGATTCTGAGAGAAAGCAACAGATAATTAATAAAAGCTCCATCAATTAATTAGTTATTTCCCTTTGTAGTGCTGGTCTCTTGCACTCGGAACCAGTTATACAACAATCCAGGTTGTTCTCTTCAGCTTTTCTCTGACACTTTTGTTCTCTTGGTCCTGCACTTGGTATGTGTCATGTTTGTCTTCCCTTTCAACTATTTTCCTAATTTTGAGAGTGCAAGTTATTTCTTGCCTTACTCCTCTGTGGTGGGATCTTATAATTTGTTCCAACAGTGCTAGAAAAGGATTTGAGAGCTATTTCCTCTTAGACCATTAAGGCTTATGTCTGTCACATCAGCTTTCTAGTAGGAAAGATGAAGTTTTCTGTTCGGGTCCCTTTTACAGCCCTATAAAATAAGTGATCTAGGAATCCATATGAGTGTAGTATGTGCATGTAGATACACTCTTACCGTGACTGTGTTAAAAACAGTGTTTTGCTGATAACTCCTTTTAGCAAAAATTTCCTTTACTTTTGGGGCTACTGATGTTAACTACTCTTGGGCTTTCACAAACACATATATACTGTCAGAGTGAACTGGGATTTCTGACCATGCTGCATTTTAGACTGATTCAACACATATGCTTGCAACAACCTGAAGATAATAAACTACCATTTTTCATCTCTGAGCTTAATGTAGTGTACCAGGTGTCAAAAAAGAAGGAAAATAATTCCATTTCACAGGATATTTGAAAGTAATTCAAAGGCTTAGTGTAGGTATCATCATTTTAACTTCTCTTCATGCAACAAAGATATTGTTCTTAAGAGGTTTCACTGATAAAGTAAAGAGTAAGAAGGGGGGTGCGAAGAGAGCTGAGTAAACAACAAAATTGGGCTTGTGTTAGGCTCTTGCAACCTGCCATATCAGATCCACTATTGTAGCCCTGAGTAACACTTGCATTTCCATATCTCCTCAAAGTAAGCCCCATCAGGATGAAAGAAAAGGAATTGTCACAAAGAAATTTTGCCCTTTTGACAAATATATATTTAGGGTTAGGTAGCTATCCAGTTTAATGTTGAAATCCTGCCTTTCATTTCTATATGCATGTGCAGAGGCATTAAAGAACCATCATATAAGAAGCCCAGGTGCCAATATGTACACACACATGTATGTGTTGGTGTGTACATGTAGCATTCATTCAAGGAACATGTGTGAGGAACGAGCAGTATCTGTGTAATGTTGACATGTTTTCCCAGTTCTTAAAATCATGTTCTGATGGGCATTGAAAACAGAATCCATCACGTCTTCCAGAGTTTCAGTTATGAAAATTCCAGCTGTGCTTATGCATATACAAATCAGAGAAGGATCCTGTAGCTATCTCTCACTTAGATATTTGCATTTCTTGCCCTGAGTTAATGACTAGAATCAAATTAATGTTTTGTTACTTGAAGAAGACACCAGGCTGTGCTTTAGAAAATAAATAGGGACTGTTGTCCTTTTTTCTTTCATTGATTCATTGATCATTTTTTGTCACTGATGATTTTGTATCATTATGAAGGATTTATTGATCTGCCAGTCATCTACAGATAACCGTAATACAATATATTTATATGATCATTGAATACTGAGCTTCTGACTGTGACCAATTGCTTAACCATTTTGTTCAGAGCCTTTTCTGTGTATGGCTTTATTGGTGTCCATAGTCTCATGCAGTATAACAGAAGGAGATTACTGTATGTCTACTGCAAAGGAATCTGAAGGCCACATACCTTGTTAAAATACAGTCAAATGTTGCAATGTTATACCTCTTCAGTGAACAGAAATCGCATCACATAGTACTTATGAGGAGCTTGTTCCTCAGGCAAAAAGAAAAGCTTCTGCACAAACCAGTAAGTTACAGAAATCCAGAAAAGTCTCTTTAGGGCAAAAGACCTTTTTCTTTTTTTTTTTTTTTTCCCAAATGCTGGAAAATATGCTTTATGCTGCATTTGAGCAGTTTCCTGGATCTCCAATGAAAAGAGCTACAAGATAACAGCATTTGCATCATCTTTTTCTGCAAAGATTAGAGCAGGATGAGCTTTGAACTTTATTTGTTTCCTGAATGGATTTACTGTACCACTTCTTTAGTCCTGCTGGCTACACTATTCCTGATGCAGGCCAAGATGCCATTGGTCTTCTTGGCCACCTGGGAATGCTGCTGGCTTATGTTGAGCCAGTGGTCCCTTTGTGCCTAACAACTCTCAAGGCACTCTTCCCCAAGCCTGTATGCTGCATGGAGTGGTTGTAATCCAAGAGCAGGAATTGGCACTTTATTTATCATGCAGCTGTTGACCCAGCCTGTCCAGATTCCTCTGTAGGGCCTTCTTACACTCCAGCAGATTAACACCCCCACACTGACTGAGGGTGCACTCAATCCCCAAGTCCAGATCATCACTAAAGATGCTGCAGAGGATGTTTTAGAAGGGTTTGATTCCATGGCTTTCAAACTTTCTTCAGGTTGCAAACTGGTGGGTCTAAGATAGTGGAATCAAACCAAGTTCCAGCTTAGAATCAGAACAGGGAAAAGAGAAAAATGCCTACTCTCAGACAAGGTGCATGGCACGAAGGGATCCTGATTTGAGTAACTATCATTCTCCTACTTGCACAGGGCCTGTTGTTTTCTTTCCCAGAACATATTTTTATTCAACATATTTAATAATTTATCAAAGAGAACAGAAGAATTTAGGAGACTGTGTACAAAATGCATTTTGAAGATAATTTTATTCATATGACAATAGTGAGTTAGCTGGAAAGAAAGGTCTACCAGAAGATTGACCATAAAAGGTGCTTTCCAATATTTCTGTCTACTTTCCCTCTTAGATTCCAAAATGCAGGCTAATGCACAGGTAACTTTTCCACTTAATTCTCTGCAAAGGCAGCTTTGGAGTGAAGATCTACTTACAGAGCTAAGAAAATAGCACGGGAACCTCTTTCAAATCTCATGTTCATGAGGACTGTGGAATAATGTAATGTAAACCAAATTATGTGAAAGTAGCTATTCAGGGTATTCCTGCTGCTCAATCATGTGCCTTATAGCTCAGCAGGAGCAGGACAAAACACATGGTTTATGGGTTGAGCATAGCCCATGTGTCTTGCTTGTTCCTGTGGTGAGAGAGGTTTGAGGTTTGCTCCTTAAGGCCAGTGAGGGGACACCATGGAAAGGCAGAACATAGACCAACCCTCCCAGCATGTGTGTTTGTGGTGCTAAGCTGGGAACCAGCATTTTTCACTGGTGGTGACAAGGTCATGTTGTGGTATCATTGCCTTTTCCTGAATTTTCACCAGATTTGTTAATCGGCATAAAAAAAATTCCTGCAAGCCACTGCTGTCACCTGTGAAACAGTTTATGACGTAAAGGGAAATTATCCTTAGTATTTTTCAACCTTTAAAACAAAACAATTCCAGCACACACTCATTTTAAATACAGATGCATTGCTTCAAACAGATTGACAACATCAGAACCAGATACATTAATTCAGAATGGGCTTAGTCAGCACAAGGATCAAGTCATATGAACTTCAGTGAAAACCACTTTAAATGAATGTGAACTCACACTGCAACTGGAAAGGATCATAAAGTTCCAGTCCTAATGTAACAATAATGCACTGAGATTTTTCTTTTTAGCTCTAATCACAGGATTCTGACAAGTCTTCCCATGTATCTTTTTCTGGGAACACAGACACTAATTACTACTTCAGCAAGAGCAGGAATCTCAAAAGGCCATGTCATTCTTTACTGAATCCCACTGGAAACTTAAAGATGCCTTTAGAAGCAACAAGGATTTTTCTGGAGTTCAACAGTAGTCAAAAATGATCCGTAAAAATTGGCATACTATTGGGAATTCCTTAGCATCCTCATTATGAGCGTGTAGTATTCAGAATGCCTTCAAGCATCCTTTTCACATAAAAAATTTGAGCTTTCCTGTGCACAAGCAGGTCTGTTCTGTTAGTATCATGATTTGTAACATAAAGCATTTCAAGTGATTACATTCTTGTCTGAGTCTTGGCCTTGTTTTTCTGCTGTCTTAGAGATAACAATGTTGATTTCTGAGGAAAGCACAGCAAGTACAGTACTTGTATTCCACAGGCAATAGGGGAGGACCTCCACAATCTTCATAACTAAGAATCACATCCACGTAAAGCAAATTTCCAGCTTCTGCATGATTCCATGATGCCCTAATCTACTCATTCCAACTTTTGTTATTTTATGCCTCTCATGACTTCAATTTAGTTTATTTGGATGTGAACAAGAAAGTCCAGGCTAAGCCATTGTCTTTTACATGGATCTAGGTCTGATGTGACAGTTTGCATGGTGCAAAATCTTAGCTGGGAGCTCTCGAAATTTGGGATTGTTCCAAATTAAGACCATTGAGTGTCCTACAGGACAGGCAGCCATTACAACTACACACATGGATTTCTCAATGCTTAAATCTGAAAAAATATTATAGAAAAGGAGGAGCAAACAAATGAAATATATAATGTAGATGAAAAGGAAAGAACAGACTGACTTGATAGCACCCATATGGGCCTCTAAGCTGGGATCCCTGAAGCCAGTTGCATTGCTTTGCATCTGTCTGGTGTGTATCCACAGAGACTGAATCAGCAGGATACTTGAAAGAACAGAGAGTATTAAAGGCAAACCTAAACCTGCATTACAGAGAAGAATCAATAAAGTCAAGCTGTCTTTCCTTGTGCCTCCTGTTTCTGAAGAATTTGTCATGGTCAAAGGAGCAGTGAAGTTGTCGTGCATGCCGTAGACACCCCAGGCGAATGGAAGCACAGTTGCAAAGGAGTAGAGTGATGATGTGATCAGCATCCAGGGCACAAGGCTGGCAATTCTTTTCTTCAGCCACATGAAGAAAGACTGTGTGAAACTGGCAACCTTGACACAATAGAAGACACTAAGCCAGGCACCAGACCAGAGGGTGGAGTAGTTCAGAAACATATAGACTGTCTTGATAACTACGAACACATTTTCTTCATAACCAGAGTGATTGTAAAATATAATTAAGAACATATCCAGTATTGTCCAGGACTGCAAAATGATTCTGGATAAACTCAGAGAGATCATGATAATGTCATATGGAGACCATTTTTTGCTCCTGATGGAGCTAGATAAACTGACAGCCAAGATAATTCCAAATCCTAGAATTCCTGCGATGGATTCAATTATTGTAATTGATATAGAAAGGAGAGCAAAAGTCTTGGCCATTGCAACTCGAGAGCCTGCAATTATTGCTCGGCTTCTTCTGGGCTCCTGAAAGCCTCAGATCTGCAAGGCAATGCCAGTGAGCTCTTATTGGCACATGCTCACCTATTCATCTCGGAGGAAGAAGTAAAATGATGTCATTTAATATTTACGCTAGTTTGCATTTTTTTGATGGTTGATAGCTCAGCTGATTTCTCTAAGCATACAGATTAGATAAATATTCAAATACCGTGTTTTCAGTTTGAAGAAAGGATTTGCATTTGAAGGGTTACGCGGCAGCTGAACTGGGGTTTTTACAACTGCAGATTTGCACTCCAGTGTGTGATGTTTCACTTTACATTTCTGTGTTTGTTTTTCATATCTGATGCCTTAACCTTTCTCTGACTTGCATAATTATCACTTCTGAGTTTGTGAGAGATACTTACCAAGGCTTCTTCTTATACTGGGGGTAGCTGCTTTTCTTTATCAGATGTGTTCAAATAGCTGCTACAAAGAGGTTTATCATGGTTTTCTTTTGTGTATGGAGACTTTTAAGCACAGTGTTACCATTGCATGCTTGTTCTCACAGAAAAAGCCAGCAAATACAGAACACTTGTCTTTTAGCAAAAGAAGAATGTGTAGCTGCTCTTTAAATTCAGCACAGATTCATAGAATCACAGAATCATAGACTGGTTTGTGTTGAAAGGGACATCGAAGACCATCTAGTTCCAACCTACTGCCATGGGCAGGGACACCTTCCTCTAGAGCGTGTTTCTCAGAGTGCCATCCAGCCTGACCTTGAGCTCCCTGCCACGAGAAAATCATCACGTCTGTGTGATACTGTGTGGGGTTTATGTGACAGGGTTTTGGTAGCAGGGAGGCTGCATGGGTGGCTTCTGTGAGAAGAGACTGGGTGCTACTCCTGTGTCACACAGAGTCAGTTCCTGTCACCTCCAAAACAGACCCACTGCTGGCCAAGGCTCAGCCTGTCAGCAATGCTGGTGGCATCTCTAATAGCTGATTTAAGGAAAGATAAAACAAGTGCACAGCAGCTGTGAGAGAGAGGAGTGAGACTATGTGAAGGAAACTGTGCTGTCCCTGGAGGAGACTATGGTGATGTAGACTGTGACCCTGCAGCCCCTGAAAAACAACATTGGAGCAGATATCTACACTGCAGCCCATGCAGAGCCCACACCACAGCAGGTGCTTGTGCCCAGAAGGAAGCTGCAGCCTGTGGAGCTCCCACACTGTAGTAGGCTCCTGGTAGGAGCTGCATCCTGAGGGGTGGCCATGCTGAAACAGTTTGTTCCCAGGAGTGCACCTTGTGGAGAGCACCCACTCTGTAGCAGTTCATGAAGGACTGTACTCCATGGGAAGACCCCCACTCTGGAGCAAGGGAACAACAGTGTGAGCAAGGAGAGGCAGAGAGAAAGTGCTCTGAAGTGCCTGCAGACCCCATTCCCTGTTCCCCTGCACTGCTCAGGGAGGGCATAGATAGAAGAGAGAAGAGGAGAGGGTAGAGGGAAAAGGTTTCTGGGTTTGTTCTCTATTTTTCCCCACCCTACTCTGTTATTGATAGGCAATAAATTAAATTAATTTCCCCACATTGAAGGAATCCCCACAAGGCAGGAAGGACAGCGACGGAGGGCACTGTCGGGCACACAGTCCCATCACATATGGGCAAGGAGAGTGGATGAGCTCTGTGATGGTAAGTAGGGACAGCCAGCAGTCCAGTGATCACCAGACATGTCCACAGTGACCAGACATGCCCAAGATCAAGCCACTGATTCAAATCTGCAGGTGAGGATCAGTATCCAGATGAGCTAAGCAAGTGTAAAGGCACAGGCTAAGCTGCAGCATAGCTCAGGTAGAGACTAAGGGTGAGCCCCCAGCTTAGAAGCAGCTCCTGCAAGTAGAGGAGCCCAAGCCCCACTGAGGCTTCTCCCAGCAATTTGATTTAAAGTCAGTCAGCTGCACTGTGGAAGCTGGTTCTGAAACTAAGCAGCCAAAACCCCAGAAGGAGTGCAGAGCCCTTGACCACATCCATCCTAGCAGTACCTGGGAACTTCATCAATGAGTTCACCCCACTATTGTCTTTCTATCATGTGGTGGTAAAATGAATAGTATCAGCTCAATTCAACAAAGGGAAATTCCAAGGCTTTGGCCAAGAAAACAGTTTATATAAACAGAATTAACACAGGTAGCTGAGTACATAAAGTAGGTTCAGTAAATACATAGGGAATAAGTATACCATGTACAGTACTCTGGTCTGTGTCAGCAGGAGCATAGCCAGTAGATTAAGGGAAGTGATTATTTTCCTCCACAATTTTCAAGATAGTATCTGGAATATTGCATCCAATATTCAGGGAGGGGTTTACTTTTCTAGTGACTGGACACTACTAGATTTGCAAATAACACCAGACTTGGACTGACCACAAAAGTTTTGGAAGACAGATTCATAATTCAAAATCATCTTGGCAAACCGGAGTTGCAGTCTGATAAAACATGGACAAAATTTTATAAATATGCATTAACACATGCATATATACATTTGTGAAGACCATTGGAACAAAAAAAAAATTGCCATGCTGGGAGATACAAAGAGCAATTTTTGTTTGTTGTACAAATTAAGGCATTGTATTCTTCTATGTAGCGCTAATAAAGTTGTGTTGCTACTGTAAAAATTAAAAACACCAGCATTTTTTAATTCAGAGGGAAGTCTGAAAAAGGGCTTATACATGCAAAAATATTACACATGCAAAAATAACTCTGAAGATAGAGGAATAAACTTTCTTGAAGGTACATTATGGAGAGGGCAAGGAGTGGCAGGTTTCATAATTACAATTTCAGATTCTTTTTAAAATTAGAGTGTTGAAACTTAGAAAAAGTCACATATATTCTCATTGCAAACTCTTTAAGAGTTTGAACAAGAAGATGCAGGAATGTCACAGGTAAAGCTGAGCCTGCCTTGGAGAAGAAAAGTAAATGAAAGCACAGCTTACCTAACTATGTAGAAGTCTACTAAAATGCATTTGTTTCCATTTCATCAGTCTGGAAGAAAATGTTTCCCAGTTAATTAGGCTGTTCAGTGAACTGAAGTCTTCGGTACTTAATAATATCTCATAGTCACACAGGAAATTATTTAGTTCAATTCAAAATATGCCACGTTGCTGGGCAAATGCAAACAAGTCCACTTTACCGATGCACTGGCAAGTTACCAGATGACTCAAAACCACATATCACACCACTATCCAAGATAGCAAGGGAACTTGAAATCTCCAGAATCCTGAGTTTAAACCTTAATTACTGAAATACAGTGTAATAGCTGGAGATACAAAGCAGCATGAAAAGGGTAAGAAGAGAAGACATAAAATGAAAGCTTGGTGGAAATAAAGAAGAAAAAACTAGAGGGTTCTGCTCAGGAAAGACAAGGTCAGTTTTGGTCTTTGTTGGGTTTTTTTTGTTTGTTTGTTTTTTTTTTGTTTGTTTGTTTGTTTTGGTTTTGGTTTTCGGTTTTGTTTTTTTTTTTTATTGTGTTTTTTAATGTGTCAGTCTTTCTTGATTTCACAAGCATTACTTTGTGATATTGCAAAGTATATGAAGAGCTTTAGTATCAAGTATGATCCAAAACACAAGTGGGGACAGCAGATTTGGGGACTAAACAGAAGAGAATTTTTATTACTGATGACACTTCACTATTTAGTCCACAGCTGTAACTGATGATAAATAATACGGATGTACTTCTATCCAAAAAAATATTGAAAAACGGTGTCTTGCTGACATCTTCTAAACTACTTCCTGGGGCAATGGAGTTCATACAGTTATTAATTTAGCTGTAAATACTATGCTTCCACATAATTTCTTGCTGTGGCATTACAGTTAAAACATACATGTTGAGACAAAAGTCTGAGTTGTGGTCAAATGGCTATTGCATTGTAACGTTTATGACTCAAGTGATTCTGCATCAGAAAAACTTAATCTGCATATGAAATATAATTGGTTCTTCTTGTATTGCCATAATCTCTGAAATTCAAGGCCCTTCTCACCTCACACATTAGCACAATCATGTAGGTTATAAGGCTTAGTTCTATTTTGTTGCCACCAAGTCCTAGTTTGCCTTAAGTAGGTAGTGTACAACTCCACAACTCACATAGGCTTGTCTTTCATCTGGGTTGGATCTGTAGGGCTAATGCAGTAAAGCAGAGGACATAGCTTTTGTAGTATGAAATTCACCACTTTTGATTATGTTGAATATGAAAGGGGATTTTTTGTTGTAGTTGTTTTTCAGAATCAGAACTGAGTTTTACAGGAAATAACCTTTTATATCAGCCTGTAAACAATTGTAAAAATTGCAGTAGGTAGAAAGTACTCTAAAAAAATGTGGAAAATGTTTTCTAGGATGTATTTTGGAAAGTGGTGCACTGTGAAGAACAGAGTTGTTACATACCCAATTCTAGGGGCCCTCTGGCAGTCTGCTGGACTCAGATATTTTATTTGCCTTAGCATGCCTCCTCAATAGAAGACTGTGTGGCTGCTTATTCAGTGATTATACTTTTAGTTTTTCTTGCTCTCCTTACTTTTAAATAAATGTTTCAGAGACTAGTACTTGCCATTCTGAGTGGAAAACAATACCTCATTGGTGTTTTGGAATGGTTTCATAGTTAATGTCTGAACACATAAAAAGATATATGACCACAAAAATCTTTTTTTTTTTTTTTATATTAATCTTTACCCTGTTGCATAGAACAAAAAAACAAGTCCTCACTAGTAGAGCAAACTACAAAATCATTAACAAAAGCCTGAAGCAATATTACAATTATGCCTATTTATTCTTAGAGATTATGTCTAGTGAGGCAATAAATGAGATATTAAAATAACACAGAAAATAATACAAGACATTCATGTAGAATAGGGTTATGCCCAGGGAAACTCAGGTACATTCATGTAGGACAAGAAAAAATAAGGTGAATATTTTTTACTTTCAAATTCAATGTCTTCTGCCGTTCTTACCTTCAGTGCTTCTCCTGGCTTTCTTGCCTAATTTCCTCTACTCTCCTGTCTTCATTCTCAGACTTCCTTTCTCTAGTACCTGCAACCAACCCCTAATCTTTTCTGTCATCAAGGTTACCCTTCCTGTCTCCTTCCGAGTTCACATATCTTGTGTCCTTTCTATCCACTTGGATTCTAGATCTGGGTATAGTCTTCCTTTTGGATGGATTGATGAATCTTCAGTTTGAAGGACTCACACAGATCAGGCTCTTCAATGTTTTTTTCCCATAATCTTTTAACAGATTCATCCAGGTACCTGAACTGTCACATATTGTGCTAGTCTGTGGTTACAACCTTTGGTTTTTCGCCTTCTTCCTGCCTCCTCTGAACCTAAAGTTCCTTTACACCTTTTGACTGGTGTTAGTGGTTAGAAGTATCAACAAGTTTTCTGTCCTTTTCCTGAGTAAAGATGTCCCAGAGAAGCTGGAAAGACAGGTTGCCCAGGGAAGGGGTGGATGCCCCATCACTGGAAGTGTTCAAGGTCAGGTTGGACAGGGCTTTAAGAAACCTGACCATGGTGGGGAGTTGAACTAAATAGTCTTTAAAAGGTCCCTTCCAACTCAAACCATTCCATGACTGTGAGTCCACGTACTGATTGACTGGTGTTAGAGAACAAGTATTTGGTGGAAAAACAGGAGTGAAATGTTCCCTTCTGACAAGGAGTCTCTGAGAGCATTTTTGCCCCACAAGGGATCTCCTTCTGTCACCCATGGGACACTTAGAACACACTGCTGGACCCCTGACTGACAACTCCAATTCTGGGCTGCTTAAAATGAATTTATCATGTCATCAGTCCTTCCATCCACAATGGAATATTATGGCTCTCAGGTTATCCTGCCTCCAGTTTTCTGAACTTCCCTAGTGAATCAACAAACTCACACAGTGTTAAAGTGTTCTGATGTTCTCAAAGCAAATTTGTGCTTTTGATGGTTACCAAAACTACTACTAACCTTTAGCAGACAGTCTTTCACATAAATGAGATTTTCTTTCATGTTGTTTTAACCCACAAGTCACACTGGTCAGTGGTAGTACCATCAGTGACCATTTGAGGTAGAAAAGCTTGAGTTAGACAAGTTTATTTTTAAAACTAAGTTCAGTCTCTTTGTAAGTGATAACCTTTTCCCACAAGTTTTCCAGATGGCCAGTGACATTAACATTGCCTCATCGTGTTTTTCTAACGCTCTTTTGTTCATTTAATTATATAAAGCTGGCAATCTTTTGTGCAGCCTAATATATTTTTGGAAGGTTGAAGCTGTAATATCAGCCAATGAAGCAAAACTTCACCAAACAGTTGCAGGGGAATTTACTATTCACGCACTGTAGAAGATCAAACTCACAATTTAATTTCACTTCAGGACAGATATTAAGAAAGTAATTTTCTGAAATCTGCCTTAGATTCCTAACCATTTGAATGTAAAAGAAATACTTGCAACAACATCTGTCAAATGCACATCAATGCCCTCAATGAGTTCATATTTCTTTGAATCATATGTCTATTTAATTCTAAGGGGTCTCTAAAAGATAATTGTCGCTAAACATTTTATGTGCAGCAGCTGGAAGGCAAGTCCAACATTGTATTCTTTTCAACGTGCTGATCAGTGTTAGATTTGAAAAAGTTAATGGGCTGTATAGAGAAGGGAAAGGGTCTGTCACACAGAAAAAAGCCAGAGGTTCTCTCACTCATTTGTGGACTCAAGAGAGCTGTGCTGTCATATGTGCCATACTGATAAGAAGGGAATGAGTTGATAAGGATTACTTGTGACGTCCCCCCCGCCTTGCCCCCGTCAAACCCTTCTTCCTGCCTCTGTAGTTAGAAACATTTTACAGGGAAACTTTTTGTCTTTTCTTTCAGTAGCTGGTAAAAGCATCTTCAAATAAACTTGCATGCTAGCAGGAGAAAACAACAGCACATATACAGCACCATTTTCATGTATGCATGAATACTTCAGATACTCAGCTCACGAGATCCCCAAAGCTCTACAGGCTGTATAATATACATCAGGGTGCACTCTGCTGTCATAGAATCCTCTCCAACATAGACATTTTTGAGGCCTAAATGCATATACAGGCATTATACTGTCCTGTGGCACCTAACCTGAAAAAGACTTCCATATATAATTGGTAGCATGGAAAATATAAGATATGCTTCCCTGCCTTATTTCTGCCACATGCAAATGTGCTCTGACCTTATCCTGATAGATGCAAGAAACTGCTTGAAAACATACATAACTACAGTGTTTGAATTACTTTACAACAGCGAAGGACCACAGTCAAACAGATTTTCCAAAGTGTGGATCACATAATTTTGAATAAAATATGTCTTACACCTGGATATCTCAGGCCAAAGTCACAGAGACAGCATCTATGTGATATAAATCCACAGTTTTTCCAAAAAGATAGATGAATTTTGGAATAAATAAAATTTTAACAACTTGATTCCCCCCATAACAACTCAACTTTCCTACAGAATCACTTAGCAAACTCTGTCACAGCAAAATGCTACTCAGCAGCATACTTTTCCAATGGAATCCAACAGTAGTGTCTGTTAGATCCAGTATACAATATTATTATGGTCTGTGATGAATTAGGAGAGGAAACATCACCTCTACACTAGATCTTGCAAGACAGCTTTCTTAGCATTACACACCACTGAAACATGAACTAATTCAAAGAGCCATGCCCTTCACTGAGAAAGAGAAGTGCATTTCTTTTCCTGAAACATCCCGTGCACACTTATAATGAAGTTGTGATCCATCTGCTTTTCAAGAAGTGTCCTGAATAGTTTACTAAGCTTTGGAAAAAATCACCCATATATTCACATTCAAAGTATTTCTAGGTAGTGTTGCGTGGGACAATCCATGTTGTGTGGCAGTATCAATGTAATATTTTGTCAAATTATGTGGTAAAATTGCATTTAATCAAGAGGAGATAACAGTAACTGTGTAAAAGATACTGGTATATGAAACCATGTTAACTCCAATCATATCCCCTCAGCATAATGACTAAAGGTTTTTTTGGTCTTCTTCTCAAGTTTCATTTTAAAAATTAGTATTTCAACCAAGGTTTTATTACTTGCTTTATTTTTAATTACATTGTGCTCAAAATTATCATAACCATTTTGCAATAAAAAATGGCAATGAATTCTTTGTCCAGGTAAATTTTAAAGCCTAGATAGTGTTCATTAGAGAAAATAGAAGCAAAATTTACTTCTTTGTGTAAAACTTGGGAGTTGTTAGATGATGTACTTATGAAGATGCAGTTAAGACAGATAAATAAACTGGATATTGTCATGAAGGAATTTGTGCAGACAGTTTACAAAGATATCTCAACTGTAAGATCTTAAACCTGTAAGATTTCCACTGTAAGATGGTTAAACCCAGTCAGGTGGCTACGCACATTTGCATATCATTTCTTTGTCTATCCTATCAGTGCCACTACTGAAAAGCATTAATGAGACAGTATTGGAACTGTAGCTATTATGGGAAAAGGTGTGAAATAAGAGAGAGTGGAAAAGGCTTAAAGGCAAATTTGGCAGAAACACATGGAAGACAGACCCCTATGTTGAAACAAAGGATCGTAAGGGTTGATGTAAGGCTTGAATTATGTTACATATTCCCATTTAGGAGTTTGCATAAGGATTTTGGATTTGACTGGCTGTAAAATAATGTAGGGCACAATGACCAAAGCGCCTTTGTATCTGTTGGACAGTCTGGATCACAATAATGCTCCTCCCAGTGATGCAAGAGTTGTAGCTAACAGAAGAGTGTCTTATTACTTCCACTAAGTCAAATACCAATCATTTATGCAAGAAGTACTTGCAAATTTGATTGTGATGTTAAGCTGAAGGGAAGTGACGCACTGCAAGGAAAGAAAGGTCAGAAAGAACCTTTTTTGCAGTATGCAAGGACCTTTTTTTACAGTATTTATAACTGTTTTGCAAATGTAGAAATATATAGCTACCAGTGACCCAAACAGTAAAAAGAACTGGGAATAAGTAACTGGTTTCAGCCATATAAGAAGTCTGTTGTGATAGCAGAATGTTAAGAATTATGCAAGCATTACAGTAATAGGGGAAAAAATCAGGTTAATGGAAGCTCTGAACAACTGAACAGATACCTAATTATCTTCAGATTACTGAACCAAGGCATCACATTCCCCTGAGAGACTAGCAACGTTGGAGCCAAACAGCTCTATCCTGGTACTCCGCTTGTTTCAATCACTTTGGAAGCTGACACCAAACCGGTCCCCACCATCTCTCTCAGCTCCCATCTGCCACTTGAGAAGGTCTCATTTTCTAGTGTCCACTACTCAGTTTTTAATGTCTCAGAGAAGTGATCCTGGTTCCCAGTCTTTAAAGCAGAGAAACCTCCCTCCCCAGTCTTCCCAATATGCATCTTTAAATAAGCAAAGACTCACAGGCTGGCCGTCACCTGAGAATCAATGAGCAACTAGTGAACGATGGGTTTTTATGCCTCTTAATGGGAGAGAGTCAGATGTGTTCACCCTTGAATGGACACTAGGGTGCAGATGAGAGAGAGCAAGAAGTAAGTCAGCACCCTGGCCTTTCCTTTGTGGTAGGAGGAGCGCTAGGATCCGTAGCCCACATTATCTTGCAATAGGCAGAGGCCTCCGGGCCCCAGAGCAGCAGCAGGTTGAAACAGGCTAGTGGCAGTGAGAATATCAGGCCAAAACAGGCATGTTGGGTGGGCAGGATAGTGAGGCTGCTGGAGAGAAAAGAAACAGCAAATAGCTGGGAAGAGGCTGAGGGAGATACAGAATCACATACTTGTGTTCAAAAAGATTTCGGTGCAGCTCCAAGAGACAGAAAGACGGGTGGGTCATAGAGAGACGCAGAAGGGAACAAAAAATACTGTTTTATGAGAAGTTAGAGGTGTTTGGAAGGTGGGTGGAGAGTTGCAGAAACATATCCGTTTCCTTCCCTCCCATTTTCTTTAGGGTGTTTTTCTCAGAGCTTTTCCTCTCTCTTCTCCTCCCCACAGCAAACAGCCAAGCTGGGAAGAAGAGATTGTCTCTGAACTTAGCAGTGTGTCTGAGCACAGAAGACTGATAGCAAGCAAGTAAACAGAGGTGGCAACTGTGGTAACCGCAGGAGCGCAGCCTGCTCAGTGACAAGGATGAGCACTCCTCCAGAGGTAAGGAAATGGGTCTGTCTTGCAGTCTCCTGATGTACCTTCATCTCACACCTCTCTTTTCCTGCTCCTATCACACCTACATTGCTTATTGCCTTGGGGAACTGAGGTAGTTAAGATTTTGACAGTTTGTATACAGAAAGGGCTTCTCTGGGTCTTGGAATTAATGATGTGGGATATGGTGTGATGATTTACAGGTCCTTGCCCTTCCTGTTAGTCATCCAAATGGCCATCCTGAGGCTGTATTCAGAACTGTTTGATGCGCCGACCAATAAATAATAGTAGTAGTTGTAATAATAATAATAATTAATAATAATAATAATGCCTCTTTTAATCTATCTCCATTTTTTCAACAAAGTATCATAAGAAAGTACTTACACAGAAACATACAATTTTCCCTCTACAAATAATTGTGGATAAACATGTCATACTTTTTGGAATCTGAGAATGGCATGGTAAGCCTAATTGCTTCCCATGTAGTGTGGTGTCGTTTTTCTGATCTGATGTTTTATATAAATAACTAGTAAGGTCTTACTTGCATATTTACAGACAAATTGCACTGAACTGAACTGTTAGGTCAGCATTGTTAAAATGCAGGAAACATTCTAGAACAGAGATATGTAAAGTGTTCTATGTGACTAAATAACACAAACCCAGAAATAAGTATGTTTTGTTACAATGAGAGCTGTTCAGTGTGACTGTGGTTGTAATTCAAAAGATAACTTTATCTTGTCTGCATTTTTCTGGCTGAAGAATTTGCAGAAATGATTGTTTCGTATATCCATTCCCATATTTCTGTGTGATAAAGATCAGACAACAATCATAATTTTAGTTATTGGCCATGGATATGCTTTAAAATTTTAGTAGTCCAGAATATAATTCAACAGCATTTCTGTTTCATATTTCATGTTAGCAGATACTCTATTTTGAACACAGACTAAAATATTTCTCAAATGGCATTTAATGGGCTCAATTTATGGTGCTTACATGAATTACTGACAAAAGATAAATTTAAGAAAAGTAAGTTTTTTGTGAGTATTGGGGGATTAGTCTGAAAATATGTCATCCACATGAGTAAGGTGATAAATGCAATTTGGATAACAGCCAAAGTCAGTAATTCATGAATAATCTACAGGCTGAAAAATAATACCTCTAAATTATCTGGTAAATAGTTATGAAAAATAACTCCAATTCTCTCTGTCTTTAATCTCTTTCTTTAAATTTACTTTATTTTCATGAAAGCTAGATGCTCCTTTTTCTGCAATAGCACTAAACTGTGAAAATAAAAGGTGAGGAAGAATTATGCAGAGGAACTTTAACATCTCTTCAGAATTCAGGAATGGCTCAGAAACAGAAGGAAGATGACGCTGAAGGGAAACAAAATTCTTTGGCTGCTTTAGTTGTATAAAACAGTTCTTGCTTTAGTAACAGTACCTGTTATGATTCTGCTAGCCTAAGTCATGCTGACATTTGAATCAGATGATTCATGTAGTTCATTAATTCAAAAGAATACATTTTATAATTGAGGGCAATTAGAAGTCTTCTTTTCATGATTTTACAGGCATTTGTTCTCAGTTAGCTACAGTCAAGTAATTTAAATTTGAGCACTTGCACATTCCTAAAAGCATGAAAGAACTGAAACTGTACTGGAAATTGCTTTCATCTTCAACTGCACCCAAATACTGATTATTCTTCTCACTTATAAGAGAGACCTATAAGGAAAAGCTCTGTCAGCGATTGAAGTTCTTTTCCACAAGCTTATTCAAACCATTCACTTGTATCTTTATATGGAGCATGGTGGATGGGGCAACCAAGCCTCAAAATGAAGTGCTGCTGCTTCCTGGGAGCTATGTAATGTTCCTGCGTCCTGTGCCTTGGAAGTTTTTATATCCCGGCTCTATTTCCATCTGGTTAAATCCACATTCCTTGGCCAAAAGTCACGGAGGAAGGGTTCTGTATTTCAATGACTGTGAAACACTTAGTCCATTGTGGCATAAAAGTGAAGTTCATTCTAGATAAAGAGTCTGACAGGGATTTTGCCCAGGTCAGTATTTTTATGAGTACTGAAAGAGTGGGCATTTGCCTGTCTAGATTTGTTTAAGCTGTTGTCATGAAAAATATATAAAGGAGAACTAAGTATGACTGCCCTCCTCTTTTATCTCTGTTTATGTAGGTCCACAAATTCTCTCAAATCCAGACCTAGTTACAGAGGCAAGATTAGAAAGCCATTCCTTACGGAAGGTGAAGTGTTTGAAGAAAATTTCTATCCTTACAGGTCACATAACACAGACCATAATCCAGTTTCTAAGTAGAGGTACACAGCCAATTTACACTCCCTTGTCACTTTTTTTTGGTATGCTATTATTTTGGAGCATACTGTTTTCAGCCAGGTGCTTGTCTTGTTGTTTCATATTGGAGACTTGAGGGGGACAGTCCTGTTTCCCTAACAGATTTTAAAAAATCTATTATTTGATACATTTTGCATTTCAAAAGAAACATAATGTGTAGGCCTGATATGGACCTACTCTTAACTAGAAGTTCATAAGAAATTGCACTGACAGTCTCAAAATACCAATTTCTTAGTATCTCCACATTTGTGCCACATATTATTCAAAAGAGAGAAACAGATGTCCTCTGATAACATGAAACCAAAGTATTGCAAAATTATAAATATTTAATGGTAGAAACAAGCCAGATTTTCAGTGTGAAAAACAAGAAGTTCATTGCAACAGAGGTCAGGATAATTCTGAATGTGAATCACTCACTCTATCCTAAATGGTGAGAAATGAGGGATTGCATGTTGAAGAATAGCTTTTCTTCTTAAAATTAGCTGAACTAATTTACTTTCACTCACGTCCCTGCCATACTGTTAAGTTGTGACACTTATTCTCTTACTCCAGGACTAAAACCTGAAATGTTTTGCTACAGGGACTTAAGAAAGGAATTTGGATTTCCTCCTTTATACTTCATACACTGTACTTTGCCAGTATGATCATGTTCTGTATCTAGCACCTTCTAACGCCAGGATTCACTTGTATGTGCATGTTCTCCATTTAGTTATTCTGTATCCTGCCTCAAGAAGTCAGGAGAGTAGGATTTTAAAGGAAAAAAAAAGTTAAACACTTAACCCTTGTTAGGAATTTCCAGGAGTCAAGTAAGCTTTTGAGAGGCTTCTGTTAATAATTGAATAAAATGCATGTTCGAAGGATAATGAGGTCTCCTTTCCTATTGTTTTTGGTGTTTTTTGTCCTGTTATTGTTTTTGTGCAGGTATTGTACATAATGTATTAGTCCAGATGATTGACAGCAGCCTCACTCATTTCCTTTATGCTTCCTTCAGTGAAGGGGTATATGCTGTGAGGGACTTAATTCTTGTAAGATTTTGCTTCCTTTTTTGTGAATTTTGTCAAGATCTGTGTTTTCTGATTTTGTGCAAAGAACATAGATGCTGAGCATGGTGACAAATGCAGTTTACCTGCTGCATGTAAGGGAGCAGCAAGGGCAGAAAAAGGATGACAGTCTGGAACTTGAGAGTCATGACAAGGGAAGCAAGAAGCGATGACTTAATCAGCAAGGGGAGCTCCCCCCACCCAGGATGAAAATGAGGGGTGTATGCAGGTCTGGTGAGAGTAGCCACGGCTGACCCAGTGTGTAGATTGCCAGCCGAGTTCATTGTGAAGAGGCAGCTCCAAGGTCAAACCTGCAGAATCAAGTCTGTAGATTAAAGTCAGGATCCAGATCAATGGGATGCACGTCCAGATGAAGGCATGGCTTCCACTGCAGCATAGCTCAGATGGCGACAACGCATGAGAGCTGCAAAAAGCAGCTGCCAAGTGGGCATGTCCACTGAGGCTGCCTCTCACTTTTCCTTAAAGAGTTGCAAGTCTTGACAAGGTTTCTCAAATGGCCTTCTTTTATCAGAGAACCAGGCTTCAGCAGGGAGCTAACTTGAGCCTGTGGGGACAGCACCAGCCAGGCTCTGACACTGGCATTCAGGACTCTCTGAGTAGCACTTCAATCAGCTTTCACAGCTTTGAGATTTACTCCTTGCTTGCTATAGCTGAGGTTTTCCATTCTTCTTGGTTTTTTCCCCTTCTGCCTCCCTTTTCTTAATGTATATTCTTATTCAGTCATTCCACTTTTCATTTGTCTCATTTCTTTCCCTTTCCTTATATTACCACCATGCATCCCCATGTCTGTTCTTTTGTAAACTGCTGTTCTCCAGGCTTATGTACATTAAAGTATGCAGAAGGAGTGAACATATGAAGTAAACGTCATCTTATCTAACTATCCAGGTAGATGTTAGGGGTGTATCCTAAAACAGTCGTCTACCTTCCTTTGCTGTCAACAGAGAAAAAGACAGGTAACTCCAGAGGATGCTTCAGCTCATCTTAAGACAGATATCTAAAATAGAAGGTGTACTCATAAGGTGCCTAACCTTCTTCACTGACTAGAAAGACACACCTACATTATGAACACAACTAAATTTAAGTGAGATAAAACCTGTCTGTATGTAAGATAATTCGCAGTGACTTACAGCTTACTGCCATTACCAGAATAGAGCAAATCCTTTCTCTCACTTGAACTACACTGGAGGACTTAGGATGCAGTACTTTTTTCTTGAGAAATCTGAAATTAGTGCTCCAGTTGCCGGACTGTAAAGGAATAAAGAGCCACCAGTCCTAGGCATCATGTCATTAGCTTTACAAACTCAAAAAGTCTTTGATATCTTCAGAAGTTATATGCAAGGTGATTCCATAAACCAGAATGAATTATAGAGGGACAAGCCTCCTCATAGCAAGCTGGATTTTCGATACATAATTCATAGCACTAGTGGAATAGTTATAGCTCAAAAAGACAGGGAAACAAAGAAAGGCAGAAAGCCCTTGGGATTACAGTCACTTAGATGACTTGGATGACTATTGGTGTTCTGGCATTAGTATTGCGAGTGATTTTCTAGTAGATTAGGTGGAAGATGTAGTATATTATCAGTGCTAACTTTAATATGAATTTTTCTTAATTTTTTCTGTCTCTTCAGACCTGTGACCAGGAGCTGAGAACAGGTGCAAAGAAAGAACGATGCCTTCAGGGGAAAAGCCTACTTCTGTGTACACTTATTCTCAGTACCCTCCTTGGCTTTACACTGCTTATCACCTACATCGTGATGACTTGTACTCTAGGTATAATATGGGATATCCTTTTCCCTTCTTCCTCATCCACCCCATTTGTAAGATCCCTTTCTCTCCAATCTGCCTCTGTTGTGTACTAAGCCTAATGTCAGTGTTAAGAACCAGACTTTCAGCCTCTCCAGGAACCATAACACCTTTTGTAAAAAAGATACAGTTTTGTACCTCTTCCTTGGGTCACAGTGGGGAGAGATCCACCACATCTGGCCTCCTCCTCTGCCTGCCATTTATTATGCCTGAGCCCAGTTTTGAGGGAAAACATCATTATATTGCCTTGCATCTTATCAACATGTTCTGCTCTGTCTATAGTCACTTGCAGGAAGTGGAACTGAATGTCATATTTGGAGCTTCTCCTCCACCTTTTCATCTCTGACTTAAGTCTAGTCCTGGTTTTCTAGCACAGATCAGTGCAGTCATAATGTAAAAGGAAAAGTCACAGTCTTTTGCTAATAGAGAAGCTGTGAGCATAGACCAGAAATATTAATTTTCCTTTCAAATTCACTAAAGAACTATCTAGAGAATGGCTCATGTCAATGTCTGTGCATATAGAATGCTCAGTACTGAAGGTCCATTTATATTGGTGCACCCACACATTCCCTGCTCCAAAATAAACATTTTTGACTATTTACTTAGCATTTTTCCATTTATCTACCTGACATTTTTCTTTATCTCTTGTTATACGTTGGAGACCGTTCAGTACATAGACCAAGGAAAACCTGTTGGTTTAGATCTTGTCTATTTCCACTCTGCCTACCTTCTCCCATGTCAACTGTTCAAACTGTAGTATGGAAAGTCTCACTTTGATTTACAGGTGCCTTAGTTCAGTAAATAATTGATCTGATCTGATATTGATACAAGACACTGAACCAAAATGAAAGCACACACCTAGTGATTTGGAGCAGTTTAGATAAAGAGAGTCATAAATCAAAGCAAGATATTATAGAAAGCTTTTGCCCTCTATTAAAAAATCTCGTTGTTTCCCATGCTTGAACAAACCATTTTAATATTACGACCTTACTTTTGCTGTACTATGTCATTCTTTTGCATCATGTGTTGACACTATAGGCTGCTTCTTGTTTATTGTTTGGCCAAATTTGGCTGATTCAGAGAAAAGACTGAGAAGGCAGAATAATCCAGCCTGTGACTGCCTAGGTAGTACAAAGAGAGGACACCACCTCTGGACTGATTACTTTTTCTTTATGTGAAGAATCTCCCTTATAAAGTGCAAAGACAATCTTCTTGGGAAGTGAAAGACAGAACACACTTCACTGCATATTCAGCAAAAACTTACAAGGAATTCAACACTCTGCATACAAAGGAGTTTGTACCAAAAATAAATCTTTTGGAGGAAATGTTTTTGGGGTTTTTTTGTTTTATTTTGCTTTGAGTTTTGTTTGGCTTTTTTTTGTTTTAGTTTGCTTTTGTTTTTACTTGTTTGGTTGGTTGGTTTTGTTTGTTTTGGGTTGTTTGTTTGTTTGTTTGTGGTTGTTCTCTCCACTGTTACTGCACAGTTCTCTCCTATTTACTTCCTCTCCAGGATCCTGTGATGCTCAGCCAGGTCTTGCTCTGTTGAAAAGACTCCTGAATTCTAGGAATGACTCTGTAGAACCCTGTGAGAATTTCTACAACTATGCCTGTGGCAGCTGGAAAGGCAAACACTCAAGCAGAACCACAGAAGAATCACTAAATGTATTTGACGTGTTGTTGGAAGAAAACCTGTTGATCCTGAAAAGGCTTTTAGGTAGGGACAAACGACCTGTGTGTTTCCTTTGGCATGTGCCTCAGTTACAGCTGGGAATACTAGTATCTGAGAGCACAAGCATTCCTAGCAGGGACGGAGTCCCACCTCTTCATTCTTCTATCATTACAGGTACAGATTTATTTTTGAGCACATCGTATTACAAAAGCTGCATTTTAAACATTTTAATTACCCTTGCCAAGTGTAACAGATGAAAGTCACATTTTAAAATTCTGACAGCAACCTAAGCTATTTTCCTGTTGTCTGGTAAAAGTAGGCCCTTGTTGCTGTGCTTGTCTGAATGTGCACTCTGCTGATGTGTCCTGTCTCCATGTGGGACTGAAGCCTGGACATGCACTAAATTCCTGCTGTGCTCCTAATTCCATACAAAGAATCTCCTATATTTGGCCTCAGGAAGAGTTGTGGCATTAATGACTTGCTTTGAGTCACTGTGGGAAATGTATTCATTAAAATGTTTTGATTCAAAATGTAGTATTTTCTTACAACCATTCTTTGCTTTACCACTCTCCCAGCTTCTTTTTTAACCCACTTTTCTAATTTTTAACCTATTTTTTTCCTCAGAGAGTCCACAGTTTGGGATAAGAGGCTCAGCAAAGGAGAAAGCAATGCAATTCTATCGTTCCTGCATGGATACCAAACAGATAGAATCCCAAGGGGCTCAGCCATTGAAGGACCTCCTAAACCAGGTGAATGTTAGTGCTATTTCCTCTCCCTCTAGAAGTTAATTCCTGCAGGGAGAAGGAAAGTGTGCAGTTAGGGTCATACGGTCCTACGTGATGTAATTTTTCTAGCATCTGGCCCTGAATAAACTCATGGTTCACAACACAACTTCTATGTGATAAATCTTTTAGTTTTAAACTCAAGTTCAAAGTCTGATTTTCTGGCATCATGTAACTTAATCTTTCCTCAAAACCCTATATATTACTTAAGGATGGTAAAACAACTAAAACTTCAAAGAGGGATCATGTTTAATCTCAGAAGCTCCGTTCAATAGTATCTGACTTACAGGCCAGAGAACATCTTGCAAATGGGTGAAATTTTTGTGCCTAAAATCTGATGGCCATCCAGCAGTCCAGGCTTCTAAGGGAGCTTGTTTTAAAAAGAAAATCCTTCTCTTTCCATTCTGGGAGACTCCTTTTAGTTGCCATAGAGGGCTGCACATCTTCTTGCCAGCAAAAAGCATTTATGTCCTGTCTCCAAGAAGGATGCAGAGCTTTCCAGCAGAAGGGACAGTGACTATGGGCACACCTGTGAATCTGCTTGTCAGGGAGATGGGACCTCTAATTCCTGATCCCTGGTTGTTCTGGTTGTGGGATGGCATGAGAAAAATGAGACCTCTTTCCCCTCTCCTGCTTATCTAGCTTTTTTCCTGCACACCTTGCTCTGCTGATAACTCCTTTTCCTTGTGTCATTTCGCAGTTCATTGCTTTGCTTAAGGGGAAGTGTCAGGTCATTTTAAAGCCATCAGGGTATGTAGAGCTCTTTGTGAGTTTCCCCTGTTGCTGTTTGTCTTGCTGCTTCTCAGCTGTCATAATGACTGAGCTCATAGGTGTGGAAAAAAAAAGTCTTGTAAATATGGATGAAACAAGTTTTTCTCACCTGCAGCCTTGCTATCTCCCTCCCTCTCTAGGTTGGTGGCTGGAGTATCACAGGTGTGGAGGAAACAAAAGATTTTAATGAAACTCTTCAGATTCTCATGAGCAGATACAACACCTTTCCCTTTTTCAGAGTCCATGTGGGACCTATTCCTTCTGACCCCAAGACCAATATTATTCAGGTGAGTGTGCTAGAGAAAGAACATTATCAGAAAGTACTGTGAATAAAGATTCAGACCAAGGCTTGCTCACTTTAAGCCTATATTCTTTCCTGAGGAAAGTTCTCCTAAATTCCAGTAAAACTCTTCATTTTATTACATAAAAAGCACTTATTTCTGGAAAATAAGCATATGAAAAAGAATAAATTGCTTACTTTTTCTCACCTCTTCTGCCTGACAGTGTAGCTTGCACTTTGTCATGGAAGAGGCTGGCTCTTCTTATATTCATGGGTATGATGAGTAAAATAACAGTCTTGAAGTGCTCAATGTCTAATAGTGTACTTTGAATTTTGCACCTTGCTGTTGTGGATTCAACCTGGTAGGCAGCTAAGCACCTTACAACTGCTCATTCACTGCTCCACCCAGTGGGATGGAGGAGAAAATCAGAAGGGTAGAAGTGTAAAAACTCATGGGTTGAGAAAGACAGTTGAATAATTTACTGTGAAAAAAAAAAAGAAAAAAGAAAGAAAAAAAAGAAGTGATGCAAAAAAACTCCAATTTCTCTCCACCAATTGACCATTGCCCAGAGACTTCCAAAGCAATGGCAGCCCTGGACAACCTTCTTCACTCCCATTTTTAATGCTGAACATGCTGATACATGGTGTGGGTGATGCCCTGGGGCAGTTGGGATCAGCTGTCCTGCCTGTGGCCCCTCCTGACTCCTTGTGCACCCCCAGCCTCCTCCTTGGTGGGGTGGGGTGAAGAGCAGAAAAGACCTTGAGTCTGTGTAAGCACTGCTCAGCAATAACTAATAATAAAACCTCCCTTTGTTATCAACCCAGTTTTCATGACAAATCCAAAACACAGCCCCATACAAGCTATTACAAAGAAATTCAGCTGTCACAGCCAAAACCAGTGCACCACACAAAAATAATTAACAATGTGGTTTACATTTGAGTATCAGTCATCACAACTTTGCAATGAACTTGTAAATGAGCTGCAGAATATGACAGATCCACAAAAATTACTTAGCAAACATTTTCCAAAAGTAGAAGAAAAGTATTAACATTTCAAATTCTGTAATACAGAAGCTACCAAAGCCTGTGGAACATATCTTCACATTTCCAAGTCTTCTGAAAATAATGATATGTTTTTCCTTTACTCCTTTTTGCAGATTGACCATCCTGAGTTTGAGTTGCCACCTGAGAGTGAGTTCAAAGAGAAAAATTATCTTGAGGTAACATATCAGAGGCTGAAGAAAGGTAAAAATAGCTATTTGGTAAAGGGATCTCCTTGAATTGCCTCCTGGTTCAGAGTGGTCTGTTTCCATGGGTTACGGTCAGTGACCTCTGAAAATGCCTCCAGAAGGAATTCTTTGCAAAACTCTACTTTTCCCAAAAGACAGTTTGTAAAATGTAACCCATTTTAGATTCCAAGTTTAAAACTTCTTGTATAGAAACAGAGAGCTAGAATTTTAATTTGTATTTCCTAAGTAATATGAGCCTGGGCTTCCCTTTAGGTTTCACCTTGAGTGAAAATGTTTTTTAAAAATCTCTTTGTCCAAAGTAAGGCTTTATAACAAAATCTGTGCATACAATCTGTGTATCAAGGGGAGTTATTTTAAAATGTTTGAACATAAGCTGGGGAAGCAAGCTCTTTGACCCTGGGAGTTATTGTAGCAAAGTTAATTTGACATTTTTCTGAACTTCATAAACACTGAGTTGATTTCAGTTTCTCAGTCTGAGTCTTTGAGAAGAGTCCTCAAAGAAAACTAAACCTGTCTACATATCACAAATATTCCTTTGATTCCTCATAAAGATAGAAACAAGCAGCTGGCATTTTCTCTCCATCAAAAATATTGGCTAATTATATCTCTACATTTCTCTCTTTTGACTCCAGAAGTGGCAGACCTGCATCTCTAAAATGATTCTAGTGTTTAAAGTAATTGTAAGCTGTGAAAAAATAATTTTCTGAGACTTCAGTGTTCACTGAGAGAGGAACTGTACCTGACAAACTGTACTCCACACGGAGAATTACATGTAAATGTTGCAGTGAGAAGACAGTTTTAGAGATGGGTGTGCAGAAGTTTGGAAAGATCAAAGCTTATATGTCAAGATGGATGGATGGATGGATGGATGGATGGATGGATGGATGGAAGGATGGAAGGACGGATGGACAGACAGATGAATGGGGTGACATTTTCAGTCATGTTTCTCCCACTGATCATATGGTCTGTATTGCAGGTTCTTCGTGTGTATCTTTCATACTTGAAGAAACTGGGGATCCTGCTTGGAGGGACACAGGATGGTCCCCTTGATTCCTTTTCCCCTACGTTGGCCTTCATCTCTAACCTCCAGCAAGTTGTCACCCCACTGAAGAAAAGACAGGAGAGGGGGATGCTGTTCTTTCGCACGACCATTAGAGAGCTACAGGTATCTATACCTTAGAACTTAAGCAACATGATTACATGTGACATTCACATTCTGAAGATCCAGATCACAAGACATGTGAAACACTCCATTTACATGCCATTGTCTTGCAACTTACACTTGGAGCCTTTTGAGCTTGAAATAACCTACTAATTTATAGTCTTTAACTGGCAGCAGTTGGATTTTTTCAGGCCCAAAACTATCTCCCCTCTCCAGTGCTAATTCCCTTGAAAAAGTCAATTCTCCTTTTCTGCTACAATCAATATACACATCATAAAAATGGTCGAACTTGTTGAAAATATCTCTTAACAGTATTAGAAGGATTATCCCATTTCCCTTTTATTTCATGTGAGTCCATTTAGATTCATAGGTCAGCATGTAAACTTTGTTTTACTTCTAGGAAAATGCACCTGCCATTGACTGGCTGTCCTGTCTCCAGGCTGTCTTCCATCCTATGCCAATGAACCTCTCTCAGCCACTTGCAGTGCATGACATGGATTACTTAAGAGGCATGTCACAGCTCATCAAAAAATGGCACAAGAAAAGGTAGGAGTAGTCAATATCTATGCTGTAGTTGTTCATGCCCCGAGAAATATTTACTTCAGACACCATAAAATAAATAGGTCTGTGTTAGATGCTGCTGAATTCATTAGTCTAGCAATTGCAAGACTGCTGTGGCTCTGTATCCATGGATTTGACGAGTACTAACGCTTAGCATATATTCCCAATAGACTTGCATATGCATGCACCATATATGAACACACCTGTAAAAATATACATATGTATGTGTGTGTGTGTCACACAGATCAGGAGAGATGGAACACAATGCCTTTGCTGGCACCCACCCACGCATAGCACTAATAAAAACATGAACAGCTCAGATAGACTGATCCCATTTCTCAGCTCCAGCTAATCCAGAATGGTCTATACTAGTGAAATATATATACCCACACACACCATACATATCACACCAATAGCTGGTCTCAGATATTCAGTCTGTCCAGAAGCCAGCCCTAGATACCCTGATGTCCACAGCTGATGGCACTTCCGTATATCACCTGGATATATGTGCCCCTAAGTCTTGCAGCCCTACTTTGCTTGCTGATACTCTGGTCTCTTCCTGTTATAAACACACACAAACAAGCAGATGTCTCCAGTAGCTAGTCCAAACCACTGGTATCTCCAATAGCCAACTCTCAGACCTCTGCTCTGCCCAGCAGCTAGCTTGAACAAAAGTCCCTCCAGTACTCAACTCTCAGACTCATTGTCTCTCCAGTATTCAATTCCATCTCCACATACAGTGAGTAGAATGTTATTTAGGAATAGTATTTCATAACATAGGACATATCCTGGTGACCATGTGCAGGACTCAGTCAGACAGACACTCTGGCAAGCCACAAGTTTACACTCAGCCATACCTTCTTACCTCCTTTCCTCTCCATTTTCCCATATATGTTTTCCCAATCCATGATGATCCTTCCCTTTCCCTGCCTTTGGTCCTTCCCATATACATGCCATAATCAGTCTCACAGAGTCCCACAGACCTCTCAAAATAATCTATAATAAGTTTCACCCAGTCCTAAAAATTATCTTTCTTTTACTTCCCATAAAGAACCCTGTGCTCCTGCAGGCAATTACCCCTTGAGTCTCCATAGTGTTCTGGGGAGTTTCTTTGGTTGACTCATGTCAAGTCCTCCTCCTTTGACAGCTCCAGGGGTAGTCCATTCAGAGTACTTTGTTGTCATTGTTCAGGTTTCTAGGGTTCCTCAAGTTACTCCTCTGACACTTGCCTCACCTCTGTGCTTATAATGACTAGCCTTCAATCTTCTTTAAATGTCATTTTCCAACAGGATCCTTCACGTTTATATGATTGTTTGTCTGGTTGGGAATCTCTACCCAGCCCTTGACAGTCGATTCCAAGATGCACGCCTGGAGCTATATAAAATTCTTTATGGAAAAATGGGATCAAGAATGGTGAGTTAGCCCTTTAATCACCCTCTTCAGTCTCCCCAGTAGCTAAACACCCTAAGTCATGTTTTCTGAATGTTCTCTTGATGCCTTGTGCGTACAGTTTCTTAGATTTGGGAAGGAAATCAGCTCTCATTAGGCTCTTAAGTGCTTCCTTTTTCTCAAAGAAATGTGTGAGCAGACTTGATGCATGAAACTTTACAGAGCTAAGTGCATTGTATCACGGAGTAGTGAACAAAATATAGATGGTCACCTTTTTTCTATGTATTTTGCTCAGCTAGCATATCAATCTTCATCTTGAGCGAAAGTAAATGGAGTAAAACAAAAAAATCAGTGTTTTACTTGATTAAAGCTTTCTGAGCTTAAATAGAACTACATTATTTATTCACTGCTGTCATTTTTAGACATCAGTGTGTGTGTGCTACTAACTGCACAACTACATGTCTTTTTACTGACTTCATATTTCTTTATTCTCACTCTCACGTCTCTATTTCTTTCTCTGTTCTTACAGATCCCAGATGAGCGCTGGAGGAAGTGCTTGACTGATACCAGCTCTTTCTTTGAGCCAGTTCTAGGGAAGATGATTGTGCAAGAAATTTTCCCTCAGCAGACCAAGAAACTTGTAGGTATTCATCATCTTAACCTCCAAGCAGAGTTCAGCTTCACCTTTCTTTTTTTGACATGCCAACTTAAGACCACATCAAGGCAGCAAAATCATGTGTAGGTTTTATGCCTTTTTACATATTCCTGTGCTTATGCACTTTCCTACCTTTTTTTTGGGAATGAGACATGTCAGAACAAGACATTGCTGTCATTGCTAGAATAATCAATGCTAAATACCAGTTATTACATTTGTCTCAACTGTTAGCAAAGTTGCATATGTGTGTTACCAATAGCTATGATAGCCCTACAAATACATTTAATCTCACTGTGCTCCATGGAATAACAGCTAAGTTTTAACAATATTTCTCACCAATGTGATATATTCCAATAAGTTTTTCAATTGCAATGCCATTAGGCAGTCATATGACCAGTTGCACAGAAACAAATCAATGCCAAAGCATTCTGAGTGTATCTACAGTAAAAGGAAATGTTAGTGTAGGCACCAGGTTTTATAAAGAGTTTGCTGTCTATATAGTCAAAATAAGAGTAAATAGTACCAAGAAAAGTGAATGGGAAAACCAAGACTGCATGTAATGAAACATTAAGTTGAATGAATAAAACACAGTTTTGAGAAGGAGTGGTTCAGAGTGCCATAATTTTGGAAATGGAGACACTAGCATGAAATACTTGCCGGTACTGAATTTTCATTTTGCTCAAGAAGGGGGTGAAATTATTTGGTTCATTCCTATCCCAAAAGGAATCAATTGAAAAGAAGTTGTTTCCCTCTTAGTTACTGTGAGAGGCAAGATGAAAAGATGTGTGGGAGAGAATGGTGAGCCCTGTGAGGAAAAATTGGATGCCAAATAACTTAAGCCTAAATCACTGTGGAAACCGAAACCTCTTTCATCACAAAAAGAGGAGATTTTCCCCAATTATTGTGTGGTTGAATTGCTGGAACACGGGAAGATGGTAACTAAGCTTGAATAATGTTCTTCTGCAGTTGTGACCATGCCTTTTTTCCTCCATGACAGGCTGAGCAGATGTTCGCTGAGATCCAAGATGCTCTCTATGACCGACTGGACCAGGTGGAGTGGATGGATGAACAGACTCGCCAAAACGCTAAAACCTTGGTGCGTGCAGAAGGCAGAAGTTACTAAGGCCTTCCTTTCCCTCAAGCCTTTGGAGAAGGAATGGAAGAGGCCTGCACCTTCACATATTCCTACCTTCTTCTACAGGCACACAATCTTAAAGAGAAGTCTTATACATACTAAAAATTGAGGGGGGTTTTATAAGTGCCACCGTACATGTGTACATACATTGATGTGTAGGCATAGAGAGGCTCAGTTTTCTTTGTCCATTGTTACTCTGACTTAATGGTATTGAGACACAATTCAGTTTTATACACCCAGAGAGGTTAAAAGTGAAAAAGTTGAATGGCAGAAGACAATGCTGTAAAGAAAAACAAAAGTAGAACAACTTTAGGCCCCAGGCCATAGAGTTAAGAAAGCAGAAACAGAGTAGCTGTCATTTTGAAGGGCTGACTCACAGACCATGTTTACATTGTTTAGAAATAGCAATTAAAAGGACTTGCAGAATGTAAAGCCTCCTACTGCTCATGTTTTATTTTGTTCCTTTGTTTGTTTATTGTTACTTTAGGTTTCCAAACTGCAAGTGGAGATTGGCTATCCAGCTCACATACTCCAGACTGCCAAAGTGGACCTGGAATACCAGAATGTGAGCTATATAATGTAAACATGCCTGCCTCATTATTGGCAGTTTACCTGTACCAGCTGCTATCTTGTCTGCTTATAAAAGAGGCTATGACCTCTGGAGCTACGCACATTTCCTACTGTTAATTTTTTGGGAACATATGGGCCTAGAGAACCTTTATCTGTTGCTTCTAAATTGTTGTCTATGCTGTCTCCTATATAGAGTATCTGGCCTGATTAAGTAACTTTTGATCTGATGGTATTTTCTATTTGGCCTGCAGATAACATTCCTGTTCTATTTAAATTGAAGGTCTTTAGAACTGGAAAAGAAAAAACTATAACTATCCCACTGATTTCTTTTTTCTTTTTTTTTAAAAATTAGGTCTTTTTTGACCCACAGGACTTCTTTTTCTCATACTGCTCAATTCATTCCTCACTTATACCCTATAACAGTCACATTACCTGTCTCTTCCCTCAGTTGGAGATAAATGAAGAGACCTTTTTCCTCAACGTGGTGGCCTGCTTGAAGTTACTGAGGGAAAACTCCTACCTGAAACTCCTTCAGCATCACCCACAGAATAAGTAAGTCAGAAAGTGATCTGAAAAATACAAACAGAATTACACCGTTGTGAACTAGCTGAGGTTGGAAGGGACTTGTGGAGATCACCTAGTCCAATCCTCCTGCTCAAAACATGATCAGCTAGCGCAGGTCGCTCAGGACTGTGACCAATTACATGTCTATGTCTCTCTTCTACTGTGAAAGGAGAGGGAGAGCAAGTGGGGAGCAGTGGGCAGAAATGGACACAGTACTTCCAAATGTGATTTCACCAGCTCTGAAAGTTGTCACAAGTGTGCATTGCTGCACCCACCTTTAAAAAGCCTTGAACTGGGCAGCCTGTCTTGCATTCAGCTTGAGCACATGCTGCCAAAATACCCCACCACTGTGGAGAGAGCCCCAGATGCTTGAAAACACCCCACTTTTTTTGCCCATGCACTCTTGAGTAAGGGGGATAGTTGCCTCTCCTGGACCTCACAGCAAAGGAAACAGTAGAGCACTGTGATGATGTGAATGCTGGCAGAGTTGGCTCAAAGGCAAGACATAGAATGCTTCAGAAGGCAGGCAGCATTGTCAGACGTGCTTAGGGTCTTACACCTCCTGAAGAGTATTCTGTGCAGGACTTCACAGGCTGCTAATCTTGATTTGCTTGACAGGAAAATTGTGAGGGAGAATCCCTTAATGAGTATGAAGACTAAGCTACGACCTCTGACTGTCGGTAAACAAGTGAAGGTTTATTTTGAACACCTGGAACTTGATAATGTGAATTTCATCACTTGCTGGTGCTGTATGAACAGTTGAACTGAGCACACTAGTTTTGCAAGCTCATTGGAGGAAAGGTGCAAGGTTTGAGATAAGGAGTTAATACATTCTCTAAGTTTTTGAGTTTTTTTACTTCTAGGTGGCATGTGTACCCCTGGAGTGTGCATTCATACTACTCAATAAGGCACCACATGGTGGTCTTTCCTGCTGGAATGTTCCGCATCCCATTTTTCCACATGGAGTTTCCCAGGTATGGAGGGGCTGCAAAGGTGGAAGCTGAATGTAGTCCCTGGGCTGCACCATGCTTCCAGGAAGTATCCTAATGGGTCTGTCTTCAGCTTCTTTTTATTATTACATCCCAGAAAGATAGAGTAAAGGGGGAAAACCAGCTTTTTCTAAACCCAGATGGATGCTGCCTTATGAATTCTGAAAGAGAGTGATCATTGACTCTGCTGGAGTAAAATCAGAATGTAGATTACACTAAACTAAGCCAAGTATATTTCTTCAGAGCAAAGAGACAGAAGTCTCATGTAGATTAACTGTAAAGAAGATATTTCACCTTTTCCCCTAATTTTATAGATTCCAAGTATTTCTGAAATCAAACCCATAGAAACCTAACCCAGAATAAACAGGAGCCTCACAGAGCAACTTCTTGTCAGAAGTATTTTCCAAGTGTATCACAGTTCTTTTTTTTCCCCCAGTTTTTGTTTGTTTGTTTTTTAAAGAAATCTTTTCTGTTAAGCAAATAGATTTTTACTTCTGAGTCTTCCCCCACAACAATGATGCTTCTGTAGATCATACTGCTCTGGTTGAGTTCTTTCATCATATGGAAGAGATCTCTTAAGCAATGTTTTTTTCTGATACTAAAAGGACTTAAAACAGTTGACTGTAACCATAACATCCAAGGTCCTTTTTTTGCCTGATAATCAATAGATGCTTCTCCTAATGCCATTGTAGTGAGAGATAAGCTTATATTGTGGCAAAAGGCTGAAGTTTGAAAGACACATGTCTCAGTTAAAAGTAATTATTTTCTCCATGGTGATCTTCTAGTGCTTGCAGTATTTAACAAATTCATTATATTATGAAGGAAGGAGATCTCAAAAGAATTATAGAAAATAAATACATTTTCTGGTGTTGTGGGCTTCACTTACCATATTCTTACTCTCAGCTTCTTATTCCTTTTGTATTCAGTGTTAGTAAAATACATTTTTCTCACTGTCACCTCAGTTAAGTAGACTGATAAGACAAAGTTGATCAGCTTTTGGTGAATTGGCACAATAGCATTTTTTTCAGATGATGTTCCAGAGTTTAAACTTTACTGGCAAAAGCCAATTCAAGTGATTGTGAGGATAATTTTTAAAACAAGAAGTCAGAAAAGCAGTACAATTTTTACAGTATCATAGAATCATAGAAAGGTTTGGGTTGGAAGCACTTTGAAGATTATTTAGTTCCAACCCCCCTGCCATGGAATGGGATACCATCCAGTAGACCAGGTTGCTCAGAACCCGTCCAACCTGGCCTTGAATGCTTCAAGGGATGGGACATCCACAACTTCTCTGGGCAGAATTTATAAGTTATCAGCTTCTGAAAGAGCAATTTGAAGAGAAGATGAGCTGTTCTTGTCACTTCCTACTGAGTTCCCATGAATTTAATAATGATCTAGTACAATAATTTCATGCTTCACCAGTGCTAATCCGTGCATGAGACGAGAGAATGAGCCCATAATTTCATATAATGAAAATTCATTTTGAGTGTACTCTTCCTTGTGTGACTATTTGTAAATTCATGGCTGTGAATCATAGAAATTCCACTTGGAAAGAAGTACTAGAGATCTCTAGTACAATCTCTTGCTAGTAGCAAGATTTCCAGTGCTAGACCAGAGTAATTGTAGTCAAACCTTCATGACTTTAATTTGCCTTGCCAGTTCTATGTATCATTTCTCACTGGACAACTGTTGCAAGATTGCATCTCCAAACATCCTGCTTTTATATGGTTACCATTACAGTTGCAGTTTGTGTCAAAAATAGGAGGTAAATAAGGACATACTTCAACAACAATAGATGTCATTACAGTGCATAAAAGCAGAACCTCCTTCATAGATTCTTCATTGTTATGATGGCTTATCAGCTACAAATACTTTAAAATAAGCCCATAGGACAATTTTAAGCATTGGTAGGATAATTTACACTGGTATTCACATTTTTATGTATCTGAGCGACAATACATATGAAGTGTTTCTGTGTGCTTTCAGAGTAGAATGCTCCCATGGAGCCCACAATCGTGTTTGGTAGCTATAAAGAATGCTCAACTGCCCTCTTTTTCTTCCCAAATAAACTCTTTTCATCTTTGTTTTTCAGTGCTGTGAACTTTGGAGCCATCGGGGTCTTCATGGCACATGAAATTCTTCACTCATTCTATGGTTACAGTGGGTATTGGCTGTGTTGTCTTTATTTACCCTTCTAGGTCCCAGTGGTACTAGTCCTTATTTTAATGTATGTGTATGTTATTAAGGTAGATGATGTTAAAGAAACCCTAGTCCAGTCCATGGTGACTCCTGAGAAGAATCACTGACCAGTGTGAGGAACACAGCTGAATGCCATAAATAGCTTTACTTTCTAGGATTTTTTTTCCCCCACAGTGTTGCCTGAGGGGTGTCCTGCATGCAACAGGAGCGCACTACAAAAATCTATAGACTGCTTGGTTGAACAGTATGAAAGCTACAGCTATAATGTCAGTGGTACTTTTACACTGTTGGAGAATACAGCTGACACTGGAGGGCTTGCGATCGCTTACCAGGTATTGTAGTTTACTTCTGTAATCTCATAGTGTCACTGCATAACTCTTGTCACTGCCATGTGACAGGATTGCTCTGCTGTATCCCTCTCCTGTGTGCTACTCCAGTTCCAGATTTCTTGCACACCTGTGCCAGTGAAGCCTGAGCCCTGCATGCCCTCTGTTATTCTAGACATATGTTCCTCACAAAGCTTTGCTCATAACCTCACTACTTCCATTTAAGACAACTTCTCCCCTTCACCGTCTTTATTTCTGCATTTATGTCATGCATACAAAAGCATGCTATTTTTCATATGTTTATGTTATACTTGAGAAAGTAAGCTGAGATGTGAAGCAGAATTCTGTGTTCTGGCTGAATGCCTCCATAATGATGTTTTCAGCAATATTTTAGTCTGGAGAGAATTTTTTATTTCCTCATGCAGTACTTCAGCAGATTAATTACTGAGGGTGCTGTGAGATCTCTGGGTGTTTTACATGGTACTTTTACATTCTTGCACAAAGAATGATAGGAGTTAGAAATTCTTTTAATTTTTACTCAAATATTTGTGAATTGATTTGAAAGTAATTTTCATTCTTTCATAGTACAGTTATCACATCTTCTCTTGCAACTATATGTGTGGCAGTATCTGAAATGGGAAGGAAAGGAATAATGTTGTTATTCTCTCATGTTAATTATTAGGGGCATGGCCAGCAGCAGAGAGTGTCAGAGTGAGAGGAGAGTGATACAATCTTGCTAATTTATTAAATATACAGTAGATTGATAGATTTCATTGACAGAAGACATGAGCTTGGGATACTGTCTGAAGGAGGATTTATTATTATTCATTTTCTCTCCCCACAGGCCTATAAGAATTGGCTGAAAAAGTACAAAGAAGAGAAGGATTTACCTAAGATTGGACTTTCACATGATCAACTTTTCTACCTCAGTTTTGCTCATGTAATGAATTCTAAGCAAGTCATGTGTCTTTCTCACTCTCCATTATTAGTATGTCTTTCTAAATATTCAATCATTTTTCCCCCCCTTCACAGAACTGTGAATGACCAATGATTCTGTGACATCCAGAAAATTATGTAGAAACTAAAATTCACATACAGAACCCCTAGCCTGTTATGGATTCAAAGCTAACAAAAGACCTGTCTGCAAATACATCTTTTACAAAGATCTGATAGATACCAAAATTAAGTCAAGCTATGTCAGGGAAAGCATGCTTCCTTGCCAATTTCTGGACAGGGATTTTTTTGCTGTTGTGAGAATTCTTACACATGAAAAGTGAAATCTTACTGCAAAAGTCATGTATCTGTCCGTCCCTTCCTCCATTTGCCTTTCTGTCATGGTGAATAACTAGATGTCATGTCTTATCATTCTGAGTGACCGGTAGTGAAAAAAAGAGTTTCAAACATAATTTAGAGATAAAGAACCAGAAGTACATGCACACATAGTTTGATATTTCTGTGGGAACCTGCTTTATGGATTTCTGCAAGGTTGTGCAATTGTGCATAGCTGTGCTGTTGAGTTTCTGATGATAGATCATTGGATTTCAGAAAGGAAAAACAGAAGATCTGAGTGCTGTTGGCAGCCATGTATGCTTGTTGCCTTCTTTACTCCAGCACCCCAGATGCGTGCAGAGGTTTGAGGAGCCTTAAGTCTTGATTACATGAGGACTTTCAGCCAAACTGACTTTTTTATTTTACTTCCTTTCAGGCAATGTGTGGACACCAGGATCCAGAAAAACTACAGTCTTCCCTGAACACAGATCCACATAGTCCCTTGCCACTTCGTGTCTGTGGGCCTGTCAGCAATAGCCAAGACTTTTCCAAGCACTTCCACTGTTCCAGTGGATCCCCAATGAACCCAGACAACAAATGCCGCATCTGGTAATCTGCATGGAAAAGGAGGAAGAGTGATATGATCCCAGGGAGAAGAAGGCCTGATCATGAAAGTATGACCATCTTCTCAGGGCCCCTAGGGTGACAGGGTGCTCCTGTTCACTCCTTTGCCTTCCTTTTCTTGTTATCCTCTCCATAGAAGTTGATGGTAGGGAAGTTCTTAAACTGAGCTCATAAGTGAAGAGGATTTCCTCCAAGGCTCTCAGAATTCTGTCCCAGATGTGACAACTCTGGAGTTTAACAAGTCCCAAGGCAGCAAGACAACTAGCCAGTTTCCAGTAGGCAGCAACTTCTGAGCAGTTGTAAACAGACAGTTACATTATTCGTCCTCTGTTCAGTGCATTTCCCTGTCTACTCCAGCAGCTTCACAGTCATGTTTAATGAAGAGGTCAGTAAGCTGGAGCTCTAAGACTTGTTCATGAATGAATGGCTGACTCCTAGGAAAATCCTATGGGTTACTACACAAGCCACGCATGTGCCTTATAAGAGAGGGAAGCATCCTATTCTCTTCTTTGGCTAATAAATTGAGACAGGTACTAGGAAAGACTGAGTGACTACAGTTTCTAGGCTGGAAGATGTCAATAATGAAGGTTACTGAAGGCCTTCTCTGTATTTGAAATAATGAAGGTTATTGAAGGCCTTCTCTGTTCTGTTTTGGTAATAATGAAGGTTACTGAAGGCCTTCTGTGTTCTGTTTTTGTTTCACCAGCAAAACTCATAAGAGAAGAAAGGGGAAAGACAAAAGCATCGCCATTAGGGGGAAAGGGATTGGGAGCTGAGAACAGATTCTCTTTCTTCTTTCTTTTTCAACAAGACTTTCTGTTTTTTAGTCTCTAGAGTAAAGGATATGGTTGAGGGTGGAGTATGGGACAGTCACAAGGGTTTCTGGAAGTCTCTGAAGACTGAACAGTTAGAAATCCAAGAACTTCTCTGGATCCTGAACCTAGTTCTCTCATCCCTACATTTGTTAATATTTACCATCCAAAGAAATGAGTAGAGCTGTTGCATGATTTTACTTTCTACCTGAAATTAAATTTTAGGTGTTAATGTAATTTAGAGGAAAAACAAGGTAAGAAGCAACATGTTTTGGGACAGCAGAAGAAGTGCTTAAAATACTTTCTCAAGAGCAAACTAATAATTACATCTATTTCAGGTTCTCTGAATATTTATACCAATATTCTAAAATTTACCAAAGTTAATAATTATACAAAATACTCCTACCTTATGCATATTCTTCAAACTGTTCCTGATTATGGGAACGTTTTTATCTTACCTATTGTACTGGCTGCCTAGGGATTGTTTGTGGAATAGGTGATGGCAAGAGGAAACATCCTGAATCAATGTAACCATTGTAAAAATAACTATATTAATCCTTTCTAACTGCTGACCAATGCAGCAGAATATTTTCCAAGAACAGACTGTTCAGAGATTTTGTTTTCATTAATTAACTAAAATGTTAATAAAGTGTTTTCTTCCAAGAAAAAAATTACTTTGATTGCAAACTCTTTATGATTAGGCCTGTTTCTTTGTTCTGTATTTGTACTGTTCCCAACACAACTGGCATTCTTAGATGAATTTCCAAGTAGTAGATAATAATACCTCAAAATAATTTATTTATCCATTATAAAAAAAATATCAAAATTGGACTTGTGCTTGTTGTTACTATTTGAACAGCGTATACTCTTCTGTCACTCCTTCAGTTTTCTCCTATCAGCATGTCCAGACTGTCTTTCTTTTAGATGCTAATAGCAATTAATATTTCACAACACTTTACGTGTAATACAGTTGTTATTTTAAGCATTCTGAGACTATGTGGCTTCTGTGTTTATAAAGCTGAGAAAAGAGCCATTTGACAGTCTGCATTTTGAGGAGTCTTTAGCTTTTCTTGTATCTATCTTGTTAAGTGTATGTGGGGCACAGTTCCCTGCAATATGCATGTTTTTCTCTTGTTCTTACAATATATGATGAATTTACGAAAGACAGGTTCAGCCCTGAAGTTGGTGAGTTGAATCAATTCTTATTAGTAACTATGATGTTTTTACACGAATCAAATATGGGTAGTGCAAGAAGGGAGGTGTGGTATAGAAAAAATTGCTAGTCTTGGATTGAGAATTTATTGTGCTTCTCAAGGAGAAAGAAAAACACTTTCAATATGTGCACAAGGTCCCTGCCCTTGTTTTCAGTGCTGCAAGTTCCCTCGGATGTGGTTGACGAAGAGAAGGCTTATGGTCCAGTAGGTGATCATGAAACGCAGGTAGATGTTCAAATTGTTAGCATCCATGAGCACAGAAATTATTTCATGCTCTATGTCACGCATAAAGAAAAGAGCACAATGCTGCCAATCTTCAGGGAAAGAGCCAGATCCAACAGCAGATCCTTCACTGCTGAATTGTTCAGTGTCTCTGAGTCCTCAGGCTGCACCATATCAATCACCTCCATTCCTTCCCCTGTGGATGAGGCCACAAAAGACTCTTCCATTTCCTCCCAACCTGTGACTTGGAGAAAAAGGAGACAACATAAGCTTTATTCCTGTTCTCTTCTTTCATACTTGAATCCTTTATACCTCTGCTTCCTTGCTGCTTTTCTCTCCCTGCTTTCTAAACTTTCAAATCCATTTCACCTTTACTGTATGTCCATTTTCTCCTTCGTCCTAAGCAGTTTTGCATTCTACTTCTTTCCACTCTCTGCTTCTCTCATCCTTTTCTTGTTTCTATAATTCTGGTTTTGAAATCTTTTATTTCAGAAATCACTTTGTACTCACTCTCCTTCCTTGGCTTCTTCCTCTCCTCCTTTCCCACACTTCTACATTATAAATCATGACTGTAGCCATGGACCTTGTTATTCTGGATCTTGACCTACAAATTGACTTCTCAGTTTGACCTTGAATACAGCTTATGACTATGGACTTGCCTGGCAGACATGGACTATGTCTGACCCTGCTTTCTTCCATTATTTCACCCTGCTCCCCAGGGTGGCCTGAACCTTTTGCTCCATATCTCTGTAGGGTGTGAGGAGGACCAGCTGAGATGGGAGGCTGCAATCAGGGACATGGGTGATCTAACAGGCCTTAACATCCATGAACTATCCTGAATTTGTGCCTCCCTCTCATCCTCTGCCCAATGTATTTATAGGGCTGGGCAGTCACTGGACTGTGTCTGACTCTGGTCACCATCACTACCTTTGATCCTGACACTGACTGGTATTCCTTCTTGAACTTGGACTTGTTTCAACATCATGGACTTGCCTGGTGACCTCTTGTCTGCCCCTGAGTGTCATCCTCAGATCTATCCTGCTCGGAGCTGTGGGAACCCTGCCCTGCCAGCTTTGCTTTGCTATCTCACTCCATTGCTGTCTCCCTGTTCCTTAGGGACCATCTCACCTCCACTTCCCCTTGACATATATCTTCTTGTTTCCTTTCTGATCTTCTCTCTACAAAACCAGGCTTTTGTGTCCCCGCCTTATCTCATTTCCTGCCTTTAATTGCTCTCCAAGCCCCTTCTTTGTCATCCTCTCACTTCAGCCCTTCCTCTCACCTGCTGATGGACTGTTTCCCTCTTGCTGTCCATCCCTGGCTGTGTGAATCATGGTCTGGCTTTTCACTGGTGCGAAGGCATTAGAGAGGACTGAGCAGTAAGTGACTGGGAACATAGCCATCAAATAGATGGTAAATCCCAGGAAAACTATCAGGGTTGGATTACCCCTCATCCTATTTTCCTGTCCAGCACAAGACACTTTTGCCTCTCACTGCTTTTCAGCTTATGGAGTCTGGATCTAACACCACAGTCTTGCCTGGGGCACATTGTGACATCATGGCGCTCATCTGACACACAAAGGTGTGAGGCAGGAACTTTGCACCATATGTAGCTAACAACACCTAAAGCAAGAAAATAGTGTGGAAGTTATTTGGAATAATAGAAAAAAAAGTATGTCTCTGCTCGAACTTCAAAAGAGAATGAAAGAGACAGGATTATAACAATAGGACACTACCTGATGTGGAAAAAATCACACTTAATCCTGAACATTTCTGTAGTGAACAACTGACTGAAACTGAACAAAAAATGTGCCAGTGAAGTGGAAAATGTAATGAATTCCCACTTCAGTGTTTAACCAATTATTACTAATTTGTGTTGCTTGGCTCACACAGCCTCAGTGAATAGAAATAAAATTTCAAGAAAATACAGTAGAATGACAAGCATGTGTTTTTAAATGTCCTCTAGATGGTGATCTAACATCAACGAAGAAACAGTTTATCTTACAACGCAGCCATATTCTCCACGGACTACTAACCCTTGCAATTCATTTTGCCAGATCAAATTGCCCACTCTGACTCTCTGTTCAGTCTACATTTTAGATGTACTAATGATGACTTTCAACCATGCAGCTTGGAAGATAATATTCCAGCTGCTTTCAAACTCACATTTAACCCTAACTACCACTTGCTGTAGCAAATATCTTTCACGCTTCCTGAATTTACATACAGCTTTATGTTACCCTCGCTTGACTTTCTCTTTTCCTTTGCTTTTGGTGGGTTTCTTGTTTTTTGGGGTCTTGTTTTGGTTTTGGTGTTTGCTTGCTTGCTTGCTTGCTGGTTTTTAGTTGGGGGGGGGGGGGAGTGTTGTAATTTTTTGTTTGTAGGGGTTTTTTTCCCTTTCCTACTATTAGTAATGGTCTTTTTATTCAAGATGCCCAGAACCCTGTCTGGAATTTAGACAGGTCTGGAATTTAGCTTGTAAAATCAAGATAATAATTTTCCCAGGCCTATGAAAGTTACTACAGACTTAAGCACATGCAATGATATATGCATTCCCGTTTACAGACACTTAGATTTCTACACCAAGTGGTGGTCTTAGGTCATCTTCAGCTCACTGTCCGAGACACTCGATTTTTTTTCCAGCTAGTCTTCAAAAGATTTTACACTCAGCCTAGAAAGTACTCATTAGAATCACACTGGAGGAACTTAAAAGACAATATTTCAGAAATATTCATTAAGTGGAATTGTTGAGTATTACATGGCTGCATAAAATTCTTACATACTGTCTCCTACTGAATGGTGTGTAACAAAGAGCAAGTTCAAAACATCAAGTATCAGTAGTTATATACTCTAACACAGGAGTAGGACAGAAGCTTCAACACATCCAAAGACCACGCGCATCAGAAAAGGGTAAGAGGGAGTGTGACTGGAATGAAGAATTTTCAGTCCTGCAGAGCAATAAGTAAAGCAACTTCAAGGGACATGTTCCCTACAGAGATCTCTGAATCCAAAGGAATCTGTGTCCAAATCAGTGTAAGATTGTATATCAAAGGTATTCTGCATTCCTCACAGGGAGTGTGAAATACTTTCAAGTCCTCACCTGCACCTCTGAAATTCTTTGTTTCACTCAAGTAGGTAAGTAAATAGATGCTAGATGCGAAAACTCAGACTACCACTGAGGTCATAGTGACATACTCATTCTGGCATAAGTCCACGCTTCTGCCTCGACAAGGGTTCCTGTGGCTGGATGCTTGCTCCTACATCTTTTCCTTTGCTGACACTAGTGTTGGTGTGGCTCAGTTTATGGGGTATACTAGGTGACAAAACCCTTTTAAATACAGGTTCTATTAAATCATTTTTCTAATGGGTGAATTTGGATCCAGTCAACTGTGCAGTCACACAAAGGCTGCTCCTCAGCTAGCCAGCAGAAACAAATGATTAGGGTGGGATAGAGAAGTTCAGACTGCCCTTTACTGAGTGACAGACACTAAAAATTCTGTAGAAGCCATGGCCTTAAAAAGAAACAGGGTGACTACACAATCCTTGCTTGAGTACAAAAAGTTCTGACTCTTCTTTCACTTTTTTTGTAGCTATATGTGTTCACCAGAAAAGCATCTATAATGAAAATAGAAAAAGAATGTGCTAAGGTGAAATGTGAAATGAGAAAGTTTTAAGCTAATAGCAGTGCTTTTTAAACACAGCTCCATCTCTAAAGAATTCATAAAATTAAATGGCAAAATTGTTAAAAAATAAAAATAAAAATATGGAGAACAAGACTCTCTGGCAAATGTGTTTTTACACGGTGCAGTTGACAATAGTAGAATATTCATCTGGGCTCCTCAGACCTTGTATGCATATTTCTCTGAGTGTTCCCTATTGCAGTGTTTTACATGTGTGAATGCAAGTGAGAAAATTTCAATTTGTATGCACTCAGCATAATAAAGATAGTGAAAAAAAAAGTTGAAAGAATTAAATTAATAATTACTTCCCCCCTCCCATACTTTATCGCTATTCCCAGAATTAAATCATGCTTTGTCAGCACTGCCACCCCATGTGGAGGTAAAGGTTGTGCTACATTCTTCAAACCTATCTTCAATAAATTGTCCTGTTTAAAAAGTTGTTGTATATTGGGCCTAAGTTGGACACATTTTGGACTGAGACTTTTTTTGCTTGGGTTCTCCTGGCCTGCTCGTTAGTAGGTTAACATCACTTCTTGCTTCTGAAGAAGACTGACCTCCATTCAAAAATCTTACTTCACATGGCCTGGTCCTTTTCCTGGAATCCTCATGGTCCTTTCTGCTTATTGTCACACAGACTGCACTGGACAACAGATTCCTACCTAAGGCTGAGCTTTTCTAGCCTGACCAAGAGATACAGGTTCATTTCTGTAACCAATGGAGTGGACATCTATGTAGTCCAAAGGATTGCCCTTGGACTCCTTTGAAGCAGAGTCTCCAAGGTAGAAAAGAAGAGTGGATATGGACTCCTCTCTTCATACAATGGATCCAGGGTGGTGGGAAATGAGCAGCATAAGGGAAAGACGAATATAAGGAAACAATTGGATAAACCAGAGTTATAGCAATAATTTCTCTTTCTAGGGATTGTGACTCAATATTTCGTATTCTCTTACCTTAGCAAATTCTGCAACCTGACTCAGTGTGAGGTACAAAGATGATGAAAATACCCATGCCAGTACAACCCCTTGCCCCCTGCTCTCAGGTTGGGTTGGGGGAGGGGGCTAAGACAAACTAGTTAATGTATGCTTTCTCCCTCATCAGGTTGAAAGAGCTGGTGCATGAAATCTAGTAAAGCAGCTCTCCGGTCCAGTGAAGCACAGGACAATTGGCAGCACCAGAAAGGTTATCACTGTCTGCATCAGATGACTCTTCTATGTGAGGTCAAAACCCCATTGGATTTGTAATAAGGAGGTGGATGAGGCTGTAAAGTCATTCCCAAGATGGAGCAGTGAGGGCCTTGAGGCAAAAAGGAGCCAATGGAGGGAAGAAAGGAAATGGACCGAAAGATCATAATCAGTGAATTTCTGCATCCTACCCCAAGGCTGTATTCCTCAGAGAACAGGATAGTGCCAGGAAACTAAGGGCACACCCACTGGGGGCTTTTGATGCCCTGATCAGAAAACTGATAGAGATGGAGAACTTGGGGATACTGCAGTCTGTAATGGGGAACTCCAGAACACGACTGAGAGCAGATCCCTTGTGAGTGCCCAGAACTACAAGAGGAAGGCAACAGCCTAGCGAGGAAAGGGACAAGCAGAACTTTGTGAAGACCCCAAAGGAGAAACAAGAGGAGGGACTTAAGGCAGGACAGTGAGAACTGGCAGAGGTTTTGGGGACCATAGGATGGGAATGACTAGGCAGCTGCAAGGCAGGAATGATGGATGTTGGATTTGAGATGAAGCAACTGCTGCAGCCCAGGCCATAGAGAGCTGTGAGTGGAGGTCTGTAGGGAAGTGACTGCAGTCTGTTCTATATTACGGCTACTGATCTGGGGTTGCAGGGAGTCAAAAAGTGCACGGCAAATTCTGAGAAACTACTTCCCCTCTGGCAGACCATGGTTTTTGTTTATCTGTCATGCATTGTTATCAGAATGCTAACTAGTCTGTCCGAATCTATTCCTCAGGACTATCCCATGCATTACACAGTAAGGCAGGTATTCTCCCTCTTTGCTTTCTCGTGCAGAATTCACAGCTTCTAAGGTCATCAGTAAATAGAAAATTTAGAAGGAGGGGTCAAAGAGAGCAGAAACCTGTCTGGGGTTTCAAAATGTGATCACTTTTCACTGCTAACACTGGATCCTGAAAAATGAAAATATCGTGCTTCTTTTAAGACACAGTTAGGTTGTATCATCCCATGCAAGAGATGAAGATAACATCTTTACCCTAAACGTTTTGTCTATCTCACCATGACACAGTGACAACAAATGAAAAGCTCAGGAGCTGGTAGTGATGGATGGTTATTCAAAAAAAGAGTGAAAATTAGATTTCCACTGAGGCATGGGTTGTATAGCCACTTTCTCTTCTCATTCTCTTCTTGTTTTCATTTGCTCTGATTTGGATTGCTATTAGTTATTTAAAATAATAAGAGTAGAGTCATACACAAGATATATACTATGACTCAAACTTGTATGAAATCTAGTCTTTAATAGCAAGCAAATGAGTCACCTCCATGAGAGAGTCCTTTCCAATCAGCTCAAGCAGCTGTACTACTAGAGCATAAATCCTTTTTTTACACTTAGACAACTATTTTTTTAATATCTAGATTTAAGTGAAATAAACAGCCCTGCCTATAATTTTGAATAAGGTGAATTTAGATAAATAGAAAGTTCACAACTGCAAGCTTCTAAATCAAACTACTCCACGGACTGCTGGGTCCATTCTTTTAAGTACATGAAGTACCTAATTCCTTCAACATCAACAGAGGAGTCAGAAAATCTTTAATTACATCACTCTGTATGGGCTGTCAAGCCTCACATCATTTATCCAGATACCTTTATGACAATGATCAACCACCTTCATATGCATTCAATAAGTATTGAAATATGCTTTACAACAGCCTTACTATGTTTGCTTTAAAGCATTTTAATGTTTTATTCTCTAATTTACTTCAGGCTTCCCTGACCGAATTTAGACATAATATAAAACAGAAACTACTTTAAAAGACTTTCAGCTTCTTCTTATTTCAGAAAGTCACAGTTATTAAGTAAAATTCTTTAAAAAATGAATAAACTAAGATTATAAGAAACACAATATGGGAAAATATTTTTTGCCTTCTGTTCTGAATATGCTTGCTTAATATTTTCAGGGCTCTTTTTTAGCAATGTCTAGGAAGTAATTTTTTAAAAGCAAAAAAATTCCAGGACTCAATCCAACATGCACTGTAGGCTTTCTGCAGAAGACATTACAGTGCTTGTACAATGCAAGTTATGTTTATTTCCCATTGATTCTGCATATATCCATGCCTCTATTTTTTATGCAGCTTTTATGATGTAGATATTAATTTTTTTGTAATTTGTGAAATGATCTAAGTCCTACCCAGAAAAAGATACATTTTAATGACTATTTAATTACATTAATAACTATAATTAGTAGTTATTATTATTTAATAAATTAATATATATGATTATGTCAATAGAAAGAAGCCTCCAAGTGGGTGGAGGCTACATATACACAGGGTTTTTGCAAATGAGAATGTGAGGCAACTCTGTTTTCTTATTGAAAATACAGAGAAGAGGAATGGTATAACAACCGTGGGAATGCAAAAGTCATTAGGTGCATTGTCAGGGCCTTGAATCCCCTTCTCCCCAGGCAAAACATCAGTGACATTGTTCTGACATGTTTTCTTTATGAATGGGCAATTATACAAGGTTCTGTCTTAATTTCTCTTGAACCCATTCCAGAGTTGACCACATGATGTAACTATTCATCAGATAAGGTACACAAATCACTGCTGCAGTCTCCTTCCAGGCTGTAATTTGGTTTGGGGTAAATGAGGGCAGTACAATGATAAGATGGAGATTCAAGATAATTAGGTGGTTGGTAAGAAAGGCTGTGATAGTTCACTGCTGTCAGAGGTGTTACTATGAACTGCCCCTGAAGCTGCACAATCCGTGCCATGCAATTTATTTCAATCACTCTTACTAGCAAGAAAGAATATATAGTAATAAAAATAACTAAATAAATAAATCTGTGTTTAAGCAATTTAATATGATTACTATGAAAATTACTCTTTCATTCTTATTATTCTGACTGTGTTTTCCAAATAGCTATGGAACACTGTATGTTAACCTTGATGACTTTGACTTCTGAATTTCCCATGGGATAGATATCATTCCAGTTTCTCTTTTTCTTCCACTCAGAAAGGTTTTGCTGTTCCAGTCACACTGTTTCTTCCTTTGGTATCTCGAAGTCCAAGTTTCCAACACTGACTTGCTGTAATGGAATAGGAAGATGCAAGAGATTTCACTGTCCCTTTAAATGTAACTGTATTTGGGTATTGAAAAGAAGTCGGTTGCAAAACAACCATGACTGCATCGGAGCCAAGATTTTGCTCAAGTAGTACCTGCATATGTGCTAGCTAAGTAAGAGTATTCCAAGTAGTCTTCAAGGTGTCTGACGTAGGAAGTTACACAATACAATACTCTAAAGTTTTAGAGTGATGGGGTTTCTTTTCTTTCAGTTTGCTGAAACACAGCCAGTCAACCCAAAATTGAATGTTTCAATGTTATCTCTTGGTAAATTATTTGAATTGTGTAAACAGAGTTGTCTGGAGAAGGAGAGAGAAGTGTTTGTGTCCCACTGTGATGCATTTGGACTGAGAGGACTGTGTTGCAGGACAGATTGGACAGGTAATGGCTGCACTGCAAAGATATCTTAGATGCTTTGCATTATCTACATCTTCTGTGGTGTGCTTGACCTTCTTTTTATCTATTGGATAAGGCTCTTCTAAACCTGGGGTCCTCCCTATTACTGATACTGCTTCCAAAACAGCAATACATTGATCCTGCCAACAAATGACTTTTGCTGTTTCTAATGCAAGTGAACATGTTCCGAAAGTGTAGCTGTGGCAGAGCTATTCCCTAGTATATTACTGTCATACTTTCTCAGAATTGCAACAGAGAGCAGAAGTTGCCAGAATGTGCATTCTTCCCATAATACTCTTGATAATGTGATGCCCGTTCTGTAATCTGATCTGTATGTTTTGGAATGTGAACCATGCCCAGCACCACAGCACCTGAGCTCAGGTTCTTACTGAGTTTCTTTGTGTATGGCATGTAGTCTAGCCCTAGGAAACAAATAGCAGAAGTTGTTTTGAAGATTTTTTTAGTTGCTGTTCCTTCTTATTTCCAAATATAGCAGATTCACAAGTGTTTTTGTGAAGATGAACCCCAAAGGTGGGGAAGTTCAAATGCCTTATATTTAGTAAGTTATGTGACTGCCTTCTGAGTTTCTTGTCATGTTAAATGACATGGCTAAAAAGTATCCTCTAAGGGTTTTCTCCCTGTGACTTTCTAGTCATGGCTTGGAATGTTTGCTGCTTCTACATAACACAAGCAATATGCTATTAGTATAAAAATTACTTTACATAGTTTCATACGAAAGGATAATACTGCACAGTGCCTAGGCAATATTAAAGAACTTACACAAAAGATAAAGTGCTAGAAATTGTATTTGCTTCTTGGTAGTGAGAAGTATTCTTAAAATTGCAAAATGATCTTTTATTAGCCCTATAATAAATTCCTTCTGCTTTTTAAAGCAATTCGTTCATCTGGGTAAGGTTTCAATGTATATCACTCCCCTAAGTTAGATATCTGTGTAAAACCTGACCATTTAAATTATTTAGTGTTAAATCACCTTATGATTTATTATCAGGTTATAGTTGCTCTAGTTATTACTACAAAATTTATCTCCCACAGGTAATGCAACAAAACAAGAGTAGCAAATGACTGTCCCAGTTCATGGAGTTATCACCAAGATACCTCTAACACTCACTATATGGAACCATCAGTATAGATAGTTTCAGACATAGCCTCCATAGCTGAAGGAATTACAAGTTCAGAAACTTAGTAATAGAGTTTAAATTTCTATTGTCAGTATTGTTGCTTTCAAGTTATTATTATTAACAGTGACGCTTTTAACCAAAAATGTTATGGAGCTAAAACTGTCCATGAAACAGAGGCAGAGCTGCAGATCACTGCAAATCAGCAGTGTTTTGTGAACTGTGAAAAACTCGGCAAAATAAGTGCTGCAGGTTTTACAAACGTTAGGATATTGATGTACATTTCCCGTACTCCAAGTCCTTCTTACATTATTTCTGAAAGAGAAACAGGTACCAGAGTTTTGTTACTGGATGGTAGAAATGAAGATGTCTCAGAGAGTTAGGAAAAGAAAATTTCCAAATGAGGGAGGACTTAAAATTCTACATAGCCTAAGTAAGAAAAGAGAAAGAGGTGGTGACATTACACTTTTTAAAAACTGGAAGCAAAGCACTTAACTGATGATCTGCCCTGTAACAGAGATAATCAGTTTTCAAATGAAGTTTGTATATGGTACCCTGTGAAAATAGATTGGGAGTCAGTATTTGTAGTTGACCTCAGAAAAAACTTAAGATGCAGAGAAGGCTTTAAGACATAACTATTTTACTTGGTAATCCACACTCAGGAGAAGCCAAATGGAATAAGTGTATTCAACTAGCATTTCTTTTTCAATAAACTTGGTGACTCCAAAGGGCAAATTATGGAAAAATGCCGTGGGTGCACAGGGGATGTTCAGGCGGAAAAATACTTTGTGGTCTTTTCCCCAGGGTTTGGATGAAGGTCACCCAGATGCAATGTTCTTACAGCAGTTCTAAAGCCATGACCTCTCATCTCACAGACTTAAAATCAGAAGATGGACAAAGACTTGAGCCCTAATGCTGCTTACTCTGCTGTAGTAATGGGAGATGGTCTGCTGAAGAGTTTCAGATCTGACTTGTGTGTTTGTGAAGGCCCCACTCTAAGTGAGAGGCTACAGAGGATACATCCAAAGGTGTCTTTCCCAAAAATGCGATGCTACCATTTTATTTCTTAGGAGGATGGTCTTGAACCTCCAGCAGCTTGACTCTGAAATCATGAGAAACAGATGAGAAATTGCTTCTTCCTAACTATAAGCAGAAAGATCATAGATGTTTGAGGAGATACCAGATTCAGAAGCAGGCTGGTGTGCAGTGAATGCTAAAAGGCTTTTTGTTGAAGAAGGTCTCCCCTGCAGTCTGTATTGGTGAGATACCTGAGTTAGTTTGGTATTAACAGGATTGGTTGGTGGCAACAATATCAGTTTACACTGAATTCTGGGCTGCTGTGGCTGCTTGTGGCAGATTCTCATCCAAAATCTTTTATCTAATACACTCTGATACCATGGTGACTACAATAGGCTTGTACCTTTGGTGTGTGTATATATTCCAAATAGGTAAAGGCTAAAATTATTTGACATCTTGGGAAGACAACTGTTTTCCAAGTGTTATGAAAGGCAAATTCTTCTTTTTCATTCCTTCAAATTGACACCTTGCAAATTTATTTTAGCCAAATCCTTCAAAACTTATGCAGTTCAGTCTGGAAAATAGTTTTAAAAATTATTACTATAAAGACAAATTTCTATTGTTTGAAAGGTCCTAAGGTCACTCTCTAAAATTATTTTTAAGCAGAAAAAAGAGATGCAGCCTTAGCTGTTTGCTACTAAAGCAATTTTTTGCTTTAGTTGCAACAACTCATGACTATATCACAAATTGAAACGTATTTGTGAAGAGTATTCTTAGCAAGTGTTGAAAATAAAACCAGAGTTGGTTCACACAAAAAAATTCTGAAGGACAACAGAGTCACATCTACTGGATAGTTGTTCACCTTCAGTAACTGCCTTGGCTAATGTCTGAAAATTACAGTGATGTAATTTTGATGGCTGTAAAGCTCTAGTATGTACTAACATCAGTGAACAAGTAATGATTAGATACAGAATGTTCATATCTTAATTAACAAAATGCAAATTTTAAAGAGTTGTCAAATTTTTAGTTCTTAAAAGAGCTTCTATAGATTCGTAACCTTTCAAAAGGCTGTGATCTCTCGTTGCTCAAAGCAGTGCTGACATCAAAACTGGATCAGCTTGCTCAGTCTTGTTGAACTGAGTTTTGAAAAGCTCAAAGAACGAAGATTTCACAGTCTCCCTTGACAACCTATTCTGTTGCTGAACCATTCTCACTGCAGCATTTCAAAGTTGTTGCTTTTTGTCCTTGATACCTCTGAGAAAATCTGTCTCTGCCACCTCTGTAGCCCTGTTTAAGGCAGTTGGACACATCAGTTAGACCTGTGCCTTCCCTTCCCCTTCCTCTCTTCCCCATAAACTACCTCCATGATAAACAAATCCAGTTCATTCAGTGTCTCCTTGAACAGTGCTGTCCACCTTTGTGACCCCCTGTTAGACATGCTCCAGTTTGCCAGTATGAGTAGCCCAGTCCTGGATGGAGTCTCTGCCTAAATGCAGCATAACCCCTCTGAAATGGAAGGGGATAATAACTTCTCTTGACGTACTGCCTACAGTATTGCTAATGCAGTCTATCATGTGGTTGACCTTCATTGCTGCAAGGACACACTGCTGGCTTATGTTCCATGTGCAGACTGTTTTCTGCAGAGATGGTCCCAGCCAATCTTTCCCCAGCCTGTAGTTTTCCTACCCTAGACCCAGGATTGAGTATTTGTCTTTTTGAACTCCATGAGATCCCTCTTGGCCTATTCATTTTATCAAGCAGTCTCTGAATGGCTGCCATGCCTTCCAGTATAGCAAGCATTCCCCACACTTTAGGGTCGTCTGCTAATTTACCAAAGGTGCTCTCTGTACTTTGAATGTATTTGTGCTACCACTAACGATGCGAACAAACTTTGATCAATCCACTAGAGCTCAGTCAGTCTCTCCTAATTAACACACAGGGCCAGAGGAATGTCAAGCCTTATCACCAGTTCTTGTTTATTTCACAGAAAAATAGGTTAAAAACTAGGACACTCACTATGGAGACCATTGGGAATAACTAAAATAAAATATGCATTTGTGTTTGCTATCGAATTGTTGGGTTTTACACCGAGACTTGAGCTTGTGTTTAGTGATAGTGGATGTATACTGACCACACCTCCATATTGGGACACAAGGACTTCATCAGGGAGATGTGATGTTACTAATGAGTCACGTCCTAATGCAATTTTATGATAGCAGTTTTGTGGTGTTTTGTTGTGATCTTTGTGTCCCATTGCTTATACTCCCTTCAGCAGAATGAGTGATATTTTTGTTGATCACTCAAGGAAAAAGTGTTATTTTGGATCACCTAAACTACAAAAAGAAAGAAATCCTTGGTGAAAATGTAGTTTAAGGAACATTTAAACATATTTAATTGTTTGGTCCCTGGCCACTGACAGTAAGAGGCTTCAGGGAGGCTATAAATGAGCCTCTGCCTGGAAAAAGTCATGAATCATATTTGCAAAGGGAATAATAATAATAACAATAATAATAATAATAGCTTGTTTTCTAAATGTCAGTTCTATTTAGGGTTATGCAAGTCAAAGGAACTTCTTTCCACTTAAGAACCCAGTTAGTTATCACTGCAAACATACACTTCAAAAGCTTCAGGAGACTCTTCATAGTAGAAAAATTTGACTCTTCCTGGTGTATGTAGAAGTGACCAAGGACCTGATTTCTCAGAATAACTTTTGTTCTGTACTCAGTTTTCAATCAGTGCAGATCTGTTTCAGGGGACAGCTTTCTGGTATATTTAACATTCTCAGGGGGAAGAGAGTGCAATGTTTAATTTTGATCATTCATCTGTTCTTAATTATGTGGTTATAATGACATACCTCTTTCTGCTATGGAGTTAAACTTCTCTCAATTTCTTGGCGGGGATGAAGGCAATAAATCACCAATGCAAATACTCATGCAATACCAACGTAGCTCTTTAGTTGTTGTGATATATTAGGCTCAAAATTCATCAACTGGTAAAGTCTAATTGGCTAACATGAATCTGAAGAAAATTTCAATATATTTCAAGAAATGCAAAAGAATTATAATGGAATGAAACTTTCTGATATAGAACATTCTTATGGGAGGCACAAGAAAGAAGAATCCTGCATTATTAAATAGGATGAACACAATAGAATTCGAGAAAAACAAAAATCTAAACCAGAAGATTTCAACCACCAACTTGTCCAGCAGATGTAAAAGGGAACATAGCAAATTACTATTAAGTAACTAAATATACAAATACACTATTTTAGTTTTAGTAGTTACTTTAATAAATGCATTAAATAAAACCCAAGCAGTTCCATCGTACAGGAGATTTGTCATTTCCTTTCTCAGTGCTGATAAAATTTTATTTAAAGTTTAGTTGTCTGCCTTCTCCCTGAATCAGTTTCCCTTTGCGTACAGCACTCGTCAGTTTCTACCATAAAATTTTCCATGAGGTCTGTAACACTCCTTTTCCCAGAAGCTCAGGGCAATGAGTGCTACAGCCCTTGAGTATCTTTCTTAACTATTGTAATACCATACCTGCACACAAAGAACAGGATTGCTCACACAGTAACACAGTAACCTGAACCTTCCCTGGCTTAGCTAACCAAACCTGATTAATAGACAAATACTTCCTCTGTCTAAGAGCAAGTACTTTGAAGAAGATCCTTCAGGATAACCACCTTAAGAGGAACATAGCTAACTTCTCTGCTTTGTTTCAGAGGAGCCCTTTTTAAACTGTCGGCTTGGGATCAAGCTCAGATAAACTCACCTAATCAAAGACGTTCCAATAGTTAATGCAAGAAACCACTGTCTCTTTTGTCACTTGTCTACCATGAAAATTCTATAAGCAGTTCTTCAGATACCATAAGTGGACTCTACCTGAAGTTCATGTAAGCAGAGATACTTTTTTCTACTTCAGGACCAGTGGATTGTTGAAAGTAATTTTGCAGAATATCCAGTTAGATCTGGAATTTTGCTATGATCTCTTGCTAGTACCAAAGCTTTCAGAACTGCTCAAGACTTCACTGGGACAACCTTTGATACTGCAATTTGAAGAGTAATAAGTGCAGAGGTGTTTATAGGACCTGTAAAATTGTGACGGAAATGTTAGGAGGCAGCAAGGGCTGGCTGCACCCTAACAGGTAGGAAGCTGAGCATGACTTCACACCAGGCAGTAGAGAAGCCTTATAGCTAGGGTATAGTCCCACACTATTTGAACAAGGTCAGTAGGCAGACCTGGAGATGGTAGTTCAAGCAAGAGCCCAGATTGTCAGGCAATTTTGTGGTGGCAAGGCAGGTTTAAGATCAAGATAGGAAATGAATCCATTGATCAAAGCGATATCCAGGGATGGTGACCAAGGTCTACTTATCACAAAGTAGGTCCACGCTGACAAGGTAAATTTGAAGTCAAGATAGAAGCCAGTCAGTCAGGTCAGGATCCAGATCATTGGAGCTCATGGCCAAACACAAGCACAGCTGTAGGCAGGAGCAGAAGGCCCAAGACGTATTTTAAATGCAGCTCCAATGCTCATGGGCTGATCATATGAGTGTGTGTAGATTTTTGTGAAGACCCGGGGTTAGACTGGTCAAGGCCATTAAAGCCCATTAGTACACTCAGGAATCTGACAATAAGTGTCCCCTCCCAGCAACAAGTGTCCTCACATCCTACAGGGTTTTGGGGTCAGAAAGGACTATTAGTAGAATGGTTTAATTATTGAGTTTTTCCACAGGACCGCCTTTGAGGAAATCCAAATGAGAAGGTTCTCATGGCTTGATTTCAATATCTTCAGTAATCCTACCGTCACATTTTTTATGTTAGTCTACAGTCCTGCTAAGGTTCCAAATCCTTTTTTACTTTTTTTACATTACCTATTTTTACATTAAGACCCACTAATGGTTCCCTCTGTGTGGGACCAGATTATGGGTTTCATTTTCACTCAGTCTATCTTTTCCAAAGGAATATGCTTCTGTTTCTATTCAGTACATGAGTCCCTGGGACACTCTTCCCAGACAGGAGGTTGGGGGATTGGTCTTTTACGTAAACCACCAGTAAGTAAGCTTCCCAACTCCCCAACAGAAAGCTGTCTGACTTAAGCTAATAGCTCAAATCACAAAAGTAGAAAAACACCCAGGACACTTGCCTGGTCTTTCCCACGGAGGCAGAATCCTGCTAACTCACTCGTTCAAGGTTATTTATAAATTAGAATTTTCTTGGTGATCCTATTTCACTAAGAGACCTCCTTAGCATTGCTGATATGACTGCATTCACCAGGGGCCTTCAATTCTCTTTTGATGTTGCCTGGAAATTCTAAAAAGTCTGCTGCAAATGTTGGTGGGGTGGGTTTTATGAAGTCCAGTGCTGCTGCATCAGTATTTTCTGTAACAGCCGATGGAACTATTGCTGATCCCTCACCCAGCTGACCAGGACCTCAGGAATGCATTTTTCAAGCAAGTCTGTGCCCCTGCTGCCATTTCTCACCACAAGTAGCTGGCCTTGCTTCTACTACTCCAAGACAAGAAGTAGAGACCCCTCCACCTTAAGTCTCTTAACCAGGCTTGCTACACACACGCGCACTCACATACAATGTAATGTTCTATTTAAAACCATCTTCCCTCTAGCCTTTTGCACTCCTTCAGGCCAGGAGATGGATTCACAGAATTACACATCAGGATTAGTTGCATAATATAGAATAGATCCTTAAAGTACACTTATGCCCTGATGCAGTTTATAATGCATTGTTTAGTTACGTCTGTTTCTGAGTTACCCGTGATTTACTGGTGGTTAAGTAATTCATATTTACACAGTAGATGAGATCTTGTGAAGATAAGAGTTTCTCAAGACTGGTGGAGATAACACCACTAGCATGCTGCTTCTGGAATATCTAGTTATTTTCCTCTGTTAATTTGTTTTGGGGTTTGATATGCATCATCACTCAGCTGTGTGATATCACACTGTGTATAATACTGTGCATTTCCATACAAACATCTACAACTTTGTTTTCTTAAGCTGCATAAGTAAGATACTGCAACTTGAACAACTGGAAATATCACAGTCCAACAGGATTCCCTAACATATCTGTAATACATCAAGCAGTTGCTGCCTAGTTATTACTACAATCTTCTCAGATGGAAGATTATCCATTATACACATAGAGAAATTACAGTGCTGTTTACTTGCTGACTTGGCAAGTTCTTGACTTTGTGTTCTGTGTTCTGTCTGTGCTTAGAAACTGTTGTCATTTCTTTTTCCTGTACTTCTGCTGCTCTCATTCTTTTCTCTCACAACTCACATCTTTAGAGCTTTTATTAGATGCTGCAAATCCAGACGCAGAATTGCAGAGCAACCAGAAATGTACAAGGGCAATGCTGAAACACTGGTCTGGTTGTAGACTGCACTTCCACTCTTGCTCTTAAGATGGTAGTCTAAACTTGGGAATGCAATCCATGCACTTTGCTGAAAGGACTGAATTTCTCTTGTGATTTCTGAAGTGGGAATTTTTAAGAGCAAATATTTATAGTGAACGTCTTTCTGTGAATTTGAGAAAAAAAAATACAAAATGTAATTTTGTTTTTAAGGTTTGAGCATACATGTGATTCAGAGATAATATACAACACAAGACAGGGAGTAATAAGTGGAAGAATGAGAGCTTCTGAATTGACCTGGCAGCCTGTGACTCTTGCAAAAAAGGGAAATCTTTGTGTGAAAATTTGTCCAGGCAGCAGGGCTGGGGAAAGACTTACCTCTGACATAGAAAACTTGGGTTCTCTGTACGCCAGCCAAGACAACTTGGCTACTCAGTGGCCGTATAGTGCTTAATGTGTTAAGCGTCTAATTATGCCACTTCATTTATCTACCAGTAGCTTAAAATCTGGGGACAAATTTGGAAGGAAAATGTAGAAGAGAATTTCAGTTCATCATAATAAATGAGTTGATTTCCCTTTCTCTCTGTTCTCTTCAAAAGCCACTTTGTTTTCCTGTTACATAATCTTCTGTGCTTAACAGAAACCTCTAAAATCTTTACAGAAAATCAAGACGGGGGACATCTCCCATGTCTAGCTAGTTTTGCTTCTCCTTTATTTTCAATAGGTTTCCTTACTTTTACAATGCCTTTTATCTTTTTCATTTCCTGCTACTCACAGTTCACATTCCTACGGATTCTATGAAAGGCTAGGGTTATACTTACATCTTTGTAGTAACTTTAAAGTACGACACAGCTCTTCCAATTTTCCCCCTCTAAAGAAGCTGTAAGAGAAAAACAGAGACATTTTTAAAAAATAAAAAAAAGCACTCCTGTTCTGATTTGTCACCAGATAAACACATTGGATTTAATTCTACATGTTTTCAGCACTCAAAATTTCCAGGAAGGTTAACAGGAGTTTTGTAAGAACATGGAATGTAAGGGTCAGGAACATTCAAAAGGAAAGGAATCCATGTACTGTGTATATTACGTCTGTCTCTACATTAGCACTGAAATTGCCTTTATAGTAGACCAGGTAATATCTGTTTTCATTTATTTTTGAAAAGAAAGAAAGAACTGAAAGGATGGCTGGGACTAAAAGAAAATCAGAGACTATATGGAAGAATTACCTGTAGTCTTTTTCTATAATTTTCCTGTAATAATTTTTCCCTTTTAAATATGTTGCTGGAAAATGTCAGCTTTAAGTTTTAGGTTCACCAAATCAGTTCATTGTTAGACATTGTGGTGTGAGGAACACATTTGGCCAGGTTGTGCTTTGCATTTCTTCATGCAAAGCTACTGATGGACTATGGATACAGGAGGGAATTTGTGTGTAAGGAGATCTTGATATCAGCTGCCATATTTCTTAGATAGGGCCAAACTGGAATCAAGGGTCCAGGAATCAGGTCAGTCAGAATCAGCCCAAGTCAGAAACAAGAGAAGTCAAGACATGTACTTGTAAAAGGCATCAGTGTCAGCCAGGAAAAAGACACTATTTGCAGGAGGAGCTTGAACCAAGGAACAAGTAGAGCCAGAATAATGTCAGGAGCTAAAGGGCTAGGAGACAGCCACAGCATGACTCAGGAGTTGTGAAAAAGTATTCAAAGAGCTAATAACAACCACCAGTATGTGGAAAACCACATACACCAAAACTGTATAGACTTGAAATCCACCCCTCAACTACAAGGCCTTATCAGGTCCCTAGTTTTTGAAAAAAACTATTTACAGCCTTCTGCTAGTCTGAAAGCCCAGCAGTGCTTAAGAGGTATGGCCATGATCTGCTAACGAGGCTGTGGTCCATACCATATACTTACATATTTCATCCATCTTTCATCTCCGTATTCTATTACCATGGAAAATGACCTCTACCTTGAATTACAAGAAAACACTGTTTTGCATGAGACTTTATGTTCATACAAGTGGGTAAAGGAAAACTATTGAGTCATCTTTACTGCACTCTAAAGCTATAATGAGAGCTCTAATGAGCCGCCCACGACAATGTGGTGAGTCCACCTGAGATGCTGGTTTGCAGTTGTTTGAATGCCTGGCCGCTGCAGATGTTGCCTCTATGGCTGGCTGAGAGCACCCTCCTCAGCCAGCTGTCTCTTTGTTATGCACTTCTCGTACCTCAGAAGCTGCTGTCGGGGTGGCAGTGCTGCCCAGAGAAGGAATGGGTTGCTGTTTGTTTCCCCTACTGATACCAATCTTTTAGGGCTTGTACTGCTTGGAGAGGCAATAGAAAGTATTCCCTGCTTGGGAGAAATGGAGAATGTGTTTGTCCATTCTAGGCACTTAACACTTTAGTGTCTAAATATCTTTCTCAACTTTGAGTGGAGATATCTTTCTCAACTTTGAGGGGAGTTGCTTTCTCCAGTCCCACACAATGTTAGGAGGGTTACATTATTGATATCAAAAAACCAAACCTCATATATTGTTAAACCCACAGTATATGCTCATAATATTTGGCTGGTATAAAATCTAAATTCTCAATGTAGCAAGCAATACATTTTTCTCCATTATGACAATTTAACTTGACACTTTTTCCTAGAATTGGTCAATTCAGTGAATCTTACATTTTTTTGTTATGATTCCTCAAGTTTGTCTTAAACCATTGTTTTTTCTGTGTGGGATTTTTTTATTTTTTTATTTTTTTTGGTATGTTAGGATACATCATGAGTTCAAAGAAGTTTGGATGTTGATCCTGGGTTGGTAGGTTTAAGTAACCTCTAAATAAACCAGGAATTTCAAAAAGATGACTCAGCCCTATTGCTTTACACACTTATCTCCCCTAACTACTGATTCTGCCAGGTCCAGGCAGCCTGAACAGAATCCTTTTCCACTACAACAGGAGTAAGAAGGAAGGGATACTTCTGTTGACTCAAGATGTGAGAACATTAGGACAAGTCTTTAGGGAAAGAAGATTAGAAACTAGGAGCTTTCCTCTTTTATTTTTTTTTTTTTTTTTCTTTTCTCCCATGTAGCTTCCAGCTTCTTCACAAGAGGAAGGATGTCTCCTCTCTTCATTTTGATATTTGGCTTACTGCTTTGCAGACTCACACACACCCAACCTTAAGTTTTTCTGTACCAAAACCTAGTTTTTGTTAAACAAAAATTTTTCATCCCTTTCCTAAATAAGATTTTTCTGGAAGCAATGTCAAGAAATAATAAGAGATTTTAACATATTAAAGGGAAATGAAAGTTTACACATTAATCTACGTGAACTCTTCTTCCAATTTGTGGAGTAAAGTGATTTTGTTTTATACAGAGAAGGTGGAGTCTGTCATGGTAATTTCTTTAATGGGATTTGCAGACAGCTGAGGTGGGAGGTGTGTCCTCCTCTATACTACCTTCCCAGAGTGCCAGTGTTCTTTTAGGGCACGTTCCCACATGTTCACTCACCTTAAGGGTGTTTCGCCTGAGTTGTTCTGCTGTCTATTTCAAAATTGCTTACATGTTGCTTTCCAGAGGAATTCAGAGATACAAAAGGAGGATGATTGCTTCTAAATTCTAGACTTCAGAACCAAAATACTAGAAGCCTAGGACTTTGATGCTGTATGAATTCTTCAGTGCTGCTGTACAGGGTCTTTTCGAGGGGTAGGCTGCTGGTGAGCTACTTCTAAATCAGACACACCTTTGGGTTGGGCTATTTTGGAAACTAAGTAATTGATGAGGTTCAAGGTATGGTCTGCTAGGAACAAGTGATTTTATTTTGTGTTTTTACATGTACTTTGGTCAGCTGATACAGTTGATGGACACTCTCCTCTGTAAGTAACAGACCCGGGGCGGAGGAGTGCTGACCTGTAGAGAGCCTTTCCTGACTTTTTTCCAAGTGGGCATTGCTAGCTTTCAGGCAGCTAGGCAAGCAAGAAAAAGGGACGTGATATGGGGGTACCTTTATTTGGGGAGAGCAATCCCTTCTATTCCCGGATCTGGAATGGACTAAGTCAGAAGTTGCAAGGCAAAAAATCCTGGGATAAACATCTGGATGAAATCTACTTACTCCAGCAGAAAAGGTACAGTGCATTTCAGTCTTCTTGTCTTCCCTTTCTTCTGCTGCTCTCTCCCTGTAGCCGATTCTCACTCTTTCCCCTTAGGCTTTTCTGCCAGTAGATAAACTTTAAACAACCCTGGAGCACTTTTCTCTATCAGATTTCTTCTTTCAAGATGGAATGCTTCTGGAGTTCCAATCTTATCTGCTTTCACAGGTAGATTTACTAGGTTGCAATTGAATTACGCTGCGTGCAGGACTTCAGTAACAAATTAATACTGTATACTCTTGTCTTTCCTGCTTCATTGGTAAAGCTCACAAGAAAATGCATGAAGGTTTGTTTTTCATTACTATTATTATTATTGTTGTTATTAACATTATTATTATTAAGAGTGTGTGTGATGTATATGCTGCTGTCAGCTGAAATAGTGGCGGGTTTTTTGTGAGGATTCTGCTTTCTGTCTCTCTAAACGTTGCTTTTACTTTGGCATAGAGTAGACTTAATGTTGTCCAACATTCTGGTGGTCAGTCACCTCCGGGACTGGACTGCTGTTTCTCGCCCCTGTGACATCGTGCCAACATGTAGGGTGACTCCTCTTAGACCTTACATTATGCAGAAGGTTGGTTGTGCCTTGCCATGTGAATATTGAATCAAGGCTGCTTTTTCCTGCTGTGCAGGGTTGCTCCCTCCACACACAGAAATGTGGAACTATTCATGGAAATACAGCTGAATCTGGTTTTCATTGTGCCTTATAATTTCTGCATGCACAAATGCTGCAGTACTCAAATAACAAATTGCTTCCAGTTGCTTATAAAATCTGTTTTTTCTTTGCAGAGAAAACTCTGAACATCTCTGGAGGCAAAATGATGACTGTGTGGGACAATATTTATACATATGTATATGTGTACACACATATATGTATAGAAATATGCAGGATAGCAGCTTAAGAGGAACAAAAGCATGTGTCCGTCTTTAGGGAAAGAACTTAAATATATCATCATCTAATTTCTGACCAAGTAAAAAAGCCTGTTCAAGTTTACTTCCGAGTAATGGGACTTAAATACACTTAAAATGGGAGGGGCAATGGGAACAATAATATTTCCATGGAATGCTGAAGTGTTTACATTTTGGTGTGTTCATGAAAACCATCACAGGTAACTGAAAAATAATTTTGTAATATCCAAATGAGCACAAAACAGAATTCTAAATATATTAATATATTAAAACAATTATATTAATTTATCATTATCATAATAATAATTAATATCAATAAATAATAAATATTGGTAATATAAAAATATGCTATGTTTATAACATTATCTTCACATTTTTAAGTCAAAAAGATGTGAAAGGAAGCTCTGCTGATCTCTATCTAACCTCCCAGGTGAAGCTGAACTACTGCCAGTAACATCACATTGCTTAAGTTTTGTCTAGCTGAGTCCTGAAGGCCTCCCAGGACAGAGATTCCTCTAGGTACCTGCTACAGTGTTGTAGTAACTTCCTAGTGAAAAAGGGGTTTTTCCCAAATATTCAGCTTGAACCTCCAAAATCCTAACTTGATCCTCTAGTCCCTTGTTTAACATCTGCTGCCACCCACAAAGATTTGGCCCTTTCTTTTTTTGGTGCTCCCTTTACACAGGCTACTGTTAGATTGTCATTCAACCCTCTCTTTGCTCATTAGTCCTCATTAGTCGTGTGCTACACAGGCCCATGAACATCTTGTTGCTACTCATAGAGGAAAACTGAAAAACTGTAAGGCATATAAATTTGTCTTCATAAACTTGTCTTAGATCACTATAGTGCAATCCTCATGTCCCCAGTGTTAACTTTTCTGTGTTTTTTTATAAAGTTCTGTGTAAGAACATATGTAATGCATATAATATCATTGTCTTTGAAACTCTTATCCTAAAGAGGGACAGACCAATTCTTCCTCTTACTATCCTGCCCTTTCTTTTCTTGTCCCCAGAGATGCTCCGAGTTTGAGGAGAATGAAAATGATCGTTTTGCAGAGGACTTAAATCAGTTTTATTGCTTTCACATTTTTAGCTATGTACAGATAGAAAAACACAACAGGAAGACCTATGGTGACTTGAGTATGGGAACTACTCTTATGAAACCTCTGCTTTTGTGGAAAAAACTGTTGTAAGCCAAAAGGGCTTTTGCTACATCCTGTCATTTTGTGGTGTAGAACTGCAGTGTTGTGGCTTCAGCCTGAGTTCTTAGTGTTAATAGTGATGGAATACATAAAGTAATTAGCAGTGATTAAATTCTACTATTGTCTTATGGGAAGCCGGTGGTAAATGTGTTACTGCTTAACTGGTATTCTCTCTGCACACAGAAAGTCTGCAAGAGAAGAACAATGTTTTTTTCTGTCCTGCAACTGGTGATAATAACACCTGAAAGCTAACTGTTTTGGCAATTGTCACCCTCACTGAAATTGATGTTCATTCTCTTTCTTCATGTGAAACAGTTCTTTGAATCTTACTAGCAGTAGATCTCAGCATTATCCACAGAGAGCTACTAATACTGCGCTATATAACATTTCCCAAAGGGATAACCAGGTTCAGGATATGTGACACAATCTCCTAATATTAAAGAGGACTTTGAGTTTAGTTGGCCTTAATCTGCTGGTTTCTTTCTGTTGAAGAGTCTCCTTTTTAAACAGTCTGTAGCTCAGTGTGGAATCCCAGGGACAGTGGTCACACCTCATATGTCTTTTCTAGAATTATCTTTGGAAGCAAACTCAACCTCTGGGATCTACATAGATAGCCTAGAGCATATGAACAGAAATCCTCAACATAACTCGTAAAGATGGGGAACAAAGAGATAAATACTTACGAAAATTTGGCTGTGGTAGAGGTGAAGAAGACTCTTGTGCCTGTCACAGCGTAATAGATCTAGAAATTATGAGAACCAATGCTTTATTTTATTTTAGTCCAGGTTCAGTGCAAGGGGTTCTAAGGAAATGTGAACAATTTCCCCCTAATTCCATCATATGAGGATTACATTGTTCATAAAAAATAACTAATAAATAAATTAGAGTGAGTACATGGTTCCAACGCTTGTAAAAATGTAACAATGATGTTATATTTTCCTTTCTGCTGTTTCCTGTATCTATAACTCTGATTGATAGATGATCTATCCTCTGCATTTCTTCCCTCTCACAGCTGCTGCTTAGGGATAGTAGCCTCACTTGGCCTTCATGGGGTGCTCTGAGGCTTAGTTTTCCTAACGACAATAAAATGGTTAACTTTTGTGGTACATTTTAAAAAGAGAAAAGAAAACAACAACCAAACCCCCAAACTATTTTTACACATTAATTAAGCATAGAAATCTGTGCTATGAGAAATAATGCACTAAAGGTGATTAGAACAATTTGTATAACTTGCAGAGATGTTAATTTCAAAGATGCCACAATAAAAACTTTAGATCCCCTTTACTTTCCAAATTTTTTAGTGGCTGTTTAGCTTCATGAATGTATTAATGAGGTTCTTTGCTTACTCTGGAAATGAACGTGGCACAAATGAAAAGGTAGCTGAGCCTGGTGAACTGAGTTGCTTGAGAGTTGTGCGGGGACACAGAGAACCCTCAGCTTCTAGACAAATATTTCTCAAGCTGATAGTGAATGAGAAGTCACCATAGTTTTGCTGTTCAATTGTCTAAACAATGTTACTGAGTTTTCAGCCCACAGTTAACATTACATTGTCCTGTCTTAAAATCCACAGAGCCTGTCAATATTAATTGATTCCTTTGCTCCCCAGTGATGGCAGTGAAATAAGGATGGCAGTGTCCAATTCCAGCACTTGATTTATAATATATTTCAATAAAAGTCCTTCTGATTAGTCTAGATGCAAAAAACAATCTATTGGAAATGTCATCACTGGATGTAAAATAAAGTCAAAAGCATCCATGGCAGTATTTCTGGTCTTTTCACCTGCTGTTACACCTTCATCCTAATGGAAGTTTTGATTCTGATAATGGAAAACAAGCCTCCTTAATATCACAGGTGTAAAGGTCCTCCAGAACTCATGTTTCCCCAGCAGTGCACAGATATACACACATCCAACCTCAGTGCCTAAGACACAGCTCAGGCACATAGATTTAGGAAGTTATGCGACTTCTTAAACTTGGTTATAGGTTTTCTTGTGAAGTTGCAAACATGAAATATGTGCCTTGAGAAAAAGAATCCAAGCAAAACCCAAACCACCTCAAATTGCAAAGGTGTTAGAGAGCAATAATTAGACATAGGGTAAGGAGCACAACCTAGAATAAAAGTGCAAGAAAATCCCTATTGAAGTGGGCTGGAAGTTTTGGTGCTGAGTGAAGTTAGGCTTCAGAAAACATTTTTTTTTAATGGGTGACTCAGTGATGATAAACAACAACTATCATGTTCTCAACTGTTAATCCCGTTCTAGCATGAGATTATTCCTAGGATGGTCTCAGATGCAGAATTAGGGGGAAAAAAAAGAAGCTAACACAAGGAGAATACCCTGCTGGAAGTTACTGATCAAGATTGCTATTGCTTAGTGTTGTAGATAGTTAAGTATCTGAAGGGATAAGAATTCCCTATCAGTTTCTTGTCTAGTATCATTGGCAATTATTAACCTGTTTAATTTATTTCCTGAGAAGCTCTGTTTACTCTCAGCTGAAGGGGTTTTGACATACACAGGCAAGAGATTCCAGTTAATTTGCTGAGTCTTGGTGGTGGTGAAGAAATGTGCTGACCCTGTTGATTGTCCAAGGCCCTGTTATCTGTCTCCTTTTCACTTCATGCAATTACTTCCTAACTCATTCTTTGGCATCTTTCTAGATGTTTGCTTTGATCCTCTTTCAGCTGGTTAGCTTCCTCTGAGCGCTCCTCTGCTCTCCTGAAGTCTTCCACATATATGCATGCACATACTAGCAGAAGAAAGGGAGAAGATGAATTTCCCCTGGCAATTTCATGATGCGTTGTTGTGCATGGATATTCTGAGAAGCACAATCGGGAAAGAAGAGAAAGCTAAAAATAATATCCTGCTGATTAATTTATAGCCTAGTTAGAAATAATTAGTTTAGAACCTCAGTAACTGACTATCTGTGGGGATAAAGTATGAGGATAGAAGCAAACTTGAACTAGAGCAAACAGTAGGAAAATTCCATATAGTGAATGACTGATGTTTGAGAATCTGAGAGAGGAAGAATAGAAAGAGATGCTTTGTTGCACCTCGGGTGACTTCAGTCTTGAAATAAAAGTTTGTTTCCCAGACAGTTCACATATTTAATATATTTCTTTGTTTTGAACAAATAACCACATATAAATCATAATTCTTCTTTTTATAACAGAGGTAAGACTTATGGACTAGTCCTTGCATTCTCTGTCTCTCCATAAGTGCAATGAGCAGGATGCACTTCGAAATAAGTGAATCTGTAAACCCAAAAGGCACATATTGCCAGCAGAAAGTGCTTGTGAAATCTTTAACCTTGTTTAAAATTGTAATACATGATTCCCTCAGTCAGAATCTGACCTACATTTTATCTTCTCTTTGTTTCACAATGGAATTTTGGGTGTTCCTGATTTTGTCCTCACCTGTATTGGAAAAACACCTGATGGCTTCCCAAGCACATAACTGAATCATCTGTGAAGAAAACTGACTGATAGTAACACATGATCAAGACAGTAAAAGTACCTCAACACAGATACATTCCTTAGCTCAGTAAGAAGAACACAGGAACACATCCAGGTGGATGCTGTTGTGGCTTTCATTGCCCGTCAGAATTATTGGTTTGTTATCTAGCTGTGCTTATCCTAAACTGATCCTGTAAGGCAACATCAATACTACCTAGCATTACAAACCTTACTAAGCTGGCTAAATTAGGAGCTCAGTATCTCTGGATTCCATGGCTTTTGAAGGGGATAAACAGGATTAGAACAGGAGCTTAATTTACATGTGCTGAATTATCTTCTCAAGGTGTCTAGATATGTCTTTGCTGAATCATTCTCTGAAAGCCACCCTCTCCATCCAGTGACATGATGGTTCTTTATGAAAACGAAGCATCTACTCTAGGCAGCTCTGTTAAGAGATTAAGTTACAGATTTTGCTGGCTGCTGCTTTGACCCACAGGAAGCTGAGTTGTAAGAGGTAAAATTCATGCTGCATTTGATCGGTCAGGAGGAAAGTTGGTTAAATATACGGAAATTAAATAATTGAAAATGTTTTGAAAGTTCTAAATTTAGGTGCTTCATTTAAGTTTTTATATTAGTGAATTTGCTTCACTTAGTTTTTGACATTTGTATGCTCAGTACATTGCTGTAATATATTAAAAATTAGTTGATAATTAGAACAGTATGTTTCAAATAACACTAAAACGTTTCCCCAATTATGGGACAGAAAATTAAATGAGAGTAAAAGCATATGCTATAAACATGTAAATGATGAACCTTTGAGACATTACAGGCAGTGTGCCATGACATTTCCAAACATTTCTGGGTTCTTTCTCTGGTTTGATCTTTGGCCTGAGATCTCTGGCTTTTCAAGCTCTGTTGGAGGTTCCTACAATAAGAAGAAATGTTTGACAGTTTTGCTCTTAGTTTCCAAAAGCTGAGTATAGTATTTATTAGGTGTCTTCTTCATAGGAGTATCGTAATTTAAGTAGTTGTTTACAAGGACTTTGGTAACTTTTGTGAGAAAGGTATTGTGTTTGTGTCCTCCCACATCATCTCTTGCCCAATCCTTCCTCCCCTCTGAGGTCATTTGAGGGATAAAGGCCTACCCAGTAAAGCATCAACATATTAATTGTAGCATTGTTTATACTATTGAAACCCCACCTCTTTTCCACTTCCCGCCTCTGGAACTTACATTTTCCAGGAACACAGAGTCTTTTTCAGCCAAAAGAGTGGCAGAGGTGGCAAGCAGACTTCACTAATACTGAATCTTACGACTTTTGCTCAGAGTGCCTCTTTGTTTAGTTCCTATTTGTCTGATCCTAGATGCAATCTTCTCATCTAATCATCTTGTCATTAGCTACTAATGCACTGACGCATGAGTAAGTGGTAGAAGGAATCCTTCCCTAAGCAGCAAGGCTAAGAGTTTGAAGGACACATAATAATTTCTCACAATGGCTCCCTGATTTGTTGAGGATGGTTCTTTATATTTTTTTCTCCTCTGATCTACAGGGTTTTTATAGTCTAGTTTCTAGTGCTTTTAGTGACAGGAAAGGCTCCTTTTGTGGAATGATAAACATAATGTTCAGTTATGCTTTTATTACTTGTAGCCCGTGCCCATTAATGTACACTTCTTAAAATGGTTCCTATTTATCTGTGTAATTCTGATACTCCTCTTTGTTTTGCTTTATCCCCCAAGTTCTTTCAAATCTGTTCAGTGTCTTTCCACTATAAAGGTGTGCAGAACTTTCACATTTCAAGTGGATTAAATCCAGACATAATGGATTTAAAAAACATTAAAAAAATTTACTTTAAGGTTTCATTGTTCTTAGAAGACTAATTTAAAGCAAGAAATACATATTTCTGTAAGCCACAGAATTTATGTTGCCTGCTTTCCTATCATTTTATTGTTCAATTATCCTACACTCGAGATGTAGGATCCTACACTCATTGCAACATTTTTTGCAATGAGCCATTTATATTCTCTCTGTCTCTGATGTGGGTTTTCTTGTGGCTTATAACAGAGTTATATTTATTGGTAATGTATTCTTACATGACTGTTATCACTTACTGCAATACACCTATTGCTTTATATGGTATTTACCTTATAAGCCCTATCCCTAAAATCTTGTGACTAAATAATACCAGAATATACAGAACATCACACGGAGAAAGTGTTGACTATCTCCAGATATATGGTTTGACCAATGTATTTGTCCCACATCCTTTTTTATAGGGGGGTGTGTTTAAGACTGACACCCAGTCTATTGTCAGTTGTTAGACAGCAGTAAAAAGACAGAGGCCAGTAGAAAAATGAGGGATGGTGTTCTCCTTCTTTGTATCAGCTTGAATTTGTTTTTGTTCTACTGTAATCCTTAGACCTATTCCACATCACACATTAAAGCTTGATCTGAGCCATGCTAGAAGACTGAGAACAAATTAAACACCTATACTAGAAGAAAGAAGAAGTGAGATCAAAAGCACAAAATTTGCGTTTGAACAGAGTTCTAAAACGGAACTTTTCCTATTAGGAGAGAGGAAGCTTTTTCTATTTCATATTGAGAATTCATGAGAAGTAAACTGTTTGGGTTTGAGGGTCTTTCCCCACCTCAGATCCTTAGGTCCTGAACTACTTAGAATACTTAGAATTCTTTTTCTGTATAAAACAAACAAAAAAATTAAAAAAGCCCACCTATGTTTTTATGAATTAAAAGATAAACCTGAAAATATTCAAGGATAACAGAAATATTTACCCCAAATTAGTAGATTCTGTTCTAATTTTTTTGTGATTGTGTGATTTTGAAAATTGGCAAAAGTTATTTGGATGCTGAGCAAGCATACATTGCAGGTAACTCTTTTCAGGTACTTATACAAATTGATAAGAACAACACCCAAGTCTTCTCTTCTCCAGGCTAAACAGTCACAGTACTCTCAACCTTTTCTTGTATGAGAGATGCTCTAGTCCTATAATCATCTTTGTGGCCTTTTGCTGAATTCTCTCTGGTAACTCCATATGTTTTCGTACTGAAGATCCTAGGACCTGGTCACGGCACTCTAGGGATGGCCTTGCCAGAGCTAAGTAGAGGAGGAGCATCACCTCCCTTGACCTGTTGTTTGCTTCCAAAAACCTTGCTGTAGTGAAGTTTGGTGGCTGTACTTGTAAATTCTTCATCAGCTCCAAAGGATATACGCAAATAACCCAGATCCTCATGGAAGACTCAAGGGCATGCTTCAACTATAAGTGAACCACTCAGTCTGGAGCTTGTTTGAGGGCACACTCTTTCCCAGGACATGCATGCATTCCACTTCTCAATATTTTCCTCAATTCTCTCAGCGTTAGAGAAGAAAATAGTTGATAGCTAAGCTGTCAAATTTCTCTTCATGACTTTGTTTAATGAGAAACTGCATTTCAGAGCTCATTCTTTTAATTATGCAATAGGAAGCATTGCTACAACACAAATGGCATTCTTGTTTGTACCTTTCTATCCATTATGGGAGCAATTCAGATGATGACCTTTTTTTTTCAATTTATCATGCTTTGTGAAAAAACAACTGGCTTTTTCTGGCTCCTGAGGTAACTAGTCTACTAGCAGGAGGTGTATCAATGACCCACCATTCTCTATCTTCTGTGCCTCAAAATGTGGGCTATCCAAACCAAAAACATTTAGGCTATTTGTTTCTCCTATCTTTCCCTCTGCTGCCACCATATGGTTCAGCATCAGTAAGCCAAGAGATGGAGAACTCACCAAGTTTTTAGAATTGCACTGCTCTGCTTTTGACGGTTCTTTGAGTATTCTAAAAATACCTCAGACCGTAGATGTGCCTTAACAATTTTTCAGTGAAAATGTTAGATGCGTGCTGTCTCGAGCAAAGGCTATGCTAGCTCTGGAGAGAGGGCAGAGAAGCACCATGTGTTTGACTTGCTCCTCATCAGCCTCTTTTTCTTGACTACAGGATCTGGGAATCCCCACTCCTCCAGGCTGCCAAAGAGAACGACCTTGCAGCCATTAGGAAACTCCTCACTGATGGAACATGCGATATCTATCAGAGAGGTAACTCAGATTATTTGCAAAAAATTATTTTCTCTGGAAGGCAAGAGCTCTCTACAATGAGTAGTTTGGTACTTTGCTGAAACATTTGCATTAGCAGCCTGAAATGACTTAACTCTGTCAGGAAGTTTCGCAACAGAGTTTTCTGACCTGGTGTGCTCGTTCACTCAGGCCTGAGGTCTGCTGTTGCTTACAAACAGCTGAAGTTTCTGCTCAGCTTTCAGATTTTGGTGAAGTGAAGGACAGAGACTGTGCAATTGTGTGGCTGTCCCAGGCAGTACTCAAGGGAGGACCTAGCACTTCCATAATTCTCCACCTCAATACATCTATTGCTGCTTTTGTCCCGCATGGTTGAATGTCTGGATGACTCCCATGCCTCTCCTGCTGTTTCTAGGTGCAGTGGGGGAGACTGCCCTTCATGTAGCTGCCTTGTACGATAACTTGGAGGCGGCAGTGGCTCTGATGGAAGCAGCTCCCGAGCTCGTCAATGAGAGGATGACATCAGAGCTCTATGAAGGTAACATTGCTGGGAATGAGGATGGGCAGGATTCTCTGCAGGGGAAGAGAGGAAGTACTACCTGTACATTTAGGAAATTGGCTTATACTGTTCCTGGTTCAATATATTGCTAAACTGCTACATAGCAAAACCAACAAACAAATGGCTTCTGACGTTTTGTGGAAGGTGGAATTATATTAAACACAAATACACAAATCTGCAAACGTGCAAAGGCCTTAACCACAGGTGGACCTGTTTGCTATTCTTGGATTGCAAGGATACGTACAGTTTGCTTCCTGGCATAGTCCTTTGGAACCAAAGTGGTAAAATCTTTCATACAACCCTCTGCACACAACAGGGATAACTTCAAAGTTAATTCCTATAGCTGCTGTGGATGCAGTCTCAAAAACCTCCATTTACCATGACTGACATGTGAACTACAGGCTACTGATCATCTTGAAGTTGTGTTCTTGGAAGACAAGGTTTTATTTCTGTGTCTTACAGGGCAGACAGCTCTCCACATTGCGGCAGCAAACCAGAACATCACTTTGGTGAAGGCTTTGCTTAAGAGAGGAGCTGATGCGGGCACAGCACAGGCCACTGGGCACTTCTTCAGGCGCAGCTCCCAGAACCTTTTCTATTTTGGTACAGACTTAACTTCTCCCCTTCTCTCCTATCGGAGGCAACCAGCAGAGTGGTGAGGGGATGTGAGGGAGGCTTGCTTTAGTCCCCATCTAAACTGAGTGAACAGAGACTCCTGTCTCCAAGTGTCATGAGACACACACCTTTTAGCAGACAGTAAGACTTCATCTGAGTATGTAAATGTTACATAAATATAAATTATACACATTTTATATATTTGAATATATACAAATAAATATATATACTGTATAAAATTTTGAATTTAAGGTCTTCCTAGCAGCATATACTGCAAATTATTTGTCAACCTTCTTATGGAGGTAAACCCCTGAAAAGAATGCTTATTCCTTCTAGTGTTTTGTGGGGCAGATCTTTTTTTCCTTTCTGAGTAGGATGATGAGTGGGACAGGAAATGCACAGGTTACCTAAAGTAACTCTTCCTTTCACATCTTCTGGCTTCATAGCATGGATAACTTTCTTTCAGCATGCTTCAATCTCTCCCACCTCCTGGATTCTTAATGTTGTTTCTCCCCATTCCTTTCATTGCAGGAGAGCATGTTTTATCATTTGCTGCCTGTGTGGGAAATGAGGAAATTGTACAGTTGCTCATTGAAAATGGAGCTGACATTAGAGCTCAAGATTCCCTGGGTATGTGCTGTGGGGCTCAGTGAATTGCATACAGAAAATCTGGGCATTTTGATTCAGACTCTGTTATCTGTGCATGCAAATATTTTTCTCTCACTACAAACAGCTGTGGGATGAGGGATCTGAGGGAAATAAAAGCCATCAGTCAGTTCTCAGTCTTTGCGGAGGGCTGGGCTATTCCACATACTTTATCCAGTCTGCTTCCTTCATAGGTAACACTGTTCTTCACATCCTGGTTCTCCAGCCTAATAAGACATTTGCCTGCCACATGTACAGCCTGATACTTTCCTATGACAGGAACAAAGAGGGACCAGGATCATTAGAACTGATTCCTAACAATGAGGGTCTTACTCCATTCAAACTGGCTGGAGTTGAGGGCAACACTGTGGTGAGTTTGTGTTACACTGGTGCCTCCATACAAAAGAGAAATGGAGAACTTGAAATAACATCATTCCAGGGAGTTTGTGCATGTTCTTAGTGGTTAGCAGACACCTAACAAATCCTAACAAATATTTCTTTTTTTTTTTTTTTTGCTTGAAGGCTCATGTAGGACCAGAAAACCCTTTAAAAGAATTTTTTTTATCCTAATGAAAGAAACAAGTGCTTAAAGAGTAGATGTTTATCAAATGGGCATTTGAGTTAAACAGGTATTAACAGAAAGATTTACCCCAAGTAATTTTTTGAAAGTCTCACTTAAATTATTGTCTTTGCTGTCTAGAGTTCATTACCCTAAATGTGCCTCATGGGAAACTTCAGTTATCCACAGGCATTTATTCACAGACAAAACCCTAGCATTTAATGAAAACTCTCATCCTTCCTCTTAAGAAAAAGAGAGATGTGGTGTTGCCTCTGTAGATCCACTAAGGACAGGATTATTTCCTTCATCACACCTCTTTTCTGAAAACTTCTAGAAGAGTATAAAAGAATTGCTTGTCTAATCAACATCTGAAATCTGTTGTCACAATGTATAACTCTGTCAAATAACTTTCGCAATTTGATTAGAATTTAGAATAAAAATCACTCATCTTTTAGCTCAAGCATGAGCTAATAATCAAATAGGAATAAGAAAAAAATTCTTCCACTTCTTAACCTGCTGTAATTGCTCCTGAGAGATATGAGAACCACAAGTGCCAGCTTCAAGGAAAGTACATCATAGTCAAGGCTTTTTAACAACTTTGTTTGTTCTTATCCCAAATACGTGATACACTGGAAAGCTTCTGATATCCTCATATCCCCTTTTTTTCTCCTCAGATGTTTCAATACCTAATGCAGAAGAGGAAGCAGAATCTCTGGTCTTTTGGCCCCTTGACCACTGTGCTCTATGATATCACAGAGATTGACTCCTGGGCTGAAGACCAGTCCTTCCTTGAGCTCATTGTGTCAACCAAGAAGAGAGAGGTACTGTGGTCGCCACATGCTTTCTGTGTGCAGACCATGGCAATTGTAAAAGGACAAACATGATGAGTTTGAAGGTTCAAACTCTTTTATATAATCCATACAGCAAGGACTTTGTACCATGTGCTGCAGGTGAAGTGTAGCAGTTTATTAATGATCTGACTACATCTGATGCTTTATATACAGTTCCATCTGAGGTGTGAAACTTGCAAATTATTGCAAGAATTTAGTATGAGCAAGATACAGAAAAGGGTTGTCTCTCATCAGGCTCAAGGATATACTCAGTACTTGTAGAGTAGCTCTAGCAATTATCTTCATAGAGCTGTGATACTGAGGTCACTGATATCACTGAGGTTAACTCTCACCATGAGAGTGCCTGTGAGACACGACTATGTTCAGAAGTCCTAAACTGGAGTGCATTTTAAAATCATTCATTGTTATTATTCCCTTCCTTTAATGACAGGTTATGACTCAAATCAAAGTGGGCAAATTATCTCTGCTGTAGGCTCAAAAACTTGTAAAGGGATTAGTAAGACAAAAATAGCAGAGTGTAATGGCAAGCTTAGGCAGATCTCCATAAGATTTTCAAGGTACACCACCCTATCAATTGTAATCACCGTAACTAATCCTAATAGGACAGGAAATGAATCAGAAGACATTTCAATTAGACCAATTCTACCTATCCTGTATTATTTCCATCTATCAAAATTTTAGTCAAACTTTTCTAACAGAAGTTTCAGCTACTGGAGAGCTTTTCACAGTGTGGAGGAGGCCTATGGAGCTCTCATTTGCTTTTATGTAAAATCCTCTACATTTCTATGAGTGGTGATACCTGTGGAAATGCAGGAAAAAGTAGTCTGTGTCAAAAAATAGAACAACCTGAGAAGTTGTCCACTTTAGAAGACTAAACCATAATCCTAAAAGAAAGCAGAACATTGTGCCTCTCTCTTATCTCAAAACATACATATAGTGCAAAGGATAAGATGTCCCAAATTTCAAGAGGTATAATGATTTCTTTATTTTCCAGAATGCTCTTAAATATGTGCAATTGCAATTTCTGGACATACAATGAGTTATATTTTTTTTGCATTAGCTATATGTTTGGCCCAAAATGTTTGCTGTCTTCTCTAGAAGAATGCTACATGTCACCCCATGCTATCATACTCTCCCAGTCCAGTACTGAACTGGAGGAGCATCTTTAGCTCCCAGTAAGAAGCAGGTTCCTCCTGTATTAAGGGGAAAGCATACACACAGTGGGTACTGAGATATATTTTCTGAACCTTAAGTGGATGAAAAGTGAAAAAAAATACAAGGGAACTAAGCTGCAGGAAGATTATAGTAAGCTTCAAACTTATATATTATCCCTCTGAAAAATGAAATTTACTCTCCTATGCAAAGAATTCTAGAACACTGACTTCTACAGAAAACTGAACACCTATAGGTACATTGTCTCTCACACAGCGTGTGGGTCAAATTCATCAATAAAGTGTAAAGTACCCTGTTTCTCCTAATTATGTTCTAAGTGTCAGTTTTCTGACAGAAGCTGAAGGCTTGATATAGATGACTCAATTGATGATCACACAGCTAATAATGCAGAAACTTAAAATGTAGTATATTTACATAAGCCATAGAGTGTTAGACAAGTACAAATATCTTTTAGAAAAATGTTTCAGTTTTCTTATCTTAAATCATCTGATACAAAAACTTGTGTTGTTGTGTTAGCAGGAATACTCTGTCATCCTCAGTTCTATGTTCCTACACAGATGACAAACTTATTGCAGTATCTAAAATGTTTTGCTTGTACTTCCCACTGGTACACAAAAGCTGTTCTCTGTAGGATATATTTTTTACTTTTTTCCAAAGATCTGTGTGGTCAAACTGAGCAAATCCAAACCCACTTTTGCAAAATAAATTCAGTTTCATAATGCTGAATGGGTAGATGAAAATAGTTTGTTAGCACTCTCCCAGGAAACGATGTGAATGATGCTTATGAAAAAAAATGTGCTTGTGGCAATTCATTCCTTCTTTCTATCTTTCTCAGGCACGCCAGATCTTGGACCTAACACCCGTGAAGGAGCTGGTGAGCCTGAAGTGGAATATGTATGGTCGTCCCTACTTCTGTTTCCTGGCTTTATTCTATATACTCTACATGGTCTGCTTCACTATGTGCTGCGTCTACCGACCTCTGAAACCCCGAACAGGCAACAAAACAAGCAGCAGAGACAATACAGTCTATGTCCAGAAAATGCTGCAGGTACTGTGACTGTAGGAGTCAGGGCCCATAGATAGCATTGGGCAATTCCCACCTAACCTACTGAACTGGAAAGTCCAAGCCATTCCCAGTCCCCACATATTGCAACTGTCCTCGTCCTCTCTTTTGACCAGCTGACCTTTGTCAGGGAGAAGTACGAGGTGTGCTCTGTTCTCCATTGCTGGGGCTGGGCTGGTTTCTGTGGCATTGCCAGGTCTAGTCATGTTTATTGTAGTAATAGTAGGCCACCTTCTCCCCCACCCTCTTTTTAAATTTACTTTCGCTTTTTTTTTTTTTTTTTTAATTTAATTTTAATTTCATTAACACTTTTTTTTTTCAGGAATCATATGTGGCATATGAGGATGAGCTGAGGCTGGTGGGGGAACTCATCACAGTCATTGGAGCTGTAGTAATTTTGGTCCTTGAGGTAAGACAGATGGTGAGCTATACAGTTTCAAGTTTCATCAAGACAGATTTTACATACTATACAAACATGAGTTTGTGCTCACTACTTGGTAGGGGTTATTTGCTTAGACTGAGTGCCTTGATATGCCTATGGCAATAGACATTGTCAACAGTATCTATTAGATGAGACAGAGACTGTGACAACGTCCTAGTAAGACTCCAGGTGTGGAAGAAGCAATTAGAAGGACTGGTCTCATTCTCAAGTATCCAGGGTATATGCGGGGTAATGTCACAGTTCCTGTTAGCACCATCCATGGGTCCAGCTGACTCCCAGATGGTGCTTCCCCCAGCACTCCTAAATACTCACGTGTTTAGGAGTGCTGGATGAAGTGAATTTGTGCATACACAGAAAAGTTTATATTTAATTGGAGATCAGTTACTCTATAGACCTATAACAGGAGCCTTGCTCAACCAGAGTTCTGAGGCTGACATGTTTAGTTGTTCTCCTTACCATGAACTCTCCAAGAAAAAAAAAGCAAAATTTATTTAAATTAAAACAAATCTATTCCCCATGTGATTTTATTATAATATGAAATAGAAGAGTGAAACTTTAATGAGAAAACTCAAAGGATGATGTCAAGAAAAACTGAAAATAAACAGGTCTTGTAAACAGCTTTCTGCCTATGTGGGGTGCATTAAGCACGGCATCACCAGGCAGTCAAAGGAGGTGATTGTTCCACTCTACTCCACATTGGTGAGGCCCCACCTTGTGCAGTCTTGGGCACCTCAATATAAAAAAGACATTAAGCTATTAAAGAGGCTCCAAAGGGGGCCATGAGGATGGTAAAGTGTCTGGAAGGGAAGCCATACAATAAGTGGCTGAGGTCACTTGGAGAAGAGGAAACTGAGAGAAGACCTCATTGGGGTCTTCAACATCCTTCTGAGGGGAAGTGGAGGGGCAGGCACTGATCTCTTCACTCTCATGACAAGTGACAGGACTCAAGGAAATGGCATGAAGTTGAGTCAGCAGAGGTTTAATTCAGATATCAAGAAAAAGTTTTTCAGCCAGTGTGGCTGAGCACTGAGGCAGACTCCCCAGGGAACCAGTCACAGCACCAACGCTGTCTGAGTTCCAAAAGTGTTTGGACAACACTCTCAAGCATATGCTGAGACTCTTGGATATGTCCTGTAAAGGGCTAAGAGTTGGGGTTGATGGTCCTTGTGGGTCCCTTCCAGCTGAGGATATTCTATGATTCTATTATATGTTCCAGAAGAACAAGTCCTTCTTTCTGTGTGTGGTCAGGGCTCTGAGGTTAGGCTACAACTAAAACAGTGTAAATTATAACAAACTGCTTTGGTTTCCCAAGGTCTTTTTTGTCTTTCTTATGGGTCACCTCTCTGTGATATGCCTCTCAATCTGCCCGAGCATTCCTAGATTTTCCAGCAACCTTTGCCTCATTCCAAGAAGGGCCCACCTGGCTCTACCATTCTGATTCTAAAGTAACATAAAAATCAATCTGTTAACCATCAAAGTAGATGCAGCTGTCCCCAGGAACCTGTGAATATTGGTGGTTACCATGACATTTAGTAATATGATTGAATCTCTCCGAGTCCTAAAGTTAATAGGATATTTCTCTTAGATCCCAGATATCCTTAGAGTTGGAGCAGCTAAATACTTCGGACAAACAATCCTAGGAGGGCCTTTCCACATAATTGTGTAAGTACAGCACTTTTAAAGTCTAATAAATATACCGTCTCTCATTTCTCCCACTGCTCTCTTTTGCCAGATGAGTTACTTTCTCCATTCTTCTAGAGTATTCCTTCTTGTGATTTATTTCTCCTGCTGGCTCGACTGAAAATTCCTCCACTGAACTTGTTTTCACTGTCTTTTCTTCTTTGCAGCATCACGTATGCTTGCATGATTCTAGTAACCATGGTGATGCGTCTCACCAGCACACCTGGAGAGGTTGTGCCCATGTCCTTTGCCCTGGTGCTAGGATGGTGCAATGTCATGTACTTCGCACGAGGCTTCCAGATGCTTGGACCTTTTACCATCATGATCCAGAAGGTATAAGACACAAAAAATGTAGGTTTTTTTACACACATCCTGACACCTCTTTCCAGATACTGTAAGAATACTTTTAGTCTCTCAGGACTAGCATTAATAGCAAATGGACAAGATTTTGTCTGCATGGAGGGTTTAGGACTTCCACATTCTCTCTGTGGTGCAGAAATTTCCTTTAGTCCACCCATGGTCTTAGAATCTGGGAAAAGGTTTACAGAGGGTTGCACTGTGTCTTGGTGGGACAGTTGGGCCTTATGGTGGCTCTGTCTTTGCTCTACAGATGATATTTGGAGATCTTATGCGCTTTTGCTGGCTCATGGCTGTGGTGATATTGGGCTTTGCATCAGGTGAGTCTACCAAAGGAAAACAGCAATATGTTACCCCTGCCAACTGCTTTGGCATGAATTAAGAGTGTGGGTTTTGATTTAATCTCTGGTTGCCCTCTGAATAGCTGGCAAAGGTGGTGATGATGCTTCTATTTCTCTCAGCGTGGTCACTTTCCCAGTACTGATTTCTCTTCTCATGAGTTTGGTTTTCAATTCTTGCTCTTTCCAGGGTAAAAGAAATAGGGTAATTCAGATAATCCCACATATACATCAGTCAAAATTTAAAAACATACTGCATTTATGTTACTTGTCTGTGGAAAAATGAGATTAACATACATAGCTTTATTATATCCTTGAGGAAGATAAGTTCACTATTTTGAGAACAAATAAATAATCAAAATTAATTTGGGTCATTTTATAATGGAAGCCAGTGATTCTAATCAGGGATTTGCCCTTGCTGGATACTGCACTAGCATAGAAACACATGCATCTCCTTCCCAGACCACTTCTTGTTGCCACAGTCTCTTACAGGACCCTGTTACTCCTCTTGAAACGTGATTCCTATTGTTAAGCACTCTCTCTTTTTTCTCCTTTGCTCTCCTCTAGCTTTTTACATCATCTTCCAGACAGAGAATCCTGAAAACCTTGGGCAGTTCTACAACTACCCCATGTCCTTGTTCACCACTTTTGAGCTGTTCCTCACTATCATTGATGGCCCTGCAAACTATGATGTGGACCTGCCCTTTATGTACAGCGTGGTATACTTTGCTTTTGCCATCATTGCTGCCCTCCTGATGCTCAACTTGTTAATTGCCATGATGGGTGACACACACTGGAGAGTGGCCCATGAGCAGGATGAGCTCTGGAGAGCCCAGGTAATCTAGTTAAGGTGGACATTCCTACCTTATTTCAAATAACAGCTAGAAGCCTACCAGCCTGTCTTGTCCATTCTGTGTCTCCCTAACTGTTTGTTCCCTACATGTGGAATCTCTTGTTACATAAAGTTGTGTCTTTTTTTTTACAAATAACATTTCTGTGTAACCAAGAGCTAAAGTATTATTATAGAGATTGACTGAGGTGGGATAGAATGCAGGGTAATGGTTGCAGGAAGGTCAATAATGTCTTTAGATCCATTAACAGAAGTTGGGCTGACTATCTTGCTCAGAAGGCAAAAAGATTCAACCAGTTCTATAGGTGATCAACAGGACATCCATTTCCTAGTACTTTTCTGTGAAAAATCAATCAGTCAAATGGTTAAATGTAGTCATGTGGCCACACTGGTAAGTTCTGATGATAGTTAGTGTGGGTATAGATACTGTCCTCTTCTCTAGCTTGCAAATTAATTACTGTACTCATTGCTGTCAGTTATAAAAGGAAGGAAATTTAACTGTTTTCGGAGCACCATTGCTTCCTCAAAATATGGCACAGTGAGACCTAAAATAGTGATTGCCCTCTAATATACAGAGTATTGAATCTACTATTGTTTTCATTATGTAAGGAGCACTAATGAAGTATGGTATGGGTCAGCACTCATGAACTTATAATTTTGAAAGAGATTCTGACTTTTTCCTAATTCATCTAAGTTCTTTTTGATTTTTTCATTCCAAAGGTTGTTGCTACCACTGTCATGCTGGAGCGGAAACTGCCACGGTGTCTCTGGCCTCGCTCGGGAATCTGTGGGCGGGAATATGGACTAGGGGACCGATGGTATCTCAGGTGAGTTCTCTTTTTCTGTGCATCCAAGAAGAAGAATCCACTGTATGGGTGTTAATAAAGAGCCTTTCCAGTGGCCTGGGGAGGACTCTTTGGAGCACTTTCCTTACAGAACACAGACCCCAATCTGTTTTCTGTCTTTGCCTGATAGATGAGCACTGTTCCCCTCAGACAGCTCAGCTGTGTTTGTGAAATCACCTGGTGCTTTCTTATCCAGTAGTCACATTGTATCCCAGAAGCCCCAGAAGCTGCATGACTTACAAGGCCTGAATTTTTCTTTCAAACTTACTGTAATGAGTATCACAAAACTTCGCTGCTGTGCTTGGTTGTCTCTCCCTATCCATTAGATACATGAAATGGCAGAGGCAGAATCAATCTATTAGGCATTCAGCAGCAATGTACTGCTCTATAAATGAGTCAAAATTGGAACAGGAATAATTAGAGTCAAGATTTCTTTCTCATGTGAGCCTAGTAACTATATTATACTTTGCAATGACTGCATCAGGTGGCAAAGTCTTAGGTCCAGGATTTCAGATTAGGCACTGAACTAACAAGATATCTGTAGTCTTGATAAAACTGAAATCCTCTATTTCTGATTTAAATCAATATTCATGCCAAATGAGACAAGATTTACCTTTTGGGCAGGTGTCTTTTCTTACTGCACCATGTTTTGCTGATAAAGCCAGAAGGGGGAGTGGCGGCTGTATCATAGAATATCTTGAGTTGAAAGGGACCCACACGGATCATCACAGTCCAACTCCTGGCCCTGCACAGAAGTTTCTGCAATTTTTGGCAGAGAATTGAGCCTTATGGATTTTCAGGTTTACCGGGCAGAACAAGCAGACCTAAAGTGGTACCAATATGCAACACCTTCAGTCCAAGCTGCAGGATATAACAATTCATTGCAAGAACAATTATTCACTGGATGCTATGCAAAAAGAGTGTTGCTGTGATCTGGTTCTGTCAAATTACATATATGTTCATTGGATATATTGTGGGACATTATTTCAGAAGACAACTTATAAGTAACGTAGAGAAGGGTTGGTGGAAGTGGAGCAATTAAATAAAAGCACAGCAAAAGCTAAGGGACATCCTGAGGCTAGCAGCTGTGGAGCATCAGAGGAGGAAAGTCAAGAACAGAGGAAATAGATGAATATATGGATATAAAGGATCTGAAACTATATTCAGGTGGGGTAAGTTTTCCGATTGCTTACAGCTGGCAAAAGAGAAAGGGCAGGTGACTGGGGAACTAATTAAAGGACGAGAAACCATAGGCAGACAAAGTTACTGAAGTCCATGACAGGGATGAACACCTAGCAGCCCATAGCACCCTGCCTATAATGAGTTTTCTGCTTCTGTGCAGATTTTCTGGAGGATCAGTTTGCCTGTCTTTTTTGAAGGGGTTTTGTTGATAAACTGGCACCTTGCTACCACATTCAGGCTATGTTTTTTAATCTTCATACAGAGTTGAAGACAGAGTTGATCCCAACAAACACAAGATGATGCGGTACACAGAAGCATTTAAGGCTCAGGATAGGGATAACTATGACAAAGGTTCAGAAAAGCTGGAAATCAATAGGGACACCCTGTATAAGAAGGAACTGTCTGCTCTGTCGTTGTCACGAAGCACATCCAGAACTAGCTCTCACCGTGGCTGGGAGATCCTGAGGCGCAACACCTTCCGCCAGCTTTGTGGAGAGATTGGTCCTGCCACGGAAGAGGAGGTCTATGATGTCTAAGAAGCCTCTATTTTCACTCCACAAGATGGATCACTTTTGCCACAGCAGTTGTCTTCTACAGCTGTTCATACACTACCCACCGTGCTACACACATTCATCAGCCTTGAAGAACTCCACTGGTGAAGACTGAGTGAGGAGTTCATGGCATCTATTCTATGATATATGAATGCAGTCTTTTCTCTCCTACTTTTAAGTGCCTCTGCAGTTGCACTGATATTTGCACCAAGCTGGTGGGCTTACTGAGTTCTGTAATGCAAATGAGCAAGAGATGACAGCAATGAGATTTCATCCATTTGCAAAGAAGTGATCAGTAAGCCCTCTTCCAGACTGTTACATGCACTATAATCTATCTCCCCAGTTTCACAAAATCACTATGCTCTCATAGCAAAGAATGATGACTGAAGTTCTGATTTGTCATTTGCTACAGAACTGGGAAAAACCCCAACAACCAAACCCTGTAACTCAGCTCAGGAATGAAGGTAGTTGTTGTTAACACTGTGATTATTAAAATGGACTGTAACTACTCAGCTGGCATTCAGGGCCTGACAGATTTTACCCCCTGAAGAAAGGTAGTCTCTGTTAACTGCATTTTCAACATTGCTACCTTAGCAGGACTGTTTTGGTTTTGATTTGGTTTGCTTGTTTGGGTTCTCTACTGGTGATGGGTTTTTTGTTTTATTTTTTTTGTTTGTTTGTTTGTTTTTTGGGTTTTTTTGTCACATGAATGCACTTTAAGCTTTTGAAGAGACGTGATTGCTGTTCCTGGGAGGATTCTGAAGTGGGAACTTCTTTTCTTATTCAGAGCATGTATGACCTGGTTAGGTGACTTTCAGCAGTGTGAAGTTTCAGCAGAGATATTTATCTCCCAAGTGAGCTAAAGCCTGTCTTTTGTTTTCTGTGGAAGAGTAGGTTTCTGAACCATAATTCCCTGACTTATAACTGAGACATCAAGGTTGGTTTGTGAGCTCCTCTATAATATGGAAAGAAATGGTGAGGAAATGTTGTAAGAGCTATTTTGCAGGGGCAGTTCAGAAACTGGTGCACTCTCTTTCTCTCTCTGAAAGTCTAAAACTATGCAATGAACACCTGACTTATCCATGCAGTTCCCTTCCAGGCATGACACTGTGCCAGTCTGTCAAATTTATCATCTGCCAAGGGCCACTTTAAGAAAAATGAAGAAATGTTCAGAGAAATGGACTGTCATTTCAGGTTCTTTCGTATTCTCAGGAGTGTGGAGTTTCATTCCAGTAGGAGAAGTTAAGCAGAAAGCAATCCGTGGTCTTAACATTTCCTTCCAACAGGACCAGTAACAGCGACTTTTTTTCATAAGAAATCAAGGACTATTATCTAGCACTGGACTTTGAGCCAAATCACCCTGTGGTAATCAAAGCAGATAATGAAAAACTAAATCCGGTGGATTTCTGATTGTATTGAAATATCACAGCAAACATCTCTCACACAGGTGCTGTAATAAGTATCATGATCTTTGCAATTATATGTATTTATTCAAATGTCCTCTTTCTCTTACTTGAATGTGTACTTTTTTATGCTCTAATGGAAGACTGACAGAAGACTGTCCCTCTGGAATTCAAATGTATGGTGTTGAGTTGACTCATTTGATTGAATTGAAGCTGTTGCCTGGTCTTGGTCCCTTAAGTACTGTCAGTCCTTCCAAAAACCTTTGGCCTTTGTACTGGTGGTATCTGGAGATAGGATCAATGTGGTACATGAACCAGAACTGTGAAGTGTTGCTCTGAGTTTAGATGAATTTTATTTCGTAGTGAATAAGAAAGAGCAAGAAGGGGAGAACTGATAATTTCCCCATCCTATCGCTGCCCCCAAGTGTAGCAGACTTTTTACTAGTTTGAAAACCACAGAAATACAGTGAAGATGGAGCCACATATTGTCATTTCTACAAAAGAACTTCTCTAAGTGACAAAATAGTGATAATGATAATAATAATAATAATAATAATAAAGATAATTTGAAGTACAAGATGTGTAAGTCCTAGTTCAGATTTTGTGTTCTGCATTGCTATAAACAATGAGAAATTTGATCTTAGAAATTAAAGCAACATTTTGCCATTGCAAAAGTCAGAACCAGTGCTAGGCCTGTATAGATTTCAGTATTTGCTCTCCATAAAAAGAAAATCCCAGTAGCAGATTTTTTTTAAGGAGTACCTTCTCTTTTAAAATTGGATTCTGTGATAGTTAGCGTTCAAACTCCTAGCACAGAACCCATGCACATAACAGCATCAGAACTGTGTGAATTATTTTCTGTCTTTGGAGCTGCCTAATATAAGATAGAGAATCATAGAATCATACATTCGTTTGGCTTGGAAGTGACCTTTAAAAGTCCTGTAGTCCAGAAACTGAGCAAGGACATCTTCAACTGGATCATGTTGCTCAGAGCCCTGTCCAACCTGACCTTGAATATTTCCAGAGGTGAGGCATCCACCACCTCTCTGGAAAACCTGTTCTAGTATTTCACCATCCCCACTTAAAAAAAAAAAAAAAAAAAATTCTTACTTGCTCCTATTTTGATTTCCAGTTTTCTGAAATGACTTGCATATGAAAAAAGAAAAAAAATCCTAGAAAAACACTTTATATAAAAGGGGACAGAATATTTTACCAATAGTGAATTGATTTCTCAGTCTTTTGTTGATGATCAGTGGTGCAGACCATTTTTAGCATCATTTATTTATCTGCAGGATAAACAGCTACAAAAGAAAATTTGAAGTGGGAAGATTCAGCAGATGTAATGGGTACACCAGAAGCTGGAAATATTAAATTTAATATGTAAATGTGGAATGTCTACCCTCCTTCATTAGGACATATATACATGAAGTGCACCCATGTGAACCTCAGGTGATGAAGTAATAGGAGGCACTAGACTAACCTTTGAGCTGTTTCAAAGCAATCTGGCTCTGACGCAGAAATAGCAGTGACTACAGTCACACAAAGGCAAAGCACTTTCATTGTAATATTCTGCATGAATGTGATGCTTCAAGATTTGCTTCAAATTTTGTGTTTTGTGATGTAGTTATATCCTCTAATTCTGAAACAGTATTGCTGCTCCTTGCTATTGCAAGGTGTCTTTCCTCTCCCTCCTAACAATATTGCAATAATTTCAAGGCAGAAATTCCTCCCCTCCTTGAAACTGCTAACCTCAAACTGTCTTCTGTGTTACGGAAGTAACTTCTGAGTTTATGCTAATGTGATGTGAATGAATGTTTTGATCCAGTTGCTTGTAGTAAAATGAGATCTATTTTGCTGACAATAAAAATATGGAGTATCTTGATGGCTTCTTTGTGCCTAAAATAAATATCATGAGTCAGTTTTTGTGTTTGCTTCTCTAGTAGCAATCACAGACATTAGCTGACAAAATGATTGGATTGTCATAGATGGGTTCATGTTAAATTTTTTTAAATTAAATTTTTTCCACAGCAATCCACTTCAGAGATTTCTTTATACAAAATTTGTATAGAGTTCCAAATACTTGTTTCCAGTTCAACCTATGAACTATAAAGGCCCTGTTGTTTAAAGTCATTGAGCTTTTAGTGAAAATTGCAGTGCAAGCTCTTTGAAGAAGAAATTGTATTTTCATGTTGGTGGAAGGAAGTACATTGGACAGTGAGGCAAATGTCCTTGCTATAGCTGCTTGCAGTAAAATGCTCATAGGTACAGAGTTTTCTTAGTAATACACATGCAAAATAGATACAGATAGCCCAGCTTTATAATGGGCATGTGTATAATCATGGTCCACTTAATTTGATATTTACTCTACTTCTTAAATTATTACAATGATTTAAATTGATTTTTGAAAGCTTCCTAAGTGGGAATAAACCAACTTAACAAGTACTTGGTTCATAGAAGATCAGGGTAATACTTAGAGCCATTAACTATTGATTTTAAGAGTAAGGTTATTTTTATTTCCTAAATTATGGCGTTGTAATCAAGCTCTCAACTGTGCCCAGAGAACTCTTTGGCAAGAGTTTTATCCTGCCCTAATCTACAATCCAAGACAAGAAACAAGTGAAGATGTAAGCAAGTCTCTGAGATGGGCCATATGATAACCCTCTAGTCTTGCTGCTGTTTTATGCTTGGTTGATAATTGCGAAGTATGTAAGATCTGCTGCTATTTTTTCCTCTCTGCTGCTCCAGAAGAAGCACGCTTTACCATCTTCCCTCTGCATACATGAAAACCTTGTCCTTAGAACACCTTCCTACTCATTAATCAAATGCAGTCATCGGCCACACTTCTCTTTTTTTGCAATTAGTTAGCTGAGACTGTGTATTGGAAAGAAGCATGTCTGGGAAAGAAAATACTACAGTGTTCCATAAGCTCAGCCAGCCTATGGTATCAGAATGAATGATTTTTTAAAAACTCTGAGAAGTTCTAAGTTAATCTAGGAATTTTAATATAAAATATAAAGAAATTAAAGCTTTTAGTGGAACAATATCTGCAACACATACTAATAAACTATATTATTGGTATAGTCAAGGTGGAGTGACAGGCACTTGGCAAAACTATGCTCTGCATTGATGCTGGCCCCACTGCTGTCTAGGACATGGAGGGAAAGCTGAAGAGAAAGTGGCCACTTTCTAGAATTCCCTAGGACATAGTGGGCAAAGAATTCATTTTCTTGCGCTTGAATTGAAAGATACAGTGTCAATAATAGGTTTTAAGGAGGTACAAGACAGATGCAACTCCATCTATGCTGCCTTTGCACATAGATATACATACTGCTTCCGCATATTATCTTTTATGACAGACACAAAACAGCATCTAATGGATTCAGATGAGAATTGGTTCTTTGTTTCAGCTTATGGTACTGTTAGTTTGCTTGATCTCCTGAGGAAAGTGCCCTGGACTGTTGAAGCAATAGAGACTGGTTCGCTCTAATGTGATACTCTGGGGATACAGCTGAGGTGCTTGAGAACACCAGCATGCTTTTTCCTCCTATGTCTCAATGTTTGGGATGGGCCTCAGCAACTCCCATTGGTAAGACTTTATGATATTCCACATATGAAACAATCAGGAATGGATGATAAATGTCAATGTGCAAAAGGTCACCTTCATGGCATTGTGTCAACAGCTGGTGCTGGCTGTGGACAGCCTGCACACACGTATCTGGGTTTCAATCTTAATTCTAAAGCAACTGACCTTTAACAAATCCTAATCTCATCAGGGAGGGGCCAGTGGAAGGAGTGGCTCATCATTAGCAGATGGTGATCCTAGCTGGTCTTCTGGTCTTAAAGTATATTAGTTTCACCAGGCTCGTGGTCTGGTGGAACCCATGGTGAAAGAAGACATGTAGTCAGTCCAGGTTTTTTTGGTTGTGCTGAGATTGTTAGGCACTACCTTTTCACAACAAGCCTGGTTGCTTTCATCATATTCTCTGTGAAGGGAAAAGATAAGGTATTTTGAAATGCTTTTTACATATGGTAGCAAAGTATTTCCAACTCTTCAGCACTTCAAACAGGAGTTGCAATTTATGGCTTTATTCAACATTTTTCCTTCAAGGTTATTTGATCAATAGCCTTGAACACTGTTCAGGTAATGCAAGACTCATTGGAAGTGATTTTTGAGTGTTTTTAAGAGGACTTAATATATTTAAGTCCAAAGATTCAAGCATATAATTGAATGCTAAAGTAATAAATCTTAAGTCTGCTTATGAGCCACTAGCTCTCCTATTGACTGGACAGAGGATTTTGCTAATAATTAAATCCTTTAATTTGCAGCAGTTTTGTCTGTGTTTCTGGTCATAAGTGGTTCTGACACCTCTTTTGATGATCTATGCTAAGAAATGCTGCCTCTAGATATGTATGTGTCTTCAGATTTTAAACTCCTATATGTCTGGATTTTCTTGGGAAGGAAAGAAAGAGGAAAGGGAGGGAGGGAGGGAGGAAGGAATTTTTCTGTTTCTGTCCTTCTCTTTGTTCATGACTTCAGCAGCTCCTACCCTAAACACTTTCATATAATTCTTTGAGTATGGGATAATCTGTCAATTTGTCTTTTAGAACTCTTGCTAATTGGTAGCATTGGGGCCACTCCCTGACAGGAAAAGATATGACCAAATTTTTCCCTTGTTTTATTGTATGATAGACTTGCATGCTCTTTTTGAGGGGTTTGCAGCTCTGCAACAAGTAAATTCTCTTCTTAGTATCACATGCAACCTAATACTAAAATCTAATGTTCATAGCCTGTTAGAAAATGAGATTTTATAGAACAGTCTTTTCCTGGGGCTAAAATACAGAAAAATATCTCAAATTTGTGAGATATTTCTCATAAGTATACTTCCTCTTGGATCTTCTAATATTTTGTTTACTTCTTAACTCTATCAATTTCATCTTCAGACACAAGCTTCTTCTGGAGTAGCTTACATATCAAAGAAGCCTAGAATTGTACTTGTCTGTGAGGCACCTCCACTTATGCCCTCACCCCTGTGCAAAAAGTATGCAAACTAATGCATTCAGTGTAGGTTCCTAATAAAAAGTAAAGGAATCTAATTCAAAAAACTGAAATTGAGAGAAACGTAGCTGCTCCTGTTCTAGTATTGACTATGTATAATAATGCACTAACGTGGTGGTGTCCATGAGAGCAAAGGCATAATCATTCATTTCCCACAGTAATGGGAAAAAAGTTACCATGTCCCTCATTGTAATGTTCAGAGTGACAAGGCTGAAGGTCAGAAATGAGATTAAAAATTTACAATAGTTTTTCATTACCATCTTTGCGGCCTCCTAATCACTGAAATCTATGTAAAAGTCTGTGTATATATGACTATTTTTGCAAGACACCTATACCTAAGATTTTTCTTTATGCAAAGCATTTTTGTTTTTTGTTTTTAACTCAGGAACTGCAGTTTTACCCTTGAACTTACCTTTGTGGTCAGACATAAATGCTACATTATTATCAGAATCTTTAATGGTAATTGCATAGCAGCTTCAAAAGCATTTTGAGAACTACAGAGTAATATCAGACTTACAAAAAAGTTCAGGCAATTCCCAAAGTGTTTTCTTTTCTGTAGGCATGCATGAAGAGTATGCAAATAAGATACAGAAGCACGGGAGATAACTAGGTACTTAATGCAGGTTGCTTTAAATTGTTCTCCTGGGGCTTCACATTATTTCATTACACATCTGGGCTGAGTTTGGAAGTTTGGGAGCTGGGCTTTTGTTTTATATCATTACTGTACTGACTGATTTGGGGGTTTCTCGCACACTGGTATCTTCTGCTGTCATTTAGCCATCTAGGGTTCCTGCCCAATAATATATGGAGAAAATTAATTGAGTGTGCTGATTTTGATGGGGATAGAGCTAGTTTTCTTCCTAATAGCTTGTATGGTGGTGTGGTTTAAGTTTTGATTAAAACAGTGTTGACAACACAGGGATGTTTTAGCTATTGCTGAGCAGAGCTTGTACGGTATCAAGGCCTTTTCTGCTTCTCACACTGCCCCACCAGTAGACTGGGGGCACACAAGAAGCTGGGAGGGGACACAGCTCGCACAGTTGACCCCAACTGGACAAAAGGATATTCCATACAATATGATGTTGTGATCTGCAATAAAAGCTGGGGGAAGTAGGAAGGTGGGGACATTCGTCTTTCCAAAAAAACTGTTGCATGTGGTTAGTCTATTTCTATTCATTTTGATCACATCAAACACACCCACGTACACATGAGTAGGAATTCCTTGTTTGCAATCACGGAGCATTTTCTTCACTTACCAACCTCAGTATGCACACAAGTAACCCTTTTCTGTTTGTATTTGCCACCTACATGCACATTTCACCTTTGAGACTGGGAAAGCCCTGTGATGCATAAGACAATTAAAGTTAGCAATGGTTGAGAGTCCTGTTTGACTAGTTCTACATGCTAATAAATAAAACAAAATCCATCGAGGACAGGAGAGTTTTTAAAAATTGATTAGAAGGAAAGCAAATGCATGAAACAAATCCAAAACTGACTAACCACTATATAATCTTTCTGTGAGTGGTGCTTAATCCATTGTTTTGGCACTGAAAAGTCAGAAGAAAAGAAACCTAACTAGTTAGAGCTGTTTAGTATGGAATAGCTCCCCATTTCATTATATGGATCATAAAGCAACAAGAGAAGCAATTACTTAGTTTTCATAGAAGACAAAGTTTTCAAGTTTAGCCCAGCTTTAGGTTTCTTGCTGCCATATGAGCTCAAAAAGAGTTAGTCAGGGAAGCCTGTGGACAGACCTGGGAATCTTCTCTCTAATCATCTTTTTCTGTATCTGTAGGAGGTGATACAGAACATGGACAGAACAAGTTACAATCTCTTTCGTTTGACATAGCCTTTGCAATTAGAAAACTAAGATTTTAAAGTAATGAAATAATTCAAGTTGGAGGGGACATTCAGGAGCTTATTTTTTCCGTGCTCCTGCTCAAAACATGTTCTTTTCATTCAGGAAGTCTGGAAGATTGGGCCATTGATCTCTAATCCTTGAGCCTAGAAATTTGGCTCCAAATTGGAAGGTTAAGTGCAAGACATCAGAAATGCAATTTTTAACTCTAAGAGGACAATTGTAGGTTCAGAGTACCATCTGACTAGAACAACCAGACTTTCTCCATTCCATCTTTCTATTTTCTTGCATTCCACATTTCTAATAAACGTGCTGCTTCATGTGGGAGAAGATGAAGGTAAAGAAAAGGAAAAATGATCAGACTAGAAATGGAGGAATAGAAGACAGACAGAAATAAAAGAGTGAAAAAAGGAAAAGAGAAAGGGTCAAGTGATTACCAAAAAGGTTTAGATCATAAGTATAGTATTTTATACTGACATGAAATTTAAGGAAACATTTCTGTAACATCATCACAGATGGTGGTGAATGCTCCCTCTAAAACACATCTTGAATCCTGTTTACACAGCACATGTGATCACAGACCTGCAGGGAACAGTGATGAGTGTTTCCACTGAACATGAAAATGTGGGCTTTCTGCCCAATGATAATGTGATCTGCAGTTACAACTTCTGATGTAAAGAAAACCCCAACCAATAAAAACATTGCCTCTGATTTCCTTCTTTCATTTTGTAGACATAGGGTATATGAATTTACTAACACCTAACCAAAACTGATAAAACATCACAGTCTGAGAGGGAAGAAAAGAAAGGCTTCCATTTTGCCTTAATCTTGCCTTGAACTAATGGAGTGCATAATGGATATAAAGTTATACTAGTCTTGGAGGAGGCATGAGACTTTCATAGGATGTTTATGAATAAGCAAATGAAGGTCTGTTCTACATCACCGGTTGAACGGTCACTGAAGGACTTGAGTTCATACAGTCATGACTTGAAAATCACAAAAGGAAACTTCTTCTATAGACATGCCAGCAAAGTGAGGATGAGCTTCTGCTACAGCCAGCAGAGCATTGCTAACTCCCAGCATTCATTCTTTCTCATCAAAGCAATAGAGAACTTCTGAAGGATTTTCTTTATGAAAGGACAGCTTGGAGGAATCTGTTTAGAGTCTCTTAAGTTTGTTCCAGAACTATGTGTATGATTTTTTTTTCATTTGAGAAAACATGTGAATCATTCCATCTGGAGATGTGGTTTCAATTATTTCAGTTCTCCTACTGCTATGTGGTGTCCTCTTTGCAAATTTTCCTTTCCAGAAACTGTTTCTTCCTCAGTTTGTCAGACAATACACAAGAAAATAGACATTATTTAACAATGTCTATTGTCTAATCAAACAATGTTGGGAGGCTTCCAAGCATTATCAAAAGTACCCAGTACTTAGAAAATAAAGGCACTAGTTACTCTTTCAAGCTACAGCTCAAAGAGAATAGGTGGAAAAGAAAGGAGAGAATCGATGATTTGTTAGGTCCAATATTTCTCAGATTTGCTAAACAGGAGTCAAAATTGTTTTCATTAACATATATTGAAATCCTGGCACAGTAGAAATCCAAGTTAATGAGGATTAAAAGATTTCCAAATTTCCATTTGTGGCTGAGATTTTCCTCATCATCATCCTTGGCCAAACAATGGCTAAAACGAGCAATGAAAGCTAAATCTTGTGAAAGTTGTTTCCCCAGCTTAGAGACTGACAGTACATATGTGAGAGAGAGATGTTTCCCAGAGACATGCAGAGACATGTAGCAAATGTGACAGAAAACCCTAAAACATTGTGACATGAGGATGGATCCAATGTATTGCACACATCAGTTTTTGCCAGGTCTTTTTCTTCATGTTTTCTGCTTAAGACATAAATAGAAGACAACAACAGTCCTCAATAACTGGTCTGCCAGATGCAGTGTGAAGTATGGCTTTGGCTTAACCTTAAAAAATCTTAAAAGTAGAATGTAAGAGAGGATCAGAGGGTCTAAAGGTAGATACACTATTTATGTTTCTCCCTATGAACTCAGTGACTCCAAAGAATGCAGAAGTAAAAAAAACCTGTGCAGACTGAAGAAGGTAAAAGAAGAAAACAGCTCTGATTTCTCATTACAGGCAGAGGAGTGGCCACAAGGAGATGGAATGAAACACAAAAGAAAGCTAGAAAAACTATTGAGTACTGAGGGAGACAGTGACTCCTGGCTATACGCATAGTGCTTATCACAGACAACAATTTCCTTACAGAAGATTAAAATAAAAGATGTTATCCTTTAAGCAGGCATATAAAGGACTCCGAGCTTTGTCATCATCATATCTGTGTGCCCATCACTTTGTGAATATTCATGTGTGTGCACACTCATGTGGCAGAATTTGCTTTCAGCTTCTGCAATAATATTTTTCTTTCAGTACTTCTGGAAGGTGAATGTCAGTCTGGTGGCAGTCTTTTAGGGATAGCTTTACATCCTGGTGATGCTTTTAGCTGAATGGTGTCATATTAAAAGCTTTTTTCTTATAACAGCTGCCTAATTTACTTCTAATAAACTAATAAACTGTCAAATTACAGTTGACATTTCCAGTACCTGTTCGTGTGGGATCATGTTAGTATTCAGACCTCCATACTTCAAAGAGAAACAACTTATGAGTCAAGCTTTTAGTCTGACAAAAATATAAAAATATGAATGTTACAGAATGATAATGAATAAGTTGAAGTGAAGTGAAAAAAAAAAAAAAGAAGAAATTAGATGCATTTGCTAAATCAAATAAATTAGGGCTCAGAACTGCAAAGTTAACTTTGAAGGTAAATGTGGGAAGAAAGGAAGAATAGAATTTGTGTTTATGTATATATATTGGAGGCTGTTGACTGCTCTGATTAAAACAACGACATGTAAAAAGTAAAAACAGACTTTTCATTTTTAAAAAAAGACCACTGGAAAATACAATTTTAAATAAATGTGCAGAAAATCTACAGCTGGTCTTAGTGTAGGCAAACCTCATGTACAGAATTGTCATGTCCTTTTTTTCAAAAAACCTGATGAAACCTCAGAATTCTGTTTACACAGATTTAAGCACATTGGCCTGAGCTACAACCTTAAGTGATATCCAAATATTTGGTTTCATATTCTGACTGGACTTGATTGTGGGTATGCCTGATAAGACAATTTTTCTTCTCACCAGCAGATAACTTGTCTCTCCACCTTTCTGAACAGCACTGTCTCTGTTTGTGTTTTCTAGGAACAATCTCATCATACCTTGTTTGTGAAATTAATAGTGTGTCTTATTTTTCTCTTTTTACTTACACTGTAAAAATCTCTCACTAGACAATGCTCTGTAGTACCAAAATTCCCTCCCAATTTACCACTGAGCATAAACATTTTTCAGGAACTATTAGCATCATAACAGAAGAGCTTATGCAAAGTTCAGTAATCAAAATATGGTATCTAAATAAGATATTTGCCACAACAGCTCCAGTTTTATGCTTGTAATAGTGCTTTTATCCCACAGTCACCAACTGGTTTGAAATGGTAAAACAGATCAAACAATGGGTCATTTTGACATGTATTCATTTTTCATATACCTAAAACCACTAAAGAAATACAAACACTTGTTATGATATCACAGAAATCACCGATGATTAGAATTATGGAATAGACATTTTGCCAATGACACATGATGCCTAGCATGTTTTTCTTTCAATTCTCAATGACATAAGAGTAAGTCTCAACTCTGTTTTTTAAAAGTTCTATAAAAATTAATCACAACATGCAAGTTAATTTATAAAAAAATATGTATGCATGAATCCAGAAAGTTAAATTATCATAATGCCATGTAAGAAAGGGAAAAAGACATTTCTTTGTCTTCATATTTGAAGCTATTCACATGGTCAGCTGCAATACATGATTTCAAGTGTTTCCAATAGTACTGTTGATTTTGCATATGAGGATTTTTGTAACAAATGCAGCACTAATGATCCTTCTTTTCTTGCACATCCAGTTGCATGCTGATCACTTACAGTGGTTCCTGGTTTTGTCTCTGTAATTATATCTTCCAGACCGTTGAGAAAACTCAGTGCTGTAAAGTATATCTTTACCAAGTTAAGCCATTGTTTCCTTGGCAAGGTATAAAGTAAAATAAGACAATTTATTCCAGGCTACTTGTATTTTCACATGTAGAAGAGAGATACCTCGAAGTTTGGTTTCGTAATGAAAATTTTGTCCTTCTGATATGACCTTACCAGTATTCTGGCTCTTCTTGCCCTTCCATATTGACAAGCAACACGATACTCCCCTGGTTTACAGGAGCTATTAGAATGGAACAGAGAAGACAATGAGTTTACATTTCTCCAAAATTCCCCTCTTTCATGTGCAATTTTTCAATATCTTTGATAGACCTTGCTTTGTAAATATAAAATGTCTTGAAGACATGGAACATTTTCTCTTAACAAACAGCTCTTCTGCAGTATCTATCTCTGAGAAGTCAGTGTCAGAATCAGTACTTTTAGGCAGCAGATTAAGCTGATCCAAAGTCCTATACTATTCTCTGGATACCAAAGGAGGTCAGAATAATGAAATAAACTGCTCAGCTTTTTTGGAACTGGGGCATCTGTTATAGCTCTAGACACTTGCTGGCTGTTCCGGTAATGGCTTTCTTTAATAAGTAAGTCAACTGCCCATGAAGAGTGGAAGCATCCACTCTTCACGTTGAGGAGGGAAGAATTCAGATTCATAATGCTTGAAATATGCTCCCAATTTCTGACTGCATCTTGGTCTATAAGACGAAATTATGTGTCTGTTCAGCTTAAAACCTTCCTCATGTTTGGTTTTGGGACTGTGTAGAATATAGCAGGCTTTCACCTACTTTTCTGTCAATTTATCTTGACTGTTGAGTTGTTGGTCACATTTTACATTTCTATATGCTGAACTGTGCAAAGATGTCAAAACACTTAGGACATATCCTACAAAGTGGGACATAATTATTCATCCTAGATACAGTCAAATTCAAGGAGTTGAAAAGAAGAATCATTTAAAATTCCCACAGTTTAGAGGGGGCTTAGCTACTGATCTTAGCTACACAAGATCTGAAGACCCCTAAGTGATCTAAACATTGTCCAAAATTGCAGAGAAACTGCTACTAGATGTCAACACAGAAAATTGCACTTCTCCTTGTTTTCATGCATTCCAACCACAGAATTGTCTACCCATCATGACCTTGTGCAGCAATGTTGTGTGGTCTGGTTTTACTGAGATTTTTAATTTGGGTCTTTGGGGAGAACTAACTGATCTAGAATAAGATTGCCTAGCATAGTCATTGGGAATGAGCATTTCCTGTTCCGCAGCATCTGACTTAACACAGCAATTTGGCACTTATGCTTCAGGAGCAGCAGGTAGGGTTAAGTTGTTCAATGGCAATTTTCCATGTTGACAATTCTCTCTTCAGTCCATAAATATCCACATCATTTACAATGGCATCTTACTCAGTATTGCTTTTCCCATTGAACATAAAGAGAATTGGTAGTGCTGCAGCACGTGTAAGAACATTCTAAACCAGTTTCTCATGCACACAATCCTGCCTGCGTGGAATCTTTAAGGTATATGTCTTCTATAGTTTTCGATAGCCAGATCTTATGTTTTAACAACAGCAAAATTCCAGTCACCACTGATGGCTATCAGCTTCTAGCTGTGTGAGGCAAATGATGCTATTGGTGCATAGCTAAGTGAATATGTTTCTCTCTTTAGAGCAATGCTATCCTAACAATGTATTCAAGTAGGGCTGTTTCCTCCAACAGCCCCTTTGTATTTGCCTTGTCTAAAGCCTCTTTGTTTGGGAAAGTGATGCAACTGAATAACACATTAAAAAGGTTTTCCTGCATTCCTTATATACAGGTGATGTCAGTGTTTGTTCATATCACTATATTTAGAGCTTGTTTTCAAGCTGGAGGTATGCTAGCTTTTTTTTTTTTGTTAGTGCAGAGAGGTAAAAGATTCAATGGTGCTAAATTATATGTACTGTGTGCCAGGAAGGGTCATGGAGTTTGATTCCTCACTATCAGAATACCATACTACCATAGAATCCTGTTCACAAACTTATCAACTTTAAATAAATCATAAAAACAGTAAAAAACAAAGATATCTCACAAACAAACACAGGATCATGAAAAACATACCAACAATTACAATAGAAAACATACATATTTCTGTGTACTACATTAAACAGTAGGAATAAATTCTTTACTGTGAGATTGCTGAGGCACTGACACAGGTTTCCCAGAGACATTGCGGATGACCCATCTCTGGAAGCATTCAGGGCCAGATTGGATGGGGTTTTGAGGAAGCTGGTCTAGTGGAAGGTGTCCTTGCCCATGGCAGGGGGTTGGAACTAGGTGATCTTTAAGGTCTCTTCTAGCTCAAAACATTCCATGACTCTATGATTCTATAAAATACCAGATATTTTTGCCTTTGGCTGTGTCTATGAAGGAAGGACGAAAATGGAAATACAGGAATGAATTTTCATCTAAAGTAAGCTAACTAATGATAAAATTGAGAGAATGTTCTTTTTAGTGTTAATGGTAAGAGGTAGTACCATACCCCACATATGCTTAAACATGCATTGCTAACTCCAGGGCAAACTATAATCTTCCTACTCCCTGCAATAGTTTATCAGCACAACAAATTCAGTAGGTAATTAATTGATACTCTTTCTGTGCCTTGCACAAGATCTCTGAAGCATTTCCTACATCTCTTGCCTACAGAGACTTGAAAATAATAAGAACATAAAGCTAATTTACCATAGTAGTATTTGTGATTATCATTGAAGATTGGGAGCTAATTGGTCACGCTAAGACAAATAAAATTTAGTGTTATTGCTCCCATTTTGTATATGATGGAATTGAGATACAGACCTGAGCTGCCCAAGGAGAAAACAGTATTTGGCAGCATAGCTGCCATTGTGTTAGTGTCACTTTAGTATATATCTGAGTTAAATATAGTGGAGTAGTAAGTAAAACATCTTCAGTCCATTCTGGTGGATATATACAGCACATACTGAATGGGCTCATATTGACTTCAGGGCATACAGCCATCCCGAGGGAAGGTAGGCTGGAGAAATAGGTGGACAGGATCCTCGTAAAGACCAGTGAGGGGAAGTGCAAAGTCCTGCCCCTGGGGAGGAGCCATCCCATGCACCAATATAGGCTGGGAGCCACCCAGCTGGGAAGCAGCTTGGCAGAAAAGGCCCTTGAGGTTCTGTTGGACCTTGAGCCAGCAATGTGCCCTTGCCACAAAGAAGGTTGCATTACACAAAGTATAACCAGCAGGTCAAGGGAGGTGATCTTTCCCCTCTACTCAGCTCTGGTGAGGCCACATTTGGAATCCTGTGTCCAGTTTTGGATCCCCATGGACATACGGGAGAGAGTACAAAAAGGGACACGACGATGATAAAGGAACAGGATGATCCTTTGTATGAAGAGAGGAACTTTTCAGGCTGGAGAAGAGAAGGTTCTGGGGCCTATCCATCAATCTGCACAAATACCTGAAGGCAGGATGCAAAGAAGAAAGATCCAGGCTCTTTTCATTGTTGCCCAGTGACATGAAAAAGGCAGCAGACACAATCTGGAACCCAGGAGGCTCTGTTTGAACTTCAGGAAACTGACATTTCTGAGTAAAGATAATGGGCCAACTCTTTAAAAGCACCTAAAGGATTGATAGGGAGTGAGACAGTTTGTTCTGAGAGGGCAGGACAGGATTTTACACCTTTTAGGCCTTTTCCTTGTCAAAAGTCAGGCCCTTGACACTTAATCACTTTTCAAGGGACTATTCTTCAGCTGTGAGAACTAAAACAAATTATGTTTGTCTGGTATTTCTAGTAAGTGCTTCTGAGAACACAAGCATCATTGCTGTCCCTAAAGGAAAGGGTGGTCACAACCGTGAGCAGAGCAGTGAAACATAAAGTAAGTTTGCTGGTGGGAGCACTTGTGTTTCTATCTAACCTGAACCTGAACTTATAAAGACACTCGTGAGAAACATGATAGGCAGCTTATAAATACTGAGTTACGTAAGTTCCACTCACCCCTTTAAATCTATTCATCTGTTTGGACTGAGATCTCTGACCCTGACTGTCCCTGATGCAAAGGCAAAAGAGGTTTATGTTCCCAGTCACTAAGGATATCACACTTGTCCATGTACATCTACCCCCGGCCACAATTCGTTTGAAAGGAAAGCAGTGGTCATCCATCTACAAGGGTGGTGAGACTCTCTGAGTTCACTGGGTGTATCCTCATGCAGTTCAGCAGACAGGCTGCACTCGGAGACCTGGCTGAAGCCAGCCTGCCAAACCTGCAGCAGATTACAATCATTCCAACTCACGCTTCACATATTGAAACAAGTTTTCTTTGATTTCTGGTCATGATTAGAGAATGAAGCTGCTATCCTTGGTTTATGGTGACAGCTAGATGATACTGTGACTTTGTTGTATCGTTTTAACAAGAGACCTGTAACCTAACTGAGCCCCGTGCATCAGTTTTAGGTTGGTGTGCTTTTCATGCTTATGCAGTTGAGTAGCGTGAGAGAGATGGAACAACAGCCTGATTGCTGGGCCCTCACATATTAGGTTTTTTTGCCAATCTAGCATGATCAAATTTTCATTAGGGATAGCAAGTGCCTGCAGGGATAATTTTCTAGGTGTAACAGAAATCTGCATTAAAGAGATCTTGCAGAGATAGCTCCTTTTCAGTCTCTCTGCTGATACACTCTTGGTTTAATGACTCAAACTGGAGGAAAAGAACATCTTAAAATAGCTGAAAGGTATAGGCAACTGTTACCCACTACTGGGTTTTAAACATATGCATGTGGGGTTACTTGAGGCAGAAAGACACTCAAGAGAGACGTTTGCCTCGAACTTAAAACCAAAGGGCCTCAAGCAAACCTCCACATTTGTTCTGCTACTGCAGACAGGGACAAAATATACCTGAGAGAGAAGAAAGTGAAAAGAAGGGGAGGTAAAACGGAGCCCCTGACATCCTTTGACACTTGTCTTATAAATCTGTGGTTTCTTTTTGAAATCTATTGAAAATACATGCTGGAAGTACTGTGTGGAGTATAAACAAGACTGTTTGGGGAACACAGTAGTCTTCTCCCAGCTTCTGAAGAACCAGCTTCTGGTTCTCTTTAAAGCAGGAAGTAGTTTGGGAGAGAGGTGTGTGCTTGCCGTCTTTCACTCAGCAACTCTCCAGCAGGCTGTCTCTAAAACTCAGCCAAGGTGCCTGCCTTAACCAAGTGTTGCAACTCCCTGCCACTCTTCTGCACTGACCTTTTCTTCAGAAGCACGTTTCCCACTTGGGTAGTCTTATCGCAGGTGGAAAAGGGGAAGTACCATTTACACATTAGAGGGAAAAAGATGAAGGTGACAGTTTCAGTTCGGCTGAGGAGGCCTCAGAACCATGGGGATTGTCCTGCTTAAGTATCATGGGCTGCTCCTTTGGCTCTGGAGCTCTTTTTCACATGCCATACAGTGTGAAAGAACTCAGGTTAGGTGCCTGGATGCAATCAACCTACTGCAGCAAGAAAAGGTTTGTCCAAGGCTTGCTGTTCTTTTCTGACTTTTACTTCAGTTTTTGGTTTGGTTTATTTTTCTTGTCTACTGTGTTTACCTGTTTTCTGCCCTAAACTTCTGCCCTAAACCTGCCCTAGAATTGCTGTTTTCAGGCAGCTTGGAAACAGTTCTTCCTTTCATATATCACTGGGTGTTAAGAAATGGGCCTTCTAAAGGTGCTAAAAAAAACTGAAGTACACTTCAACTCAGTGGCATAGCTGATTTGACAGCTGAGAATTCAACATCTCCAAATTGTGAGGGAAAGCACCACAAAGATCATAGGAATCTTTTGCCATCACTAATAGTTTGTGGTCTCAAGGGAACCATACTCTGAACTTTGGCCCAATTGCAATCAGAAATTTGGTGTGTCACACCCATGATTATTACTTATTGTCTCTGTCTCCTCTCTGCTGAAATGTTTGTGGAGAGGGAAAAAAAATTAAAGCATTTTAAAATTGTGTGACTGTGGAGAAGAATAAAGCAGAGATTACAGGAAGATTCCACCATGCCCATGCAAGGTCCTAGGGCAAGAAAGTGAGCCAAGGAGATACTGTATAGCCCCTTCAGTGAGGCTGAATTTATGTGGACACAATAAGCTGAGGTTATGTGCTTTGACTGCCACTGAAAGCAGGAGTCTTCTCCCTGTGTCCAAAACAACCTACATCACTTTCCTTGTGCCAGGACTAATGCTAACATTGCTGTGATGCAAGCTGAAACAGACATGTGAGCTTGTTGCAGAAAAGAAATCGGAGAAAAAAAAGTTTGTTTTCAGGATGGGTTTTTGATGTGTTGTGAGCTGAACAAGAACTAACACCAGCACAAGGAGGTACAGGTGATTGCATACCTGGGGCAGAGATAAGGGTGAGGCTGAGCCCTCCTGACTGCCCCCCTTCCCGTCCCCCATCCCAGTGGCTCTGCAACTGCATCCCAAGACACAAAATACCAACTGTTGATCCACCCCACTGTGCTGCCACGCTTTTGGCATCCTTCTTTTCTGATAGTGAGGTCCAGTGAGGGTGGGGGATAGCCAAATAGTCTGAAATTAGGCTGGCAAAGGGACTACCCATTCAATGCTGAACTGTGCTTGGTGAAAGGGTACCAAACTAGTTCCTCTGAGTTTTAGCTATCTGAGAAGTAGCTCTTCCTTAATTGCAGGGAGCTGCACATAATCATAACTGTGACTAATTTTCAGGATCCATAGCATAGGGGCCATAGCATCAGGGTTACTGAAACAATATTTAGGAAAGAGAGGGGATGATCAAGGTGACCTGATAGTCTATAGCTGAGTGGTCAGAATACAACCAGATAGAAAAAAATACTATTGTCAGAGTAAAAAAATTTTCACATACCTCCTGTGGACCCTGTTCATGCAAGGTATTTGGGGAAACTGAGAACTGCAATGTGGGTGACTATTTCCTGTGGGTGGCCAAATAGGTGAATCACAGGACTGGCTTGATCAGTTATTTATTCTATTACATCTTAGGGTGTGCATACTGTAATGCTGTTTGGCTTAATCATGTTTCAGGCTTGCACACAAGGAGCTCAGGAACATAGAGGAGGCAGTAAAACTTGGCTTGAGAACTGAAGTTCAGAGGGACAGTAATTGTACAGTAACTAGAAGGTTAGCAACTGGAAACCTTTCCTCTTAGCCCTCCAACTCCGTTAGCAATGTTCACTGCCACTGAATTAATGAACTGTTCAAAGCAAATAACGAAATTAATGGAATGTGTCTGAAAACAGGAAAGGGGTGAGGTGTTAGAATATTTTTGTTGTTACAGACTTCATTTTTTACATTTTGGCCTATTTAAGAGTAAGGAAGAGAGGAACAACGGGAATATTGTAATGCTTAGGGCTAGAAGTAGCCATAAGCTGAATGAGAGAAGTGAACATTTACAGAGCCAACACCCTTCAGAAAACTTGCTTCTGTCCCATCCTGGAAAGGAGTGAGACAACTTTCTGCTTCAAAGTTGTGTTCAGCCTTGGTTATTGTATCTCAACAAATGGAGTGAATGTAAAAACAGATACAAAAATATATTCAAAGCATAAAGAAAATATGTCTTGAGACAGAATTTAAATTGTTTGGTTTAGAAAGATTAGGAAGTGGGAGGGTGTGTACACAGAGGGAAGATTTCCTAGAACCATGAATGAGAAAGAAGAGGATGACCCTGTCCTTTATATTATGGAAGAAATAAGAGAAATTGTCAACTAAAACAAAGCCTGCTTTTTAGAGAAAATGCAATTTACTTCAGGAACAGTAAGTTTTCTACAATGAAAATATTAAAGTGTAGGGAATCTAGAGGTTTAGGCTTTTTCTTTGTTTTGTTTGAGATTTTCTGTAAGGTAGATTACATTCATACCATGTCCAGAGGCATGAATCTACTGTATGCAGTCAGAGATGCAAGAAACTTGTTTAACAGCATTCTCAAGGTGAAGCTCTATCAGGAAAGGGACAGTTAAATGTAGGCAGATTCTCCCATCATCAATGCTGGTATGATGGTTTACGGGACACTGCCCCCACCCCCAGCAAGCACACTTAACTACCTTATATGCTTGAGTGTATACATAAGTTATGTACATGAGTGGACCTGGTCCTGATATGAGCATTTAAGAAGTCTCTGTCAATTTTCTGCATCATACATGTCACTGGTCATGTTCTCTGACTGAACACTGAGTGAGTGAGCTGCCATTGTGTTACACTGCCGTCTAAGCTATGTTACCCTACTTTCACAAAATAAAAAGGGAAATCATTACAAGCATCATGTTACCCTGAAATTTAATTGTGGTGAACGGCCTTGCATAACTTGTATTACCTCTCTCCATTTTCAGCTTTACAACCTGCAGGGTAGAGCTTTCCTTTTGGTTAACTCATGTCTCCCAGTAGGTCTATGTTGGTTAAAAACTTTGACTATATCTCAAGGGGTAACATATTGTAATTCTGTTTGCATGAAAAATTGGACTAAGCTAGTTTTCTAGGGATTTTATTTACTGAAATTATTATATATATTTTGACTATGCATTTTCAAATTATTATATATCATTAGGTTACACATATATCAGTATAAAATGCATAATATTTTTTCAACAATGCATGCATTCCTGATGTAGGAAAGGCCAAGTACTATCAGTTCATGTTTCATGTTACACCAAAGTTGTTTATTCAGATATCTAAAAAACACCCCACTACCTAGCAGGAACTGGAATTTCATGTAGAACTGTCTGGGACATTCTTCTAGATGATTACATAGATAACGTGCTGAGGAATGCAGCGCTGCTAATAGAGTATTAGGAAAGTAGTCATTACCATAAATGACTGTATTTCTAAGAGTGACTTTTTCTAACAGGTTTATCTAAAGGGTTATTATGTAACATAAACAGCCCACAGCCGTTGCATTTTTATGAGGTAAATCCTACTCTCAGTGACACTGTCTAAACCCGTTGACCTCAGTTAGCCTGTCCAGGTGGGTCCAAGAACAGATGACCTTTTGACCAACATTCACGTCTTCTTTTGTCTCATGAGGTTACACAAATACTTTGAGGGTTGGGTTTTTTTTTCATATTTGAAATACAGCTTACTTTTATTTTAAAATTAGAATAGAATACTATAATTCTACTTGGAAGGGACCTACAGCGATCAACTAGTCCAACTGCCTGACCCCTTCAGGGCTGACCAAGTTAAAGCCTGTTATTAAGGGCATTGTCCAAATGCCTCTTAGAAACTGACAGGCTTGGGACATCCAGCCCCTCTCTAGGAAAACTGTTTCAGTGTCTGACAACTCTCTCAGTAAAGAAACATTTCCTAACATCAAGACTAAACCTCTCCTGGTGCAGCTTTGAACCATTTCCATGTGTGCTGTCACTGGATCCCAGGGAGAAGAAACCAGCACCTCCCACTCCACTCCCCCTCCTCAGGGAACTGTAAAGAGCGAGGAGTGAGCTCCTCAGCCTTCTTTACTCCCAACCAGACAGAGTCCTCAGCAGCTCCTCACAGCACATGCCTTCCAGCCCTTCCACCAGCAGTGTTGCCCTCCTCTGGACTCATTCCAGGACCTTCACACCCCTCTGAAAAGATGGGGCTCAGAACTGCACCCAGCACTCCATGTGAGGCCACACCAGCACTGAGCACAGGGGGATGGATGATCCCTTGTCTGACTGGCAGGTGATGCCGTGTTTGGTGCTCCCCAGGACGTGCTTTGCCCTCTGGGCTGCCTGGGCACAACTGCTGGCTCACCCTGAGCTGCTGCCCACCAGCACCCCCAGGGCCTTCTCTGCAGGGCACTATCCAGCAGCTCTTCTCCTGGCTGATACTTGTGCCCGACATTACTCCGTTTCAGGTGCAGAATCTGGCATTTGTTTCATGCCATTGATGATTGCCTGATGCTCCAATCTATCCAGATCCCTCTGCAAGGCCTTTTGTCCTTCCAAAGAATCAATAGCACCTCCCAGTTTGGTATTATCAACAAACTTGCTAATGGTGCATTCAACTCCTTCATCCAGATTGATCATTGGTAAAAAGAATTGGTCCTAGAACTCAGCCCTGAAACAGTGGTGGTGACCAGTCACCAGCCAAATGTAGCCCCTTTCACTAGAACCCTTTCAAACCTGCTGTCCAGCCCATTCTTCATGTGGTGCACCATGTACCTGGTCATCTCACAGCTGGACTTTTCCAGAAGGATGTTGTGAGAAACAGTATTGAAAACCTTGCTAAAATCCAGAAAATCTACATTCACCCTCTCCCCCTCAGCCACTCTGCAGGCAATATCATAGTAGAAAGATATCAGATTAGTTAGACAGCACTTTCCCTTTTGTGAATACATTGGCTGTGCATGATGATTTTATTGCTCTTTAATTGCCTTTCAATAACACCAAGTATGGTACTGAGGTTAGACTAACAGGTCTGTAGTTTCCTGGATCTTCACTCATGCCCTTCTTGTAAACTGGAATAACGTAGGCTGGCTTTCAGCTTCCAGTTGGTAATGAATTCCCCAAACTCCCAAGGCCTTTGATAGATCATTTCATCAGGTAAATGGACATGCATTAAGTTCCGTACAAGCAGTATTTTGGAAGAGAACTCTAGGAAGGAAAGATCATGAGTTTTATTTGGAACTTTCCAAGCTTTAAAGTTTCATGACCATGGTAGAAGGGTATTTGGAATTGCTCCTTAAAATTGTTTTCATCAAATAGATCTAAAATGGTGTACCATAATTATAGTGGTTCTAAACTTAGCCCACAGGCTTTTCTCATCCGGTATGCCATCTCTGGTGATACCCTGTGCTATATGGTTCTGAAGAAGGTAAAAGTGCACTCACAGTTAATACCTTGGAAAATAATTTATTCACTTTTGGCTTTTATTTTGAGACAAAGGCTGTGTTTTCAAGGTTTACTTGATTGTCCCTAAGGAATTGCCCCAGATTTATTATTTGCAATAATACCTTGAATATAACACATTGATAATTCTGATTCTGCTAAAAAGCAAGTAGGTATGATTCATCTTGTTACTTGTTCCTTAGGAGCTGAAAGGATGAAGTAACAATTTGTCCATGAAATTAATTCAGCTAAAATAGCCACCAAAAGATGTCCTGCTTCGCATTTATTGATGAAAGGCTCCTCATGATAAAATACTACCTGTTCTTACAAAACTGTATAGACTTCCAAAGGACAGTATTCATTTATATCTGGGAAAAAGATCTGAGTAGCTGTTACATAAGAGTTTACTAAGACAGTAATTCTAATCAGTGTACAGATACTTCCTAAATTACATCTAGGTATGTCTGGAGAAGAAAGACAATGAAAGCAGCCAGAGGGGAAAGACTATAGTTAGGTTCCTTGACTTCATGCCAACTGAGTCACCATAGCACATTTGGAGTGATGAACAGAAAGACTAGCAGCAAATATCAATATATCAGGAGATGATACGTTTTGATCAGAAACAGATGTGCAGAAATTACTTGAAATGATTGTCAGCATTGACAGCTTGTGTAAGATGCATCATCATCAGTCAGCATATATATGTTTGAATTGTTCCTCCTTAGAAACTGTATGGACTTTGCAGGATCTCTTTCCAGAGAACATCTGCTACTGCAAATAATGGCAGTGTTAGAGCGCCATTTCTTGTCTTTTTTTGTTATGAAAGTTGTGAATGTCATTGCAATTGTAAAAACTATAACCAAGTTTTTCTATTCATGTGGAAAAAAAAAAATTTGTGATGGAGGTCTTCATTTCATTCAAAGGAAACTCCAGATAAGCATTTAAACTATTTTAAAAAACACATATTTTATCTATTAGTTGTTGTACTGTATATTGTGAACTTTGCAAGTTTTATAAAGTTCTGTTCTCTGAAAGGAAGCATAAATATAAAATTATCTGTAATACAGTCTTCTGTCTCCCTACTTTTGTTTTTGTTTTGTTTTGGTTATCTATACAGAAGCCTTTAACTTCCAGGATGACTGCAACTAGCTTGACATCTGTGAACAACCTATTCTGTGAATTCTTAAAAGTGTTCACAGAATTCCCGTTTGAATTACAGCTGGGATGGATCCAATCCCTCTAAAACCCCTGATGTTCTAGGGAATCAAGTTATCAAGGAGCCACGGCGTCACCAATGATCTCAGTGGAGCACAGAACATTCCCTAGCAGCAAAAATATCTGATAGTGTGGTACTACTGGTATGTTTAAGATATCTAATAAGTTCTCTGAGGTAAGAGCCACATGATCCAGCTAAATTGCTCTTGAACCCTGTGACTGGCCCGGTAATCATGAGGAGCACAGCAGGTGTGCCTGTAGCATACTAGAAATTAAGTTCCTTTCTGTGTCCAAGGCCAGACACAAACTGGAGGCTGTGGCTATTTGTTGCATCATTCTGTTCATGATACAAGATTACTGTCAGAAAGACAAGTTTATTTGAAAAGTGAACACATTATTTTCACAGTGTTTTCTATGTCAAATTCCCAGGGATGCTTTTCAAGGGTTACCCAAGCACCTGAGACATAAAGAGACATGTTCTGTCCAGAACTACAGAGTGCTATAGCTGGTTCAGACCTTGTCCAAATCCAATGTGTTGTGGAAAGTACCAAGTCTTTTCTCAAGGACCTTGCTGAGTGTAATGTAAGTGACTGTGAGTTGATACATAATGTTATTTAGTCCCATTCCAGGATACCTAGTCCTTGAAGACTTCACTGACCTTCACTACTGATTCTCCTTTTGCCTGGAACAATAGCAGGGTTGTGCTATGCCAGAGAAGAAAGTGTAGGGCAAAAATTTTATAAAAGCATCAAATTTTGGATTGCCATCAGGCAATCTATCAAATTCAGACACCCCCCTCCCCCCCATTATCCAGAGTATGAATGAGATACGCATCTTTGTGAAGTAACAGAAGGCTGTTGTTTATGACCCATGTGCATGCAGAGTATGTGCTGAACAGCATTGCAGCAATAGCATATCAGAGATACCAAATATGATAGTGCTGGCTTCAATTCTGTGCTGAGAGATGATCTGTAGCTAGGGAATGGGAACATATTAAGATAACTCCCATTAGTCTCCTTTTTTGTGAGTCTGGAATTGCTGTATTCCTGGCCTGAGTCATAAAGAAATGAAAATAGTGAATTGTTCCTGAAAAAGGTTCTATGCTGAGCTCCTCTTGTACTCACAGCTCTTCAAACTGCTTCTCTGATTTGATTCCTAAGAATCAAATCTAAAATAAAACACTCCCAAAGTGATTTTGAACTAATGTCAAAATAGAATCAATCACATTTTTTATCATGCAAGTTCTGATTCTGAAAAACTCTATGTCCTGGGGGTTGGAGAGGAATAATCTGGGTGCTATACATGACTGGAAGTTGTACTGTGTTGACATTTAGAAATGCTGAAGTTCTAATAAATCAATGGATATCTGTATAGCTTTAGTCACATCATATGCCTTTTTATGTACGACTTTCCCCATCTGAAGATACTATGATGTTGTCTAAAAGGGGTATACATTCTACTTTGTCACAATTATTTAATAAACATACCACCAAAGCAATGTCGTTTCTAGTGATCACCTTCCTGTTTTCCATCCTTCTTTCTGCCTTTCATTTTCTAAAGAAGTTTTGCCACAGGCCCATGGAAATATTTTCTTATTGGCTACACAAAAGAGCATAAAGAAACAGAATTTCAAACACATCAGTTCCATTGGTTGCCATTGCCTTGGGTGTAATTAAATAACTGAAATTACTCAAGCTCTATAAATGCCACTGGGGTTTGTGTGTGTTTAAAATTTTACAGACTCTGTTTCAAAACATCTATAAAGTGCAAAGCAAAGAGCTTAAAATACAGCTTAGTCTATATAGTGACATACCTAAAGTAAAAGGCATTAATTATTTGGATTAATACAATAATTGACTGCATATGCCCATAGATTACAAGGTTACAGATTGAGAGCAGACTAACTGCTGTTTTTTATAATTAATTATTTTATTCCAGAGGGACAGAAAACCATTTCTATTGTGTTTTCAAACAGTGCAGAGTAGTGAATATGTGATATGGGTAACAAAATTCTAGGCCTGTTCTTGCTTGGAGCAGGACATAAGGTAAGAAAGCAGCAGAGGGTGTCTGTGACTGAACCCTTTAAGACCTGGGCATTGCTCCTGTTATTGTTTAGTCACTCTGTTGGGAAGATGAGAGAATGGAAAATGAGACCATATCCGTTTGCTCCAAGGTTCTCTTGCAGGTTTCGCTGTGAGCACGGATAACACAAAGATTAATGAAAAGTGACAAGGAGCATATTACTGCTGTTCACTGTATCATCAGTGATGCAATAATAAACAAAGATTAAAACAGAGAGGTTTTACAAGACACTGGGGTTTTTGGCAATCTGGATTCCATACAGAAATATGTCAGTTTTGAGTGGGTTTTTTGTTTGTGTGGTTTTGTTTGGTTATTTGTTTTTTTTTTTTTTTCCCTTTAGTTGCTTTATATGGATTTTTTGCTTTGTTTGTTTGTGTTTTGGTGTTTTGTTTTTAATAATAAGGCTAAATAAAATATTAAGGAAGAAAGCTATCTCTAACAATGGACTGGGTGTGAGAAGGAGCATTGACACTGGAAACCCTTCTGGTGTAGTGGAGGACAAAGAAATCAACGTGACAGTCAATGTGAAACTCTTGGCATGCATATTGAAAGTATTATGCAAGAGAAAGAATGCAAATTGTTAATTAATATATAAGTTGTTAAAGCATCTGAAAAGTTAAAAAAAACTTCTTGAAGGAAACTCTAAGAATGAATCAATGATTGGAAAAACATGCCTGGCACTGAAAAACTTAAAAAGTACAGTCCATACAAGTATTAAAGAAAATAATAATAAGTGCCATGTTACAAGTGTTAAGTACCTTCATAAGGAGAAAATACCACCTTGGTAACAGCTCGGTAAAGTACCTGAGAATGACGTAACAAGAAACAGTGGCTTGGAGCTTAAGCCAATGTTAATTTTAAACAAAAGGAGTGATTTTATCTGTAACAGCAGCATTGATTAACTGGGGAACAAAATTCCTCAACTAATGGTGAATTTTTAATCCTCAATACTTTCTGGAAGACAAGCTCTGTCTAGACATCTTTAGCAAAATCCCTGATATGTGGAGAGTTATAAGCATCTAAGATATTTGGAAGGTCAGGCTATGTGATTTTAGGGTTGCTTCTGGCCCTAAATTCTAATAATCACCTTTATTTCAAAGAAGTAGTGAGCACAAGCTCATTATACATAAGAGCAGAGGTGTAGAGGAAGGATGAGAAAAAAGGAAAGTAGGAACAACTACACACAACCAAGATCAGAAGTTATCATGTACAAGCATCACCTTCTGCCAAAATGCTAATAAAACACATTTTGTCTTTGACTTTGTCCTTGTCCTTCTACCCTGTCTAAAGCCAGAAGTGGAGAACAACTTATTTTCTGAGAGTTTGTCGATGCTGTGCCAGTCAGCTGAAGAGCTACTAAGTCAGTAGGAAAAATGCCTGTGCCTCATTGAACTGTTCCTTATATGTTGCAGCTGAAACAGTTTTGCTTTTGTGCTACCATTGCAGTGTGTCCTCCCTTGCTTTATAAAATGGAGCACAATTCCTAGAATCATAGACTCATAAAATGTTAAGAGGTTGGAATAGACCTTAAAGATCATCTAGTCCCAACCTTCCCTGCCATGGCCAGGGACGCCTTCTACTAGAACAAGTTGTTCAAGGCCTTATTCAACTTGACTTTGAACACTTCCAGGGTTGGGGCAATCACAGCCTCCCTGGGCAATCTGTTCCAATGCCTTATCAACCTCATGGTAAAAAATTTTTTCCTTATAACTAAGCTAAATTTCCTCTTTCAGTTTGTACTCTTGTTCTATCACTGCAGTTCCTGGAAAAGAATCCCTCTTCAGCTTCCCTGTAGCCCCCTTCAAACACTGGAAGGTTGCTATGAGGTCTCCACACAACCTTCTCTTCTCCAGGCTGAACAGCCCCAACCTTGTCAGCCTGTGTTCACAGGGGAGGTGCTCAATAGTCAAGTTCATGTAACTCTAAGCTGGATGTCTATGTGTCTTCTGTGATTCCCTGGCCCCCATTTGCCCAAGTAACAAAGATTAATGATCATGTAGAAATTGAGCTCTACATCTATTCTACAACTCTATAGAAGACATTTAACATTAATTCTGATGAAACCAAGATTTATTTTTTTATCTGGTGTGTTAAGTCTTGTATGACCAAAGATTGTCAGTCAGATGAGGTGTTTTGCTTATACTTTGAATCACTGAATTACTTATGTGCACCTTGCTGGCTTAATAATAATAAGTTATTTAATAATAAAGTTACTTCCTATAAGATTTCACTAAACATAAACATAAACATTCTCTAAGACAGTAAATCTAGTGAAGAGTTTCTAACCTCTATTTAGATAGTATGCTGTGCAAGAAGTGGTTGCACAGTACACAAGTAGTTGAAATACATATCATCACAGGCTTCTGCCCTGACTGTTTCTTGATATCGGTAATTTTATAATACCATCTTGAGCATTAGTGACTGTAGCTAAGATAATTAGTATCATCATTCTCACATGCTCCGTTGCTGCACATGTTAAAGGTATGTGCATTGTAAGTTTTGACAGAATTTAGGGTCCTAGACACAACTCTCTGTGACAGAGAGAGACCATCCTGTTTTATTGGAGAGTGGATTGACTACAGCAAGACCAACTCATGAAATAACTGTAATTCAGGATAAAGTGAAAGCTAATCTTAGGTAAGATTTTTAATTTCTCATATGAAATATTTTATCATCTTCCCTTTTCTAGCAGTGTTATTTTGATGTGATCTGTGCTGTGACTGGTGATTGGGTGTACATACCTGTAGAGCACAAGATAAAAGAAGGCTGCCAGAGCCCTGTGGTCTCTTTTGTGCAGGAGCCCAGACCCGTGTATTGAGTTGATCACTAGTCACTCTCTCCTGAGAGAAACTCTGTGCAAGTATATCAATAACAGCATTGGTATAAGGGAAAAAGACGGACTAAAGACAACTTTTTTTTTTTTTCTTTTTTGATGCTGCTGTACGTTTTCTAAATCAGCTTATTTTGTTACTTTGCTCAGTATTTTAAAATCCTTTAAACTGTTTTCTCATTTGCAAAAGTAAAATCCCATCTTTTCTTTCCTGTATTTCAAGTTGTTATCTCTTTCAGAGGGATTTTTAAAGCAAAGGACTAAATGCTGCATCACCCTTGATGTATAGTAGATCAAACATTAGAAAGACAATAGAACAAGAAAGTGTGAAGAAACTCCCTGTGGGATTTTATGTAGGAATGTTTGTGGTAGGTTAGTTGTCTGGAATTTATTCAACTTTTTGACCAGGTTTTCTCACCTGTAGTAATGTCTGTGCTGCTTTGATTGTATTTAAAGCTTCCGAAGGGAAATAAGATGAAAGACACAGTAGTGGCATCAGTTTAAAATCCCCCAGTAGGATAACATTTTCAGCTACTCAGAGAAAAAAATATCTGTAATTACTGTCAGTTTAATAGTTCAGCTGTTTGGAAGTGCAGCACACAGAGAACAGAGATGTGGAAGTCACAGGACTATATCCAGCCTGTATTCAGAGACACAATGCATTTTTAAAATTGTTTGGTTTGTATCCCCACTGAGAGGCAGAATGCAGTGGGTATCAAGTTCATGGCATTGATTTGAATACTTCTGTGATGTGTAAGAAAGAGGGCTCATGCCTTCAGAAAATGGCTACACGGATTCATTCCTGGCCTTTGGCATCTTGGACAGGTCCACACTCTCTTTCACTAAGGAAACACAAAAGCTTGAGAGTCCCACCTGGATCAGAGCTGATTACAAACAAATATATATTCAGCATCTATAATGAGGAAAGTAGGATTCTGGCACAAATTAGTGTAACTAACCTCTGAGGGATTGGCCTAGATGAGTTTCCTTTTCTATAGAATCAAACTTCTTAACTTTGTACTGGAAACAGATTAAGTAAATGTAAACTCTCTCAAGGGTATCTCAGACCTTTGATTTGAGCAGAAAAGTTTTAATTTCACAATTGCTGGAATTTTTCTAATTATCATAAATATATTCAGAAAAAAATGTCACATAAAACATACAGATTAAATAATTTTCTGGTTTACTGAGCATTTTCAACAGTTATTATCTTCATAATCAGCTGATCTAACTTTCAGAAAAGCCGAGCTCCTGTGAATTCTGATGGAGAGCTTGGCCATAGAGCAATAGATATCATCCATAGGGAAGACTTTTTACTTGTTAGAAGGAGGACATATCTGCTAACCATCACTTACCATACTGTGAGTCAGTGGAGAGAAATTATGCAGCAGCTGATGCTTATCATGAATAGTTTGAATCACCTGCGTTGTTCCCTTCTGCTGCTGCCTGGAAAGTTCTATTGTGGTTTCAGAATCTACAGAACAAGCTCAAATCATCTGCTCATCCATGTGTGTGATTCTTTTTAGTTACGGAGCAATGTAATATGTTTTGTCCAAAGGTGGCAGGATTTTTGTGGGGAGAGAGGGACCTCACTGAAAACTTTTTTCAAGGGGTCCTTCAGTGCCTCAGAATGCAAATCATTATGTGGAACAAGACATTCTTTTCTTCCAAGGTGAATCATTACTTTCCAGATCTTTGGGCAAAACTTGCTTTTTAGCTACTGGTCCTCCTTTCATGCAAATGGCTTAACTCTGAGCAGCATGCAGGAGTTTGTACTGTGGGGCTCAGGAGTCAAAAGTGTGGCACAATTCAAGAAAATGTGATTAAATCAGGCAGACAAAGAAGGCTGCATTTGTAAAAAAATATTTATTTCTATTACAATAGCTCTGTTAGCTGATAAAGTAGCATTTTCAAATTACCCAAGTGAGACTTGTCCTCTGAGCCAGGGTGCAGTAAAGCCTGGGAAACAGAACAAGGTATATAGTTTTATGGACAAGCTCCCGACATTTAGAGGTAGCAGCTGCATTCCAAGGTTATAAATCTCACCTTGTAAAGCCTGCACAGTTTTTTTTACATGGGGTCTGATGTACATATAGGTGTCAATGGCTTAGTTAAAGTTTATAAAGTTTAGGTGGGGTTAGGCTGATGTTTGTAGCCACTTGAACTAAAACCTAGTTCATATGACTTGTATTGCACTGGGGTTGCCAAATATATATCTTCTCCAAGCAGAGAGAAGATACCCTGAGCAGGTATCTCAGGTTGAGGCAGAGATGAATTTCCTCAAGCCCTCCCTATTCTCCACTCAGATCTCTGCTGCTGCCTTGTGTTCATTTATTCTCACTGCAGCAGAATGGCTACGGCATCCTCACCGCAGAGCTGCCCGCGGTCCTGGAGTAACCATCAAGACTGAAGGTTTAGAGTTTAAATAAACATTTGAGGTAGTTATTGGAGGTAGGCCTTTTTTTGTGCTGAGTTGTTCTGGGCATCTCTCAGTTCAGCACATTTTTTTAGTGTTAGAAAAATAAAATAGACTTGTTCCTGCCTCAGACCAAATTCATTACATTTACTTTCAAAAAGTAAATCACTGCCAAGGTAAATCCTGAGCCTGTACATGGGAACAGATTTGAAGGACTAATTTGTGGATGGTTAGGAAATTTAGGTAGATTTATTGGCATCTGTGTCATTTTCAATCAACTAATTCTTTGCATGTCTTTGCATTTGTAGAAATTTACGTAAACAGGTTTCCCATTCAGGCTAAAAAGCCACTGGCCCTCCCCACATTTGTTGCTTTGGATATTTTTTTCTCCCTCTTTAGCACTGAGGAAATCTCATCCATAGAGTCCTCCCAGTGCAGTGGGAAGAAAGAAATACAAGTTTTGTGCAAAGTAAGTGTACTTCTGTGAAACTCTCAAGGTCAGTTTTTGCAATCCTGAGAAGTTCACATCCATCTGTCTGTATCTGGCACCTTTTCCATATGCCATCAGATTCGCTGCCATTTCAATGTTGGGCTTCTTTTCTCAACAACAGGGAAGGGAGGGGAGGGGAGGGAAACACCCCCACCCCCCAAACAAATTAAAATACTGCAAAAATAAACTGGTCCATATATGTATCCTGCTGCTCTTCTTGCAAAATCCATGCTGCTCAGCTCTGTGTCCTGGACAAAATTACATGTTTCTCTTTTGCAGGCCATTAACACACCTGTCAGAACTGTTGCTACCTAAACTATCAGCCAAGCCAGTCCTAGCTGGATTGAGGCAGCTGTTTGAGTAAGAGATGGGTGAATGAAATGGCACCACTTCTGAGACGACCAATAAAGTGCTGTGTAGAAAGCTACAATTTTCTTACCAAAGGGAGCAGATGCTTTGTTTGTTCAAATACAGGTAAGTGAAGTTCTGTCCTTGTTTAAATACTTCGACACTGTTACAGTATTCAAACAAACATACATAGAATGACAACCTCAAAATCTGGAAAGGCTATTTGACAGCTGAACTGAAATAAATAGTGACCGACCTTCAGGCTTTAAGGAGTCTTTTGAGCGTTGATAAAGAAACAATAAAAAGCTTTGGTAGTGGTATGTACAAAACCTCATCGTTTGAGTCATCTTAATATGAATAATTGGTGAGTAACACAATCAAACACGTCTGGGAAGAATAAGTCTAGTGAGGCATGAGCTGAGATTAATTCCAGTATTGAAAGGTAGGAAGGACTCAAAAGCTGGGAGCTTCTCCCTCTTCCTTTGTTCACTGGGACTTCACTACAGATTAGCAATAGCATTTCAGAGCATGGAAGTACCAGGCAAGTGATATTTTTATACTCTTCATTATATTTGTAATCAAAATACATTTAATATTTCTTTAATAAAATGATTGGGTTTTTAGCATTCTCAAAATTGGGCTTTTGTTGCCATAAGGAAAAAAAAATCTGTAATAGAAAGAATGTAATTTCCTAATTTCTGAACACTTCCCACAGCCCTGTCATCAAAGTTCATCAGATCTGTACAACCATCTAGCCTTATATGCACAGATTCAATCAGGTGATGAGCACCTCCTATAAAAATCATTCCAAATAATAGATAATATGTTTTACAGAAATTTGATTAACATTTTAAGTAAGGGATATTGCATTTACTCCATCTTCACAGAATTTTAATGGTAGACTTTAAAAATTCATTTTAGGCATTTTAGTATCATGAACAACCCGCTGAGATTAAAGATAAGAGCATGTTAGGCACAGATGCAAACAACTTTAAGGCAAAGGTAGAATTATACAGACAGTGACCTTACCCTTAAAGATAAAGCAATAAAGTTGGTTAGAACAGCCTGAAAGAACACAGAGAACTAAAGAAATTAATTAGGTGAATCCAGAAGATTCAGGCAGAACTATAAGAGATCCTTCTGCACAAATACAGCTCTATAAGGCTACAAAACAGTCCCCTCAAGCACAGAAGACCAAGTATTTATAACCTAAGTGATTTAGACTTCAGAATTGGCAGAAAGTGTGATTTTGGATTATCCAGGGTGGGTCCCAAAGAAATGACATTCCAGACCTTCATGTATATTTTCTTCTGAGAAAAAATATTACCTTAAGCTTGACTTTAGACCATATTTTTAATTTCCTGCAACTCCATGTTCAAATTTTTAATTATTCTGTAACCCGCTGCCAAGGCTTTTTTTTTTTTTTTTTTTTTTCCCTTTTTTTCTTTTCCTTATTTTAAGGAAAATCTTAGTCTGAGTAAATACTTGAGTCTCTCTAGGAGTAACAACTGACAGGAAGACATCATCAGTTTTCTTGAGGAACCTGCTAAACTGAGGAACATTTATATTGCTGCCATCTACCTTGCTACCTATTCCTAACACTGAAGGCATCATAGTCTGAATGGATAGAGAGAAGATGTCATGACTTCAGAACAGCCTCCTTTTCTATGAAGTACTTGGAAACCATGGAGAAACATATGAAGGGAACTTGAAAGATTTGATAAAAGTGTTTCTCCCATCTTTTTTTGGTATACTTATGTTGGATCAGGACCTACTTTCCATAATGGATTTAGGGTAAATGATGAGCCCTACATCTTCTTTCAATATATCATTGAGACTAACCTCCAAATACACATTCATGATAACTTTGTTTCTGTGTGCTGAAAGGCAACAAAACAGAGGTCCTGGGTTTATAATTTACAATTGTAAACATTGTAAATGTTTATAATACTCACTGAACCATTAAGGAACTGTTAAACCACTTTATCTTGACAATCTTTTTAGTAAGTCAGGTATCTCACTGCTGGTAAAGATGAGTTGCTGACAGCATTATCTAGTGTTATGCAGTGCCAGTGAGTGCTGACTATCAGTTCAAGCATACTCCAGTTCTCTTCTGTATGCTTTCAGCTCTTTCTTCTTCGGTTTCTGTACGGCATTTTGCAGATACAGGTCAGAGAGAGAGCCCTTTTTCTAATTTGGTTCTTCAGCCTTGTATATCTGTGATGCAATATTTGTTGGCAAGATTCTCTGTTACCCCAGTCTTGCCCTTTCAGCATGTTTGTCAGTAACTACAGGCCTGACTTCTCAATTTCTGAAGTACAGCCTATCCCATTAAAAGAGGGGTTTTCATTCCCTCCTTATGAAAAGCATGATGCTGCATGTTGTCAGGTTGTTAGCATATTTTCATAGGGTATCACCTTAATTTATTTACGTTAATAAACTGATGAAGTTTTTCTCTTTTCTTTTCTTTTCTTTTCTTTTCTTTTCTTTTCTTTTCTTTTCTTTTCTTTTCTTTTCTTTTTTTTTTTTTTT
>JAWWTY010000001.1:28747872-28846956 GCA_035222235.1 Margarornis squamiger
TTTTCTTTTCTTTTCTTTTCTTTTCCTTTCTTTTGTTTTCTTTTGTTTTCTTTTCTTTTCTTTTTTTTTTTTTTTTTTTTTTTTTTTTTTCTTTTTCCCCCCCTTCTTTTTGGCAAATAAAGCTGGCTGGATCCATACAGGCAGAACCCCTGTAGCTTTCAGTATCACAGATAATTACAATGGGCATGAAGCCAACCTTTATTTTTCTTTAAAATTATTTTTTTTCTCTTAACAATGACATCTTTATTTCCAATCTTTCCAGAGGGGTCATTATGTATTGTATTCGGCTGAAGCTCCCATGCTGGGATGGAGTAAGATGAAAGGTTTCAATCTTTAATTAGTATTCTTTTTTTACCCAAATTTCCTGGTTAGAGCAGAAGGATGGGAATCAAAGAGACAGCTTTTTGTTCTGCCAGTGTATTTCCATCTGTCAGAAAGAAAGGATTTGGTTGCTGAATTTTGTACTATAACAAAAATCAATGATCCAGTTTACTTGAGACTGGTTGATGAGCTTGAAATGGGAACAAAAATCCAGAAATAATGCCAGGAATATGTGTAATTTCTGCATGGCAGATGTTGCATGCTAGAAAATGCTGAGGCCTGGCCATGTAAGATTTGAAGTAATTTGATAGCTTGTACAAAGTCTGGTCAAGTGTAGTAAATGTGCAATAACCCTGGAATGCTGAATTACCACCTGAATTATATTTTCTTTGTGACGTTTTCATCAGCTCTTTAGTAATTTAAAAGCTGAATTATAGATCTTCTGGTTTTGCAAAATGTCTGATCTATAAAAGGTGTATCATTTATGTATGTATCTTGAGAGTTCTCGAGTGTCTGCTATCCTAAGAACAAAAACGTCTAACCAAGTCTGGTTTGCTGATGCAGCAAAACTCATTTCCTGTAACAAATGTATGACTACAAATGGACAAATTTTATTGTTCCAGTCTCTGGCAATCTTCCCTGCTCTGGGCCTTGAAGGGTAACGAGCTATTCAGAAACCTCTTGCTTGTAATACCTGTGGTGCTCATTAGAGAGATAACACCCCTTCTTGCACTAGTCTTTTTTACAAGAAAGCATCTGGGGCCTGTGTGTTTGGATAATGGGCACAAGACTGGAGCTGTAGAAGAGGATAAACTTGACAGGCTGGAGTGGAAATGGCTGAATGGTAGGGATTCAGCACTGAGATGGTTAATTTATTCATATGTCTCTAGGTGCAGTGGTGGAGACAGCCATTCATGTAGGACAATGTCGATGCTGCTCAGCTTTGATGGAGGAAGCTCTGGAGCTTGTCAATGAAACAATGACATCTGAGCTGTAAGCAGGTATAAATGCTGAGCTGATAGGACAGCATCAAGACACACAAATGATCAAAAATGGTAGAGTAACAGTCCAGAACCAGTTTAGAGATTCACTCACTCAGGATTCCAAAGGACTACTAAAAATTACCTATTCAAGGATGTTCTATTTTATTGTCCCATGACTCAGTTTCTTGATGCTGTTAGACACCTGTTTTCACTCCAAGAGGTACTTACACTTTGTACCTACACTGTCTAAAAACCTATGTACCTAAACTATGTGCTTATGATAACCTAAAAAGCCCACAAGTTAATTTTATCCTTGGAATGTAGCCCATTCTCAACTCTTTTTCACCATTTCTCATTCCTATTTGATTTGCCTGGATTGGTAACTGAGAAAGATCACATTGTGATAATCTCTGCAGACATGTTTCAATGGTATGAGAAGACATATGGATTCAGATGGTGATGCTTCTTTCGTTATCTGAAGCTCATTCTCACAGATATTGCTACACAGACATGCCAGAGGAATCAATGTAAGCAGTCTCACGGAGGAAACTCTTCCCTGACCAAACACAATCCCTGAGAGTAGAATGCATCTGAAGTTTCTGTACATCCATGTAAGCCTCAGAAGCAGTAGTATTTATTTTTTGGTTTTGCCTAAATTTCAGGGTGAACATTACATTTTACTCTGAATTTTACAAGGAGGATGTCACTTTTTAGAATGATTTCATAGCTATTCTGTGCATTGTGTGAAAATTGCGTCCTCTTATTTCAAGAGAAGTCTGAAAAAAGTAGAGAAAATAGTGATTGATGTGTGAAATCTAGCTATGGTCAATTTCCTATCAGTGAGCCAGATTCTTCCTTTCTCTGTGCCTCAGTTTCTCCATCTGTAAAATATGAATTATTTCAGAACCATAAACAGAGTCTGATGCAAAATTTGGTGAAGCAACATTTCTAAGTACTTGAGATACTCACATAAGCGCTATTAGAGTAGCATAAAAATATGAGTGGGAACAGAAGTGGGATAAACAAGGTGCTAAAACACTTTAATGAGAAATGCTGACAGTGAATATTGTCCATTCTGAGTAGCAATTCATTTCACAGTTGTACCTGCCTTTGGGTCAAAATAAAATGAACACTGCGTGGATGAGAAACTAGACCAGACCTTATGGTCCTTCTCACAGGACAAAATCCATACTGTCTTCTACAAAGTCACTCCTAAGACAAAAATGAAATGAGTCTTGAGAATTTCCTGATACTTTAAAGAAATCTTACACTTCATCTCCCTTGTTCCATGGATATTTGTTACTCATTGTCATGGAGAGCTTTGAAAAGCCTGTATTTTTCCAAGTATCTCTCAGTTTTTCACTAATAAAATATCTGTGGCTGTGCTGTGGATTTCTAGTTGTTGAAGGGCTCCTGACACTTTTGATTTGGCGTGATAGACAATATGGAAAGCATGCGTTGCAGAAGAGATTGCTCTTCAAAGTCCTGTGATGAAAGAAATGAGCAGCTTGGTGAAGGTGATAATGGAAAAGGGAGATGATGTCAAGAATCCTCAGGCCACTGAGTAAGTTTTCAGAAACAATTACATTGGAACATTACAATTTCATCTACTTCAGTATTCACTGCTGTGATTCCTTATTTCTGACATGCTAGCTGGGTCTTTGCATCTGTCCTCCTTTTTTTCCTCTTTCTGTCAATCTGCCCGATCAGTAGCATGTCCATGTGTCCTCCACAAACCCTAACTTCAGAACTGCCAAGGCAGGCAAATTTTGTCAGAGAACTTTTCTCCAGCAGTTCAGTCTTCATTAAAAAAAGGAAGCAGTCTTTAGTCCATGTACCCTAGTGGAATTATTCCCCACAGGGAAATGCCTGTCTGAGCCTGATGCAGTGAGAAGCACCAAACCTTAATCCCGGGTGTGAACTCTGTAATTTAATGTCCTGACAAGAGCTGTCAATGACTTCACTATCACACATTACAACACTAATACAGCTAATCTGAAACTTCACACTGGATTTTCTCTTGTGCTCGAGAGCATTAGCTCTTCATATGCAACTATAAAAAGATTCTGCAACCTCAACTGTGAATGGAATTATGCAATATGTAGTTCTGATGTCTGTGGAAACAAAGTCAGCATAAAAATTATCTTAAAAAACCCAAAAGGGCAGATTATGCAAATGTATCCATATTGTTAATAATGTTTTCTTTCCAAATGGAACTGTTGTCCTGTGGGTCCACACATATTATAAGGTAATATTTGATATCAGCCATGGCTTCATGGTTTGCCCCTTCAATTTACACAAATGGCTTTGTGACAGTGATATTACAAATTTAAAATGTAGCTGTCTGAAAGTATGTATATATGAAATATTCACATAATTTCTTATCTACCATTTTGAAATTGAAGAGCATTGCTTCAGAGTGCACAGACTCGTGATTTTCATTTTAAAACTGTCTTTTCAATGTCTTTCTCATGTGGATGTATTATCTCCTCCCATTCTCTCCTATAGTCTTCATGTCATGTCATGTCACATCACATCACATCACATCATCTCATCTCTCCTAACCATACACTTCAAAAAAGCATACAACAGTCAGAGAGAGCAAATTTTCAAAAAAGCCTCAAAAATACAACAAGAAAAGGATTGAAATTTGATAAGCAAAAGTGTAGGCTGAGTATCAGGAAATATTTCTGACAGTATGGAACTGGGGATATAAAGTGCTAGGTAATTAGAGGACATTTCAAAGCACTGGTCACTTAAAAGTAGAGTAGAAAAAGTAAAGAATTATTATATTTGCTGACTCTCAGTAAGGCTCTTTTTTGACACAAAACATCTATCTGTCTATGAAAAAAAACCCTCTCTTTGAAATGCTGGGACACCTCTGCTGCCGGGATTTGACAAGACAGAGAAGATCAGCATAATGCCTTGTTGCATGAGAGAAGCACCTTTTCATTATACTGTTAATCTGAATTACCCTTGAAAAGCAGAAAAGCTCTGCAGGACAGATGGAAAAGAATGCAAATGCCAAACAATTGTTTTCATTTCCATATTTAATTTCTGCTTTCATTTCTCCAAATTCTATAGCTTGCTTGCTTTATTTCTTCTTTCTGTAAAGTTGAGTTTTTCCCTTAACATGCTACTGGGCTGAATTGTCATTTGATAAAAATGGGAATAGTGCTAAAATGTCAATAGTTTATTTGTGTTAGACAATGATCTGGCCACTGTATTTGGTAATTGTCAATGCCACAACCTATGAGCGTAAGGAAATGAGTTTAGAAGAGACATTTACTTCTGCTTTTTATACTGGCCTTCCAATTCCTTATCAATCAAACATCTGTGTGGTGTCTATGTTATATACCTCTGGTGTAAATATGCTATGTGTATATTAAAATTTGTTTCAATTTCTTTCCTGGTAACATCAAAATGTACTCCTACTGAAAGTAACATCATAGATCTTTCCATCCCACTGAGTTTTCAATATTTCTTTTAAAACTGGTCCTTGTCCATTGTCTAATTTCAAATTAAGAAAGCACAAAAGCTTCCAAAAGAGGGTCACTTGTCTCTCCATATACAAACTTAATAAAGCAACTTTTCAGAGAGTTAGATATTTTTCAGATGAAATGTGCTACAGATGGTGGTCTAATCTTGCTCCTGATTACTTCACTGTAAATATAGTGACATTTCATTGAAGTAAAGGCATTTTAAATGAACCACTTTTATGAGGAAAAAAAAGATCTGTTTAAATAGAGCCATTATGAGGCTGATGAACTCCTTTACATCCTACTCACACTATAAAATAAGATTGAAGTGGGACATAAGCCTTGCACTGCTTCTCTGTGCATGACGAACTTCTCTTACTTACATGATGAATGCTAAGTACCTACATCCACTTAGGTTCCATTTTGCCCTGTTAATAGAGACTGTAACTAGGAGCTAAGGTTATAAATTGCAGTTAAGATTAATATAAACTATTGCTTTCAATTTTTGTTTGTCATTTCTAATGTTTGTAAATAATTATTTTCTTTGTTAGGCTTCCACTTGCATTTCATTATATGAATTGCTCTTTTTCTCCATCCCCCAAAATCAAGAGAAAATTTCTCCTTTAACTCCCGCACCAAAATGAAACACTGAAAAAGACCCCTGCTATAAATTATGCCTTTGGCTGTATGGCTTTGCAGAAAAGAGTACAGGGGTCCTGATGGACCACAAGTTGAACATGAGCTGGCAGTGTGGCCTTGCCACAAAGAAGGCTAACCCTGGGCTGCACTAGGCAAAATGCTACTAACAGATCAAGGGAGGTGATTCTTTCCCTCTGCTCAGCTGTGGTGAGGCACCACCTGGAGTCCTTTGTCCAGTTCTGGGCTTCCCAGTGCAAGATAGACATGGAATTGCTGCACAGAGCCCAACAAAAGACCATTTGAGGGACTGGCATTTCTTTCCTATGAGGTGAGGCTGAGAGAGCTGGGACTGTTCAACATGTACAGAAGTCTGAAGGCAGTGCTTAAAGAAGGCAGAGATAGGCTCTTTCAGTGGTGTTCAGTGGCAGAAAAATAAGCAATCGACACAAACTAAAATACAGCATCATCTGAACATCAGGAAATTGTATTTTTCTGTGAGGGTAATAAAGCACTGGAGCAGGTTGCCTAGAGAAGTTGTGATTTTCTGCATTTTCTATTATTTTGAGGCTGTAGGTCCAAGGCAGTTTCTTACTTTTAAAATTCTTCATGGGTTTGCTTGCTGTTTGTGTCTTATGTTCTTTCTGCCCAGTCTGGAAGTTCTTCTTACTCCCTCCACCTTCTCCCCTGAAGAACATAAATCTTTCATATGTTCTGTCTTTACTCTCTGCTATGACTTGATTTCTGTCAAATTCATATTCTCTCTCTCTCAGGCAAACCCCTCAGATTCCTCTACTGCTTTTGCCTTCAGCAAATAATTTTGGAATGTTGTGGGAATGTCAAAAGAAGTGGTGGTGTGTAAATGGAGACACTTTTTGGCACAGAGTCCTCCCCCTGGATCGTTTGAATGGTACTTTTCAATCGCAGGGTTAAAAATGTTCAGTCTAAGTCACTGGTACACTACAAACTTGAAGAAAATGAAATTACTTCTTCAGTTTACACTCATCGGATTAGGGATAAATCTATACTTCTTTTTACCTATGCTGCCATCTAAACAGATGATTAAGCAACACAGACGAGATCCAAAAACAGATCCTTGATATAACTTGGTATGTCAAAAAATGAAAAAGCAGGGGAGATTGATGACTATGACACTAAGAATGCAATTAGTTTAGCACTTAAGAGTAGTTCGTTATTGTGGGATCTTGATTATGATGGATCAATTTGAAGAGAGGACTGGAAGGGGTGGATGTTATTTTTTATTTCTATCATCAGATTCAAAGACTCAATAATTCACATCATTATGTGCCCATGTGAATGGGATCATGGATCCCACGTGATGTATGGAGAAAACATTGAGTTGCTATGATGGAACACATACACTACAGTACTGTGCAATCCCAACAGCACAGTTAGAGTTATATAATAAATGATGGGATAATTTTACAGCATGACCATCCAGATCCACTAAAAGACTAGAACACCTCAATGCCCAAGCCTGTGATCCACATTTGCTCCACCTAACCTATTTAAGTGAGAGGATGCAGTTGGTTAAGATTTTGTTGACTGAATTATTTTAGATCCTAGGATACCACTGCTATGCCTACTTATCGATCACACTTAGAGTTTATCTCATCTACCTTTGCTTTAGCTGTACCTTGTAAGGGGCCTGATCTCATGGGTACTCTCTGAGTATGCCTAAAACCCCAAAGCAAGCATGAAAAAGATTGATAGGATACAAAACAGAAGCTCATGAACCAGTATTTGGCAAGGGGTAAGGCCTACCTTTGATAAGGCCATTAGGGAGACTAAAGTTCTGGATTGTTTTCATTTTGTTTTTGACATTTTATATTTGTAAATTCTTAATTGCAATTAAAATCACACTAAGCAATGAGGTCCATGATTTTGATTCTTCTGCCCTTGGAGTTTCAGAAAACTGAAGTCACAGGTTCATTCCTTATTGAATTTAAGAAGGGCTTACAATGCAGGAACAACTGAATGCCTGGTTCTTCTGACAAGGTCCTGAACAAACAAAGGAAAATTGTGTCTAGGAAGGAAGGGCAGACACATATATTTGCATAATAAAGCTCTCATGAAATTAATCTTATGTGGTCTGAACTTGACTTATGGACCATTTTATGGTCTATTAGATTGATAATACTGATTAAAGACTGCTCAGCATTGTAAAATGCCAATATATATGATTCTGTGATTCTATAAAGATCCATTTTTTGAAAACTCTCATCTTAAGGTATTCCTTGACAGCTGGGAAAAAAAGAGTGCACTTTCTATCTACATAGAATGTGTTTCCTAAAAAACATTTATGTCAGAAAGATCAGAATGCCCTAGTAGTCAAAGAACTCAATTGTGAAAAGCTTACTATGGTCTAGGGGTGAATAAGTCCGTGTGAGAGGCTGGTTTCCTGTCCATGTATAGTATTAGTGAGACTGGTTTTGTCTGTTCTTGATATTCTCTTCTTAAAAAGGAAGCTCAAAAATGTGATGAAGAAGAGAACAATAGCAGTGATGGGAGGACCAAACAAGATGTGTGACAGGGAGACATTTAAATATTTAAATATTTTAGAGTATAAAGAAGTGAATGTGACTCAATGATGGCGGAAAATGCAGAAATATCAGATTACAAACAGCTCTTTATCCCAGCTGGGTAGTGTACAAAAAGTGCCAGGCAAACAGCAATTAAAAATTATTGTAGCCATGGGGAAAAATAGTCCAAGGTATCTGGTAGATTCGTTACTCCTGAATTAATCAAGATTAGATGCCTTTCTAGCAAAGCTTCTTTAGTCAAGTGTAAGGTAAACTCATCAGAGGGTCAAGAGGTGAAATGTAATGTCCTTGAGGCTAAAGATCAATGTTCCCCCTTCTGCCTTAATTTCCATGGCAATATGCTCATGGTTTTTTGTGAGAAGATTTGGTCTTATTTCTAGTACTTTGTATAACCCGCAGAAGGTACTTGGAGGTCCCATGTGCAGACCTGGGTCCACAAAAGGCAGGCTTATTCAGAGGATCTAAATTCAGGGTATGAGTTCAGAGGAAGAGAAGACATTGGTAGGTCAGCTAGACTGATCTTTCAGTTTGCAAGAATATTTTACCTGTCAAAAAACCCCCAACCATTGCTTCTCAGTACAAACTGCAGGCATGCGAGCTGTTGGCTATTTTCACCACAGTTCTCTCCACTGGGGAAGCTCACATTTGTTTATCATGATCATTGTTATTATTGTTATTAGTTTGCTCTTTTTATGAGTGCACAGAGATGACAGGTTAAAGTAGCAACAGTTTTGAAACTTACAGTAGAGGTGATAGGGTGCACTATAATTTCTGTCCTTTTTCTCAGAGCAACATGAATAGATCTATTTTTAAATAGCTTATTTCAGATAGTGCCTTCTCATTCATATCTGTCAAGCTAGCTGACTTCTCTGAATAACCCTGATTTTCTTGCTTTTAATCTCCTGTTCACTTGCAAAGACAGTATGCATCAAAGGACTAGTCTGTTCTCAGCAACAGAATTGTTTATAAATGATCAGGCTGTCCAAATGCATGGGCAGTAGTAGGTTTGGCTAAAAGTTACCAAAATGCAATGAGAGAGAGTTGCACAGATGTAACTAAAATTCTAGTATTAGCCAGCAGCATGTATAATTTCTAGTGTCACTGTAAACTAGAAAAAAAATCCAACCTTGCTTAGCATGGCCTGAATTTAAGGGATTATTTTTCAAAAGCAAACAACTTTATCACTGTTAGCTAAGCACACTTGATCTTGTATAAAAGAGATAACAGACCAAACTCTATTAACTAGTTGAGGCATAGATGCCAACCCACTGCACTCATATTTGTGACTTACTCTTACAGCAGTTGACTAAAAGACCACATTACTGTTCATTCAAGGAACAGAGGCCATGGAAGAAACCAGAAAGAAATCTCAATATGTTTCCAAGAATCTGCATGTTTCAGCTGAGAATATTTCAAGAACAGAGTTTTCTCATCACCTGGAAAAGGGGAATGAAATAACTAAGCGCCAAGGCTTTTTGAGTGCAGTTCTGTAGTTCAGTACACCAGGGGGAGCGATTCCTCTTTGAACAGGTCTTAGTTACAGAGTGGCAAGGTCTAGAAGACGTCGCGATTTCTCATTCTCTCAGTGCAGTGCTCAGTAACACTGAAGTGGAACAGCTTCACACACAGAGCACGACGACCTTGAATGCCACAACAAAATATAAATTCGGAGAGAGGTGCCATTTCTTCCATACAGATTTGAAAAGTGAAGAATGAGGCTAGATTTTTAGTCAGGCATAAGGTTTGCTCTTCCATGCTGTCTTTTCATGATATACAGATATTCAAATTGACATGTCATCTGCAATCCTGAGGATGCATGGTACCCATGAATGGTTGCTAGCATGGAACACATGTGATCAGCTGAATGCATTGCTCCTCTAGCATCACCTGGTTTCAGGAAAGAAAAAGAATTGGCTTTGCCTTGAGCCCCAATCTATTGCCTAGATGCATCTGTATGTGCAAGAGTTGTGTAGCTGACTGGTGGGAAAGAAAGCCAAAGGCAGGATGGATTCAAGCTGGTTACCTCCACTTAGAGTATCTCTCAGGTAGACTTGGCTGGAACTCCTGACCAAGAAAGATCCAGTGGTAGGGACAGTTCTAACCTTGTTTGCTTATTAAAGGTAAATTCCTTGGTGTTGCTCATCATTTCCCATCACACCCACAGGTTTCATTCAGCTTCATAATGTATGAATTGTCTGGGACTAGGGAAACTACAGCAGCTTCTTTCTTTCTAGATAGCCCTAGGTGCTGAATATATTTGTACCAAACAGACAGTCTTTTAGCATTTCTCTCCATTAAGCAGTTTGTGCTCCCTCAATTAGCCCTAATATAGTGTTGTCGAAGCATGCACTAGATTTATATCCTTCAATTTAAAAAAACCCCAAACAAACAAACAAAAACACCAAACAAGGACTGCAAGCCATTTCACCTGCACATGCACTGAGGATACTTGGGTGTGAAACACAGAAATCACTGTGTAAGTCATACCATCATTGAGCCTTTCCTCAACATCATTTCAGGAATGGATGAAAAAATCTTAGTTTAAGTGCTTGTCTTTGAACACTCCGGTGAGCAGGGCCTGCTTCTGACATAAACATGCCATGGCTTAGTGAGGCAGGCAGTGCACAGGCATGTAGCTCCTGGCTGAGAATTCCACTTGGCTGCCAAAGAGGCATAGGTGGGAACTTGCTTGCCCAACGTGCTCTTTGGCAGCACAATACATTAACTGACATACTGGTGCAGATCCAATTATCTGTCTGGGAGACTCTCCAGCAACTGACACTAAAAAGGCAGGTTCAAGGAACCTCATCAGGAATAATTATAAAACAGCTTGCCTTAAGGTGAAGTTTCTTCCTGTTTCCAGACACTGAGAAGTTGGTATTCAAGCTATTAGTCTTTGCAATATATTCTTTTTAACTCTAGGTGTGACTCTCCTGAGCTTTCATACAAATGCCTAATGCCCTCAAGAAGGTCTATGCATTGATCCTTGTTCATTTAATTTCACAATTATTCTTATACAGTGCATATTATAGAAATCATATGGAGTAAAGGTGGGCAGTAATTTGTTACTCTCCCATTGCTTCTCTGGCAAACAATAGGGCTCTGTAAGACATTCTGGCATTGTTTCTCACTGTTCTGGTGAAGGACAGATACCAGGTGCTTAGGTGAGCCCCACTCCTTTCCCTCCTGACTCTTATCCCTACCTGTTGAGGGGTGCTCATATACTGCAGGACTTCCCAGATGACCGTGGAAACAGAATGTAGGGTTTCTGTTTTCAGGCGATTGAGAAGACTAAGATGACGATATTTCTAATGCTTTTGCCATGACTGCCTTTCCTTCATGCTTGCAGAGTTGATGAGTGACATGACGACAAATAACACAAGTTGCATTACAACAGTAGCACCTTTGCATCCCAAACTATGGGGAAACCCACCCCACACACACTTGAAAATAGGGAACACACTGAGAATAAGGAGAATGGAGAGTCCTTTTAGAGAAAAGAGTTATCCATTTGCACTCAGTTTGTGACGCCACGCCTGTTTCTCTGCAGTTCTAGCCACAGCCATGACACCTTCACATTTGACTTGGAACTATCATAGGGACATTTCAACATGCCTTAAAACAGAAGGAAGAGGAGACCTATGATGGCCAATCACTACATGCCTTCCTTGGTATAGCAAGCAAGTCTTTTTCTTTTGACTGTGAAAACAACTTTGTCACACACTTCACATGCTAAAGTACACGCTGTCCTGCCTCAACTACTGCCAAGTAGGTTAATTCACTGCAGCTCCCCGTAAGGGGTTACTAAACCTCATTGTCAATAGAGTGAGATTTGGACAGGGCTCCCATTTTGTCTCCCATTGCATGAAGTGAAAGAAACAATGTGTTTTCTGCATATAAGTTTTCACTAGGCTGAAAAGAGTCCATATGAGTTGAATTAGATTGCTAATTTCTCCACTGATCCTGACCACCCAAGGCATGGAAAAGAAAGGCTGCCGTGTTTCCCTAAATGGCACACAGACTTCTGGAATACACCCATATATGAAGATGCATACATGCACAGTTGTCCTCTGGTGAATATATATGGAAGGTGCTAGAGACCACAGATTCCCCTCAACATCTTGTGCTCAATATGCTTTCTGAAGAGGACAACACTTGTTCTGTCTCAGATGCCGTGGGTGGAGCTGACAGTCAGTCAGCATACATGGGGCTGGATGTGTGAGTATTACAAGTTTCCAGAAACCCCTTAAAAAGCACAGATGGAAATTTTCTGGGGTTGAACTCTAGTCTGATGTGTGGGGTATTTTTAAACCTTCACACTTTCTTTGTACTGCCATGAATATTTTGTTATCGTTTCCTTGTATTGTTTTTGTATTGACTTTTATATATCTTGAAAGAATGCACTGCTATTCTCTCCAGCTAAAAAAAAAAAATAAAAAATAGATAATGTTGCTCTAATGGTGTAACAAAGAGTGTGAACTGTGCTGGCTATTCTAGAGCAACTATTCTGGAGCACCTCCCATTGTATTATTGGACTCCTCAATCACTGTTAAACATGGGTTCTCAGTCTTCAGTTGCTGGGTTGATTGGGCGAATCCTTAAATCTGTACAGGAGTAGTATCTGATGTAGTTGTGATATTCTAACCTTGACAGCTGGAGAAATACAGTAAGTCCATGACTAGTTCACAGTGAGCCAGCAGATGAGCACAGATTGGAACAGCTGGGGTTATTTCCTCTCTAGACACAAAAAAACATATCATCATTGGGGCCTTGTTTAACAGGGCCATTTTCATTTCCCTTCCTATGTGTTGGTGAGGTGAACAAGTGGTGAGGTGGACATTTCCATTTCCCTTCCTATGTACTGATGAGGTAGCAAGTGTATAGTTCTCCTCAAGTATATGAGTTTTCCTCTCAAGCTCAGCTTCATGTTTTCTTACTTCTGCATAAGGATAGAGAGACACAGTCCTGAAGCTCTGCCCTTTCTCAAAGCAGATATTTCCTTAAGCAGGTACTAGTCTGTCTGAAGGGGTACATTAGCTCTGCCATTTGGGTCACTCTCATGTACCTCCACCAAACAACACTGAAGTTGATCTCAAGAACATTGTTAATGCTTTTTATGGACTGAAGTGACTTAGGGGACTAGTCTCACTCGCTGATCAATCGATAAACTGGTGAAAGAGTTTCACCTCCCTTGTTTCAATTGTCTGGAGTTTACTACTGCATGTGTGCGTTTTCTTCAAAAACAATATTTAAAGAGCTATGCCCAATGGCTAGGGTGAGAAAAAGAAGTATTTTTCAACACCAAAGGGCTTTGGATATTTTTGTTACACTCTTCAATGTCTGTAAGGGAATCAGAAGAGAACAAACCCCAAATTCTAGGTACTCAGGATTTCAGACTGTCACAAGTTTCCTCACAAGAATGGGCTTGTGAGAACTAGAACCTGTTTTTTCCCCTCTCCACTTGCAGATTCAGCAGGATGGATTCTAGGAATCCTTATTTATCCATTCTGTTGTAGTCCCATAAATAGAGTTGCGTAGCACAAAGGATGGATTGTTTCTCACATAACTATGAAAGATTAGCAATTTCCACCATGGAGCAGACCCAACAAGAGAACATGAAATAGCACTGACTTTTGAACCCTTTACTCTCAACCTCTTTAGCAGGTGACATGGTTATTGCTTACCACACATTGTGCACTAGGTGGAACTTCAGTTCCAGACTGAGCTGGCATACCAAGTGATAGCCTCATGCCCATCTCCATCTGAATAAAAATCTCTCAGACCATGATGACATTCTTCTGAAAAAAATGCTAATTTTTTGTTGCCTTTATTATGTCTTCATAACTTTGCTGGGCTCTCAGCCATAGATAAAACCTGCTGATGACTTTGTAAAGTTGTCAGATACCTTTTGTTGGCAGAGAAGAGGCAACAGGTGCTTGTGATCTGTCCAAGCTATTATTCCATCTCTGCTCTGTGTTACCGTTAACCTTCCCACCCCAAACCCATTCCCAATGTATGATGTCAGCCACATTTAATTGTCACCAGTCATTTAGCTCTGCTTTCAAATCACAGCAAGGCTTTGTTTTTGTTCATGGAACAGGACATGTAGTGTGCACTCTCTGGGTGCATTAAGTCTTCAAGTAGTGTACTGACATTTTTTTCTTACAGTGAAAATCCCTCTGAATTCCCCCAGAACCTTTCCAGAGTTTGAGACTAGTGGAATAAGGATGGTGTAAACATCACACTTCAACTGGTTCAAGTTGATTCAAATGGACTCGCATGAGTTGGATGCTGTTTAGAATCTTCTTTTGGTGACCAATGAGGGTGATGCCAATACGCTGGATATCCCTGCAAAGGAACAGAGGAGACATGGAAATTGTTACAATGGGCTGCTTGTTCTGAATGTCCATTTTGCTGTAGATCCAAATCAATGTGTGTGGATATATATGTGCATATATTCGTGTCTGAGAAACAGCCTGACAAGGCTTCTGCTTTTGCTTGACAAATGTGTGTGGGTGGATGGGGGTGTTGGCAGAACTTAGTAGGTACAAAAAGAAGCAGTGGAAGTGGGCCATGAAAAGGATCAGGGGGTTGGAACTCCTCTCCTATGAAAAAAGGAAGTTGGAGTTGTTCAATCAGGAGAAGAGAAGGCGCCAGAAGGATCCTCTTGCAGCCTTTCAATATATAAAGTGGGCTTACAAGAAAGACGGAGAAAGACTTTTTACCAGACCCTGTAGGGACAAGACAAAGGACAACAGTTTTAAACTGAAAGAGGGTAGTTTTAGAGTGCAGATAAGAAAGAGTGGTAAGACAGAGAAACAGGTTGCTAGAAGAAGTTGTGGATGCCCCATCCCTGTAACTATTCAAAGTCAGGCTGGACAGGGCTCTGAGCAGCAGCACCTAATGAAGGAAAGCTGTCCCTGCTCATGGCAGTGGTGTTGGACTAGATAATCTTTAAAGGTCTCTTCCAACCCAAGGCATTTTATGATTCCAAGAATGTTCCTTTTCCTGACTCCTGTCTTCTACATAACACTTCAATCCAGTATATGGTGTGGCTGATCTACACATCTACTTAAAAGTGCTTATTATCTGTGGTAGCTGTCATGAACATTCTGATGTAACAGTCCCTCTGTGACACTGACAGAATGTTTTCCAATGCACACTGGATCAGTATTAGTGCTTATAGAAACAGACTACAAGTGTATCATGGAACAAATGCTGGCCAGAGGTCCCAGTAACATGTAAGAAACAATAGCTACTTTGCTCTGGCTTCCTCCTTCTTTTCCATGTGTATGTATTCTCCAAGTAGCCCTTACTGAACATTTTTCGCACTGCTTTCACCTTCTGCATGGAAAACTCAGTGTCTGGTATCTTTTTCTCTCTGTCCCACTACTTACTCAAGAGTCATGCGTGATATGACATCAAACGTCATCAGACCAGCCTGATCAAAATTCTCCTTATAACGGCCCATCTTGATAGCATCCAACCACTCATGGGCATTGCTCAGTGAAGGGAAATCTGGAGGACAGTTGCTCAGGAGAGGCTGAGATGGTCTGCAAAAGAGGCAGGTTCCAAATCCTAAGTTATCAACTTCAGCTGACCACACTATTAAAGTAAGAGTCATGAGAAAGAGAACACAATCTCTGAAGGGTACTGCATGCCCTGATTCCTGAAGTCCCACTTTGATCTGCTGTTTCTAGACTATCTGTGTCCCTTTTCTGACTGAAAACAATCAACCAACCCAATAAATTGATCCTTCTGATTGCCCCTACTTGCTCAGGCACATTCTTTTCTTGTTGCCCAAGATCTTTCCACACTTTCTGGGTCTAGACCTATTTGCTGGGCAAAGAGCTGCAGGGAGGAGGTCTCTGAAAGAGAGATGAGACCTTATATACCTTTTTACCTTTGTGACTAACTCTCCCTCTCCTAAATGCTTTGCTTGGATCAGATAGTAACCTAAGAGACAATGAGTGTGTTGTTTCAGCTGTAACACCCATCAGATAAAAGAATAGCAGTAAAATGCCAAACAAATGACTGTTCACACTCTTTTTCCCACCATATGAATCTGTTCCAAAGCTATAACTCCTTATATGCTGCTTTTAGCAAACTGGACATCACTAGATAGTTTCCCCCCTCCCCCAGCTGTGGAGTACATTCCACTGAGACAAGATTTATAACCACAGGGAAAAACTCTCCGGGCCAGCAGGATGTCATTTCGTCATTAGTCCAGCACCCATGTAACCTTGGCACCATTTACTCCCCCTGAGACCTCTCCTTTGCTGACCTCCTGCCTCTTGTTCCATCAGGCTGCAAAATGCAGTTGGGAAAATACAGGATGCAAGCTGCTGTTCTAATTCTTATCTAGAGATTTCATCCCCTCCATAAGCTAAGGTCTTCTTTTTCTTCATCATCTCTTGTGGTCATACAGTATTGTGTGATCACAGACTATCTTATGCAGCTGCATGCAGATGTGTCCCTTCCTTCATTCCCTACGATCCCTCACATTCATCCTCAGTGCAATTCCTCAAGATTTATCTCCTGTCACATTCAGCACTCACAACTCCTTTTCACCCATTAACAGAATGAGGATACACATTTCACTCAACCTGCTTCCTCTTTTTTTTTTTTTTTCCCCTTCCTATTTGTTCCCAGTCTCAGATGAGTTGGGAAAAGACTATATAGCTTGATTTATTGTTTTCTTTTCCTCATGATGCCTACCAAGAGACAAGTCCAGTTATTTTGCCTTAAATCTTCATCTCACCTGCTGGTCCCAGTGCCAATAGCTTTAAGGGCAGATGGCTTGCGAATCATTTTATCTAGGGCACTGACTATTTGCTCAAACTTGGGTCTCTGGACCCGCTCCTTCTGCCAGCAGTCAAGCATCAGCAGGTGCAAAACAGTTGGGCAGTCTGGGGGTGGTGGCAGGCGATAGTCCTGGTCAATGGCATTAATTACCTGCAGGAAAAGAAAAACAAAGCTTTATTACAGCTGGGAAAATAAAAGACAAAAGACCTCCAATCATTTGGTGTGTAAGGATTTCTTCTGCTTGAATCGATACAGGACAGAGAGGCAGATGCACATTCTCACCACTTCTAAAACTTACATCCTGATTGGACATGTCCCAGTAAGGCCTCTCACCGTAGGACATCACCTCCCACATGACAATGCCATAGCTCCAGACATCACTGGAGGAGGTGAACTTTCGATACTGGATAGCTTCAGGGGCAGTCCAACGAATAGGGATTTTGCAGCCCTAGAAAACAGACAGAAAACAACCATAATGTTAGTGAGATAAGGACCATTTGTGAAAACCACATCACTGAAACAATCAGATGCTAATAGCACAACTCTGACTGTGGGGTGACAGTCCAGTTGATTCTGTCTTGTAGATGTTGGTTTAAATTCAAACTCTATTCAAGGTTTGAGCCTTGTTTTATTAACAAATCTAGATGAAAAAAGAGAATCATGCCTCCTTTCTGCTACAAATACTATGATTTTAACTTTCATAGCTCTACTTCACAGCATTTGAAAGTGTCATATAGTAAAATCCTCCTGAAAGTAGAATCATTTGGAAATCTAAAGCCATTTAAATAATTCCAGCCTGCAAGACTAAGGACAGATACACTGAGTGGCTAGCATTAGCTTTCTTCTCTTCCCATCTTGACCTCTCTGACTGCAGGTATGATCTGCAGGGTGAAATATCATTCAGGTGCTGGTTCTTCAAAATGAAAATATCTAAAAATTGTTTCACTTTTCAGTGACTGAATTCTTCTGTGTTCCTTTCATCTTCAACCCATCTGTTATACTCCCACCCCTTTTGTAGTGTGCGTAGCAGGTGCTGGAATTTCATAGGCAATGAGTTCATTTGATGGTTGGTTATAAGCCCATAAATATACTTAGGCCATTTATCTTTTCTGTGGGAAAAAACCAGCTCTTTCCTCAAAGGGTGGCAGCACACGAGTTCAATCTCTCTTTCAGTCCTTTATCTTTCCTCTAAAGAGCTAGTGAAAGGGGGAAGATAACAGCTATATCAGGCTATGAAGTTTGACCTATTCACCATCATGCCAAAAAGAACAGCACCAAGACTTCACATGGCAGAGTGAATCAGATATTCAATTATTTTTGTTTTTTACTGGTTTGGAACAAATAGTACTAAATATAGAAGGCTCTACTCCACTGGTTTCTATGGTCTCAAGATGGACTAAAAAAGGTACACCAAATCAAGGAGGAACACAGGAAAATACTACAGCTGTCAGCACTGCTGACTAATTCACACCATTGCAGTAACTCACCAGACCTCCAGTATAGGTGGGATTTGAAGCATCATCCTCCAGAAAGCGGGACAAACCGAAGTCTGACACCTTGCACACAAGGTTACTGTTCACTAAGATGTTACGTGCTGCCAGGTCACGATGCACATAGTTCATGTCTGAAAGGTAGCGCATGCCAGCTGCAATCCCCCGTAGCATTCCCACCAGCTGTAACACACTGAACTGTCCCTCCTTCTGCTGCGAGTGAGGAGGCAAACAGAGGCTTTTATAACCACAAAACATGAAGCCAACAGGGCAGATTAACAAACAGCAAGGTAACAAGGTGGATTTATGAAGTTAGAGAACATTAATCTCAACTTCCACCAAAATCTGAAGGTGCAGGGACAGCAAATAAGAAAGGAGAGTGGGCTTAAAGCAATGAATCTTAAATGAAATCAGACACTAGTGATCTTTTTCTGAAGGCAAGTCTTCTCTTGTGTCCACATTTTCCTTTAGCATCCTATGCCCACTCACACTAACTACTAAGATGGCTAAATGAATGGCAACAGACAAATCTGCCAAAAAGATCTTTACAATGGGCTCTATGCAGTTCTACACAGTGGGTTCATGTGCTCTTCAAAATGTGCCTGTCAAAGCATTCCTGTTTCATTTAGTGTATGAATCAGTAAAAAAGAGAAGTGAAACATCTATACTACGAAAAATGCCTGTACTTATGTTTCATTACTGGAAAAAGCATTGAAAACTGTGAGTCCAAAACTAACTGCAAGTTTCATTACTTCATTACAATGCTGAAACTTGAAAATATTCCATGGAATACAGTCTGAAAAACATTACTAGAAAGGCAAATTTTGGAACATGCACATAAGCAACTGAAAGGCTGTGTACAAAGATAAACAATTTGGTACTGCTTACGTTAATTATTGGACTTGGAGAAGTCTGAAATACTGAAGAAATGTTATATGATGGTTGAGCTTTTGAAATATATTCACCATGATGGCTCAAAACCACTTACTCTGGTGATTTGCAATTATTTCTATTGCACCTGAAGAGGGCAATTGAGGACTTAAAGAGACAGGAGTGAAAAGGAAGGGCAGGCAAAATTATCAGATCTGAGACTGGCACACAGCAAGATGAAGAGGTAATGGTTGTGGGAGACTCTGGTTGTGGTACCCTGAGGAAGGAATCCAGTGATCCATTCTCCATGAACTCTGTGACAATCATGACTGGACGGCTCTTGGTGACCACACCCTCCAGGTGGATGACATTGGGATGCTCAAACTGCCCCATGATGCTGGCCTCGCTCAGGAACTCCCGCCGCTGTTCATCTGTGTAACCTGACTTCAAGGTCTTAATAGCTACTGTGTATTCACGCTTCCCTGGGTGTTTTAGGCGCCCAAAGCACACCTCTCCAAACTCTCCTGTCAGGGAGGGAAGAAACACACCTCAAGTAAGGAAAGACAGCAATGAATTTTAGTCAGCTGTACTAAAGCATTCTACTGTGGATGACTTCAGGCGCTACTTGGAAATAGGGTTACTAGGGTAAAGTTCTTGATGAAGACTGGAGACTACATATTCAGGGTTCAAATGAGGAGTTCTGAGTTTTAGGATGCTTTAAACTTGATTTGGAGCCAGCATCTAAGGGTAAGTAGGTTAAGATGAATTTGGGTAAAAATGAAGGCTAGCTACCCTGAGACACTTGATGTACCATGGATCCATGGGCCCATTTCAGGCCAGTAGTGCACCAGGTCTCAAGGTGAACAAGAAGACACTTTAAAATCTGCAGATTCTCACACTACCTGATCCAATGACCTCCTCAATCTTGATGAGGGACACATCAATCTCCTTGGCAAATTCTCGAATAGCTTCATTGGGATCTTCATAGGTTGAAGGATCAATGTAATACTTCACTCCGAGTCCTGCAGTGGAGGAGACAGTCCAAAACATCACCAGAATCAAACCCCAAGACACAGAGGTGTTAATGAATCCTGAAAAGACACAGGCCTTGCCATCTGTTGCTCAAAACCACTTACCTCGTGCACCGATATACTGCTGCAGGCGGTCTGTGTATGGAGTCTCTCGCCTTTTACTGCAGGACATAAAGGAAAGTAAAGTCAAAACACACACAAGAGTCTCTCGTCAGATGATGGGGTAGGATTCTCAATGCAAGGCTCAGAGAATCTTTGAATTTAGGGGTACAAGATGGGTGTTAAGATCCTGCCCATCTCCTGGTAACCAGTGCATGCTTGTTTTCTATGTGGTAGTTTTTACACCACTGTTTTCATCCCCACTTTAGATATGACAAATGATAGAGCCTCCATCACTATCCTGAAAAAAAATATTACAGTTTAATGTTACTGTCTTGGAAATTTTCTTGCTATTCAGGCTAAATTTGCATTTTAATTTCATTCAATTACAACATATAATTTTTTTCAATAGGAATACAAGCCATCTCCTGTGATGCCTTTTAAGTTCTTTAAAACCATTCTAAAAGATGTTTATTCTAATGTTTAATTTGTATAGATTTCCCCCAACTGTTTTTCCTTCTGGACTCTTAATGACATTTACATCGGCTATTCTTTATGTAAGTATGGTACCCAAACCCAACCACAAAGAGCCAGATGGACAGAAACCTGTTTCATCATGTGATTTTTGCATGTGTTGATCAAAACAGGTATGGTCTTTATTATTGTAATGTTTATTGCATATATGCATCTAATTTCCAGTAAGCATAGGTCCTTCCCAACACAGGCATTTATCAGATTTCATTATCCTTTTAAATGTGTGTGATTCAAGCATTTTTTCCCACATGATCTAGTTATTTTGTAAGTTTCATCCTATTCTTTGTTTGCTTTAAATATATTTTCCATTTTCAAGCCTCTTCCTGTGTTTCCAACAGTGTTCATGTCTTCCCCAAAAATCTATAGTTCATGCTAGTTTACAATCATTGTATTAATTAGACAAGACTGTAAATGAAACCCTATGGTATCCTGCAGTATCCCTGCTGTATGCATGGATTTGTGTCAATTCATATATTCTGCTGTTTCAGCACAAGACCTTTTAGCTGCTGATTCAATTAGCATCTGAAGACAGAGTATCATGAAACAGTATGTTACTTTTCTTTATGAACTTAACTAACTGTGTCATTCTAACAGGTAACTGTATTATTCTTGTATGTCAGGGTTATATCTTCAAATTCTGCTAAAATTTCAAAAATACAGACAATTCTACCTTCAAAATCTGTTCTATTGTGCAAAGAAATTGGCTTTACTAGGGGCCTATTCTTAAGAGCTCTAACTCTGCTGTTGAACCTGAGCAGGTCTAAATTCATGTTTTTTTATTGGTTATCTAACATATTAATTGTTTTCTATCATTAGAAAAAAACCCAAAACAATTAGCTAAAATAGGTGTTTCACATTGCATATTGCCTGAAAAATGTATGCCAACAATTTATAAAAACAAGTTAAGGTTATAGCATTTGACTCTACATATGTTCAACCTTTTAAAGAACTACTCATTTCATGTGAAGTTCCTCATTTCCTGCATCTTCAAACTTTCATTATCAAGGACAAATTCAAACCAGAAATTTGGTATATCCGCTTTTTCTGAACAACTGTCTATTAACTGTACATAATCCTTTAAGTGTAAATGAATCTATTTTTAACGGTATTTCTTTATATGTATATTTAGAGATACCCATTAATGTCTTTCCCCAACACAGTTTTGGTAATATTAACTTATTCTGGGTTTGGTTTATTTTTTTTAGAAAAATATATGCTTTATTGAGTTGTGCACATAATAACACATTTCCAGCTGTAACAAGAAATGATTTTTTAACAGTTCAAAGCTACAAAAGGAGGTAACAATTCAATTATAACAATACTTGATAATTCTTTTCTTTCCAGAAAGAAAAAATATTAAAAGAGAAAATACAGAGAAGGAGAAAACAAATGCAGAAAAGGGAAGAGAACAAAAAAGAAATCATTAAAACTAGGTGTCACTTTCTAAAGTTAAGTAGTTTATACATTTTTTTTTTTTAGGTCAACAAAAGAAAGCTAAAAAGTCCCTCTTGTGCAGAGGCACAGTAGAGCAAAGACACAGAATCCATTACTGGCAATCTAGGGGATTAAGTTCAAACCTCAGTAAATTCAAGGAGCTGGTAATGACTGTTTCTTTTCTTCAAATAACAAAACCCCCATTGTTTACTTTTGTACCTCTACAAAAGTAGCAACCCTTACTCTTTTCTCTTTAAAATTTGTCCTTTTTTGCTATAACAGATTATCTCTACAATTACTTCCATGCCCTTTATTCTTTCCAAAATGGAAAGTGGTATTTGCTTTCTTTAACCTATATTTTATGAGTTAAGTGTTCAGTGGAACCATTGAGGATGTATAGATTTTACTCTTCAACAAATGAGCCCTTGCCTCCTGGTCCTTGGTGAAAGGGTATTTATTTAGCACATTCTAAATAACTGAATCTGAATACTTATTCCACCACCCCTTCCCCCACTACATTGTTTCATTCTCCACTTGCTTGCCTAAAATGCAATTTACAGTTTCTTTTTTACAGTGATTTGTTCAAATAGCTTTGAGCATAAGCTTTAAAATGCTTTCCTTGTGTTCATATTGCTAATTAGCCAAATATCAGCTAAGTACACGAGTGGTTTACCAAAGGAGAGCCTCCTCAGATAGGAGTAATGGGGCAGGATCTTTCCTTAATTACAAAATGGCATCTCAAGGACATCTGGATAAATGTAGATCAGGCTGTTTCCCTTGGGACGGGGTTATGTTGCAGGGATAAGAAAGTTCCACTGTCTGAAGTGCACATGAGCAGGTCAAGGAATTCACCTCTTGAAGATGATGGCAAGGATGGCAATGGCAGCAATTACCAAGAAGGCTAGACCACCGAGCGCTGAGCCCACGATAAGCGGCAGTCGGTCCTGCACCATCTCCGAGCGCTCCCCTAGAAAGGAAGACACATGCACACACACATACAAATGCAGAGGACTGGAACAGTTAAGAGTTTCCCTTCTGCTCAACTAGGTCTCACCCATAATTCCATCCCTACCAGTCCTTTGCTTTCCAGTCACCATGCTCCTGCAGTGCCTTCCTTCCTACTTCTGAAAAGACAGTGCTCCTTCTGAATCCACTTTTCTATCTCCTGGCCCACTGACACCTGACTAGCCATTTAAATATAGGCTAGCTCTACACCTGGGCTTTGACCCCATTGTCCCCTACTAATTTAGCTTGCAGACGACATACATGAGTACTTTGATCCATACAAAATAGATAGTGATACTGCTGGAAAGCAAGCTTCTGCATATATGCCTGTGCCCCATCTACCTTTTTGTCCTGTGTCCCACCTGTCTCTAAGACTTTCACAGAGCTTTCAGCTGTAAGATGTCCCATGACATCTTACATGAGGCCAAACTATAGCAGTGTATACTGTTATGTACTGCAACATCCCCCTAAGGAGAGCTCTTCTGACACACTGCTCCTGCTGGTCAGAGGCACAGAGCCAACAAGGAGCAGGACCAGGGAGTATGGCAGTAGTGTAAATAATACAGTCAGATAGCATGAAGATTCTTTGAGTGAACAAATCTGCATATGCAAATTATGATATACAGAAATACAAGTTAAGTAGGAGTGTCTGGTAGCAGTAAACCAGAGGGTAAGCTAATGCACTCAGGGACACACACAAGTGAAAGACGATCACGTGCAGATTTGAGCACAAAGTGGTAGCACTTACCTCCCATTGAAGTCTGGAAATACATCTTTCCACTGTATGGGCCATAGCCCACTGCTGTTCTAGCTCGTACTTGGAAGGCATAGATCTTGCCTGGGCTCAGATTCGATATGGTGGCCATGTTGGTTTCACTAGTTAAGGTGAATGAATTATCCTCATCTTCTGCCTGTGAATGTCAGTGACCAAAAAAAGAATGTGAAACTTCTGCCCACACAGCTTGCTTTCATCAAAGCATGATAGTTTCCCAGTCAGCTGAATATTCTTTGATTCTGTTACAGAACCTCCCTACCACAGCTGCTATTCCAGACCTTATTTTCTCACACACCACTCGTTCCTCACTTCTGCTTTTCGTTCCCTTAGGCCTGGGCTTCTAAACAAAGCTCAGCTAAAGACTTTCAGTTTAAACAAGAGTGAGACACAAAACTACCTAGGTTTGTGATTCGCTTTCTACAAACTCCAAACTCATGTATTCTCCTAGGAGAATCCAGAGCAAGAACAAATGTAATGCTGTATCCAGGAAGCTGCTAGACATCACAAATAGTATCACAAATAGCAATCCCTTTTACCACTAGAAGAACAGCAGCCCTGCACAATCCTGCAAAAATATTTATCTGAAAGATCAAGAATACGGAATGGGAGCTTGTCTGAACAGCCCCACATACCTCTTCCCCTCAAATCAGATGGATTAGGAGTCACAAAAGATGTGAACGGAGGACAACTTTGTATTTGCCACCCTGTAATTCCAGCACATAAAGAGGTAACTGATATTTGCCACTTAGTGAATGAAGAGCACATTCCTCCTCACAGAATTTGTTAGACATGTCTGCCCGTGCATAAATGGGGACACAAGAGTTCCTCTCACAAACACAACAGACTTTTGCAGTGAGTCCAATTCCAATAAGCACATTTAGAAAATTGAGCTCCTTCTGCTGTTACTTGTGGCAGCTGATGCCAAACTTATTGTTAGCCACAGGTTTTAAGCTTAAATAAGTGGGTTTTTTTTGTTTGTTTGGTTGTTTTTTATGTTTTTGTTTTTGTTTTTCTGTTTGTTTGTTTGTTTGTTTGTTTGTTTTTTAAAATTTGCATTGTCCCTAGATGTTCCCAGGTTGGGAAATGCAGAGGGACTGATGTCAGATGAAGCATGTATTACTTCTGGTATTAATTCTCTACAGTTTGTTTTTCCTCCTCTTCTCTTTCCTCCACCTTGCTCATTCTGATCCAGGGGTTCGTCTCCCAGGGAGACTTCCCTGTACTCTATAGAACAATCAGCACAGTATCACTTTCTGCTCACCTTGTCAAAGTAGCGTAGCTGGTAATCCAGGATTACTCCATTGGGCTGGTCTGGCTGAGGCCATGACAGTGTGATGCTATTGGTAGTACGACTCACCTGATGCATCATAGGGACAGCAGAGGGGACTGAAATAAAAAAGAGAAAGGAAGGATTACAAAGGGATAAGTTTAACAACAAACTATGATTGAATATTCATCATGATGAGTTAATAAATTAGGACAGCTTTTCCTTTAATTGCTGTTAATTTGCATTATGAAGTACTTTGTAAAATAATCATAAGAAATACAAGCACAATACTGGGAGATACAGTCATGGACAACATGGACAGAAAGAAAATGAAGAAATCCACATCCAACTGATCATGCACAGGAGTTAAAGTGTCTATATTGTACTGGGAGCATGACTCTGATCTTCAAATTTGCAATTTTTACATGCAAGATGAGAAAGTGTTTAGTGCCACTGCCTTGTTTTAAGTTCACACTTAGACAAAGAATGTGACAGTGGTCAGAACAAAAGCAGAGCACACTGCTGCCCTTCTGCTTCTCCCCCGGATTCTTTGCCTGGGGAAAAAGTCAATTATGGGCTACGGAAATAATGGCAGCTTTCAGTGCCAGATCATTGTTGCAAACCAGAAGGCAGAGGCAGATGAGAACACTGACACATTAAGGAACAGACTTTGGAGTATTCCTCAGTTCAGCAGTCTCTGTTCAGCTGCAGATCACAGAGAATGAAAGCACTTCATTTTCAGAGCCTGGTATGCAGTGTTGTGTCAGACCAGCTCCCGGATCTCAGACCAACCTCTGTCAGGACTGTTGCTCAAATGTCAAAGCTTTTAGAGTATTTCAGACTCTCAGTCCATCTCTGGGGCATTGGACCAAAGAAGTCCAGTGTGAATGGGCTTCTATCTAGTACTGCTGCCTGGGTTCACCACCTAAAGGTCACTGTTAGGTGTGCATGTGTGGAAGCTTCACATACAGTTTTTCTGACTGTTCTTAAAGAGTTTGCTCAGTTTCTGTCTTTTGGTGAACAGTGCAGTCTGGAATACTACCCAGAAGAAGCTGTTGGCTCTCTTGATTACATTATGATATTAAGTACTTTCAGTCAGTAAAAGATATTAATTACTGGGGGCAAATGTCAACTTCCCTTCATGTAGAAAGCAAGGATTTGGACATAAATGAGGGATTTAAAAACATGAATCTGAATCAGAAAGCAAACAAGAGCTTTTGTCTACCAATTTTAGAAAATGTTTGACTGGTTATTCTCAAAGTCTCAAGTTCAGTTCAGGACTTTGAGACTTGTGTAATTGCCAGTAATTCTCACTAATCTGGAACTCATTAAATCAGTAGGAAGGAAACATAACACTATCTTGAAGATAATATAACTAACAATTTCAAACACTGTTCACTGAAGTAAGATTAGATTACAATGAGAAACAATACAAGTGACTACTTGGGGTAGTTTTGCTTTTAATTTTTTTGTCTTCTTAGAGACACCACTCACATGTTCTGAAGACAACAGAGGTACAGAATACCTATTTAATGGCAGGCCCTCTCCTAAAGTAGTTAGCTCTTCAAAAAAATGTCCTCAGAGTAGAAAGAAAGATCAATGGCTCTTAAAGCCACTTGCACATGAAGCTTTCTGGAGAACGGAAATCCACTTCTACCAAAAACATCCATGAATCCATGTGTACACACATGCACGTTCTCCAGGTTCATGCAAAAACTAAAAGAATATGAATTTCAGCTTAGGAAGAGTTCTCAAAGCAAAAATCCAGGATAATTGTAAGAGGATTTTTCAGCCTGCCAGCTGTCTGTCCACAAAACTCTTCTCAAGTTTTGCTTTTTTTCAAGCAAAATGTCATGTTGCCAAGAAACCTCAAGTAGAGCAGCTAGGGAATCCTCATTTTGCTAATGGATGCAACATTTTCAGCAACATTTAAATTTTCCAGTAAAAGAATGCCACTGAAAAGCTGCCACCCAACTCCACTGGTTTTACAAAATAGACATAAACCATAAACTTCATTGATGTGAGGAATGAGACATTTGGCAAATGAGAAAAACCAGCAGAATAGCATTTTCTTCCCTCATTAATTGTAAGAAAGATAAAAGAAATGTTTTGAATAACAAGATAAAATTATTCTGAAAAACATAATTAAGAAGGGCTTCAAACGGGCAAGTGGGAACTAATTTAAAAATGTAAATGAAACAAAAATGTAAGAGTATAAACAATAAAATGCTTTCTCTCCCCCTTACTCCTTTTATTTTTTACCATTGCTTGTCTTTCAAAGAATATTGCACAACTATTTCACCTGCTAATGACAATGTTGTGACAAGGATGAAAGGCAGCAGCAGTAGTTAATGGAGACCCTATGTAGCATTGAAAACACAAATGAATAACACTGTATTCAAATGTCAGGAGGTAATTAGTTGGTTAACATGTGATCAAGACAGATTCTGATACATTTTTACTCCCTTCTGACGGGACATAAAGCACACACCCGGAGAGCAGCAGAACATAGAGTTACACTGACAGGGAAGAGCCCACTTTTTTCTAGTTTTGGACAAAGATTTTGCAGAATGAGCAGAGTTAAATCTTCTCTCCATTCCACTCCTTCCCCTCTCCAACAGTCATTCATCTCATCCTTCCCATTTTTGCCTGATCCCAAATTTTTCCCCTATCTTGAAGAAATAAAGTCAATGAGCAACATTTGACCTGTGTTTTAGTAAAAATATATCCATTCTGATATTAATACGTGCTATGAATTTTTAGCTATCCATCAACAGGTTATCTTTAGCCAGTGGCACAGAGACTGAAGCTGGCACTGTGCATAGTCCATTTAGGCTCAGCAAAATCTGCAACAGAACAATGATGTTAAATGGCACTCTACTCAGACGGGCAGAATGCAGAAGCAGATAATAACTAGTGGAATTAGACATATTGGGAAACAACAAAAAACCCACTCAAGTGTATCTTTTGACCATGTGCCACAGCATTCTAGAATCTCCCTAGTATAGAGGTATATCCATCACTCGGGGTAATCAGATGGTGGTGGGGGGATGACCAGGATAATGCAGTCTGTTGTATTAAAACCCAGCAATTTCAGTGATATGTACCTACTAAGCAGACACAGCAAAAGGCAGTAAAAATTCTCAAAAATAAAACCAGTTAGGAATCAGCGTGAGGCAGGTTGTCTTTAATCTGCCTCTTTGAGACAGAGTTCAGATTTTGATATGTGTTTGCCTCTCCTTTAAGGACAAAAATTACAAAACACTGGCTAGGGAGCTCTCCCATCACTGCAAGTGAAACAGATACCAAGATTCCTCCTCTGAAAAATTTCATACTAAGGTGATGTGAATACTAATACTAAGGTGATATGAAATGTGAACATAATTGTTGGTGGAGTAAGTACGTTTTTCCTGTCAGAAGTGTATTATAAAGTTACTTTCCCAGTGTTAATACATTAGGAAATACAAATTTCAAGGCTTTATGTCTGTAGACATTCAAACTACCATACCTCTGTTGCCACAGAAGTGCTAGATGAGTATTTTCCTTTGTATGCATGGCAATTATTTAAAATGTTTATAACAGAACTTTGCTTTCAAAGCTTTGTTCTGTGTACACAAATGTGCCCAGTTCTATGTTGGTTTGTCACTTTTATTCATTATGTTCTTTTCACATGGAGTTTATAAATGTAGACATGTTAGGTGCCTGTCTACTGACAGATGAAATCACAGGGCCTGATTCAATCCAATCTGGGCAATTGGACTAGATATTGTAGGTCACTTCCAACTATCCTATTCCTATTCCTATTCCTATTCCTATTCCTATTCCTATTCCTATTCCTATTCCTATTCTCTGAGATCAAAAAAACATGCTATGAGATCAGATCTCTAAGTAACACTGAAAAAAGCAGTGCTTTTTGTATGCTCTTTATAAAATATCCAATGTATGGAAAATTCTTGCACATACAGACCTCTATATTCTCTAATAGGAGCCACAAGTCTACCATTCTCACATTCTTGTTTCTCCTTTGCTACCTCTTCAGGTACCCTATTTTCCTCATATTCTAAGCAAATGGCATGAAGACCCTAGCTTTGTTCCACACAGCTTCCCCTCTGTCACCTTCAAGAAAGATCAGTCTGAATTCCCTTCTTTATGTGTTTATTATCTTATCTTTGTTTTGAAAATATCATATGTCTTTTCTACATAATTCAATTTAGTTCCGACCCTTTTTCTAAATACCTGAAAATCCTTTGAAAGTATCTTGGATTGTCTTCTGTCATAACCTGGTGCTTTATTTCCAATGGAGGAAGAGTGCTTTAGAAGGGCAAATTGGTTATTTTCACTTCTCTTATGTCTATTAGTAATACTTTTTGTGTATGAATTCCACTCACATTTAATAAAGAGGAAAAAGGTCCTTTAGGACACAGGGTGCCAGGTTTTACTTTGTTCCTCCTATTTATACTTGCTCAAAAGGTGTCTGTCTTCATTTAAACAATGGCTAAAACCTGAACTGTGAAAACAAGCACATTTGTTCTCTGCTCATGCTGCAGACATCGGGCATAGTAAAGACAGAAACTGGAATAGCTTCTTTTTGTGGAGTGACCATAGAAATTGTTACTAATTCCCAGTCATAGCTAGGCAAATCCACTGAAGATGGTTCAGTTCACAAATGTCATTAGTGTCACTAATGGGAAAATTAAAACTTAAAAGAATATTTTTGTTGTTCTATGCGAATAGAAAACAAAGTAGTTAAATTCTTAGGGACCTCTGGTGAGTGTTTAGGGTTGGCAATTAGATCATAAATAAGCAAATAACTTATCACTTTGAAGAACAATGTAGTTCACTCAGAGGACAATAAGCATTTACATTCCACTTGCTTTACCTGCTGGCTTAAGCCTGGCAAAAGTATGTAGCTTTTGACAGCTTTCTTCTTATTCCTTTCTTGTTTTGAACAAGAAAATGCCTTGCCTGTGTCCCTGCTTTTGCCAACTAAGTCTACCGTACATATTTGGCTCTATTTGGAAAAGCAAACATCTTCCTGCAATTCATCCATTTCCCTTTATAATATCATAATCATACTTGGCATTTAATTATTTTCCTCTTCTCACACCATTTCACCTGAAAATCTTCTGTCAGGTCGTCTTAAATTTTCTGGCACTACCCATAACTGTCCTTGTCCCCATTCAGCCTCTTACATAAGCCTTCAGACTGTCTAGCGCTCATTTCTGCAGTGGTAAGGCTTTTGGTATTGCCAGGTCCCACTGCTCTGATTCCAACTGATGCAGAAGGCTGCTACATATCTTTTCACAGGTACAAGGCAACCAGGTCAAATAACCTTTCCCCTCACATACCTCCATTACCTCTCATAATGTCTCGATGCAGTTAAAAAAACAATCCACTTGTTTTTAAATGTCTGCATTGATTTGCTCCAACATTTGAATCTCTGCTGTCTTTCTCTTTCCCTCTTTTTTCTAGGAATGTCACAACTGCCCAAATGGGTAAGTTCAGTAGCATGTCTCTGGCAACAGACATTACTACATGCTTCACTAAAAGGTGCAAGAAAAAAAAAATGGACAGATAGTTACAGCTGTGCACAGAGAAAGTTTCTTCCAAGTCCTTTAAATAAAAACCTGACTTCTGCTCTGGGACATGAGAAGAGATATTTGATTACCCTGATAAGTACACTTGAAGATGTCAGAATGATGAATAAAATTTTAGTCAGTTTTATTTTATTTTTTTTAAAAATAATATGGATGGAGTTCAAGTTCTTTGCATTCTTTGTGTCAGCTTCCCACCTGTGAAGAGGTATAACTTTATTAGAATTACATAACAGTCTTTCCTCATGTACTTCCTGTTATCTGGAACAGCCTTTCAACATCTTTCTTTATATCCTGACACTTGTATTCACCCTCAGCACTTCAAACCTGAGCTGAAAGCAATTCCCTTCTCTTGTCTCATCTCTGTGCAGTTCTTCTGGTAATTAGCACATCATATTTGCATGTCACACTATTACTATCCAAACAGGTTTTATTATTACTATCCAAACAAGTTTCAGGTTAAGTCTTATTATAGTAAAGGACATTTTTCAGTGTCAGCCCTTCTTATTCTGATTTCAGACACTGAAGAGTAGGAACATCATAATCAGTCTGCCACAGAAAAATGTGGTTGTGTAACCAAAGGATCTTACTGCACTTTGGAGAAGGGCCAGAAGACTGTGGGGGGTAAAAACCTCTTAGATGAACAGTTTTAGAGACAAAGATGAAGAATGAATAGGTACCATGGGAAAAAGAAAAAGTAGCACTGTTTCAGCACAGAATATTGCCTAAGATACCTCTAGGAGTACTTTTTGGATCAACAATGGAAGAAGCAAGAGAACTCTGTATGAGGAACTAGAATATTCAGAAACTGCCAGGCAGGACGGGAAGGTCTTTTTTTGGCCATCTTTAATTCAATGGAGGGAAAATTTTTGCTACAGTCCTTTATTCTGTATCTTTCTTCAGTATGCTTTTTTTTGTACCCTTCATGCTTTGCTGTACTTTTTTTGTCTCTTTCAGCATGTAAGGTCCTGAAATTTTCATCTCTGCTCATATAATAATAATAGTATTAATAATAATTGCTATAATAACACAACAACAACAAGCATTGCTTAAGTGAAAAGCTGCTGAAGGGATTGAAAGGAGGGCTTATGGATGAGACAGGCCACGTGATGGAGGAAGCCAGGCCTTGTTAGTATGAGCTGTCACTGCAAATCGAGGGCAGCTCGTCTCAAGCTCACTCCTAACGATCCCAAGAAAGAGCAAGGAAAAAACCCTGCAACCAAACACAAAAAGAAGCCACTCAGTACACATTGCTGTTTAAGAAAGTTGGTGTCCCTTGAAACTGCTTCAGTGAAAAAGAAAGGCACCTTAGAGAGGAACATTCAGCATAGCCAAGACACCCAGAGACACCAAGAGATATCTGAAGGAATAGGAGTGGTCAGAAAAATCAAACAGAAGCAAAAGAAGGTTCCGGGCAGGAGGAGGAAGCAGCTGCTCAATTACATTATCTTTGATATAGATGAAGAAGGTAGAGACGAGAAGCATAAAGACAGAGAACTCTGTAGGATGTTAATAGAACACCCACCTGCCTCCAGGAAAAGCCAAAGGAACTGCCTGGAATTGCCATACAAGTTACCTGGCCACATTTTACTGTAAACAAAAAACTGATCGCCCACTTGCAGTCAGCCTTTTAAGTGGACCAGGTGTCCTATAGGTGCTCTGCTACTCAGTGTCTGTCAGGGAACATTTTAAAGGGACAAAACAGATGTTGTAAACCCCCTGACAGGTCCTATTAGTAGGAAATTACCTAAGGTGTACATATATATATATATACACTGCTTCTTTCCATATCATAGAAGCAGAAATTATAAGATGTGATTCAACCAAGATCATGATGCTGCATCTGGTTTCACAGCACTTTTCTCCAGCTTTACCAAAATCTTGTTTTGCAGGGGTTTCCACATGACACTCTGCAATCTCATTTGGGATTTGTTTCAGTTTAACATTTACACAACTCTAAATGTTTGCAGACATTTTCTGTCACTCAGTTCAAAATGTTCCCCCTCTTTCTCCTCCTCATCACATTACTCCTCATTATATCCTTTTAAACAAGCTGTGTACAATTCCTCTCCATATTAGCGTATATATTCTTGTAAAAAACAACATATGCCCAGTCTCTTAATGTTGACATTTAACAGAACTCTATGCCTGTAAGTATGTAGCTCTCTTCAGCTCCAGTCCCTGTAGATGGTATTTACAGGAAATCAGAATTCCTCTTACTGCCCACACAAGCCATTAGTACCTTAGTTTAGTCATCCCCATGGTTTAGTTCCTAGATATAAGGATCACAAAATCTTTGAATATGACTGTACAACACATTTTAATATTTCTACCATGAAGGAAAAATAGAAAAAAAATAGTTTCTTATTAACAGGAGAATAATACTCCAAGACCATGTATCAGAACAGCAAGGCTGAAAAGGCAAGAATAAGGGAGGTAAAAATACACGTCATGCAGAAGAACACAGAACAATTTCAGTAAAACAGGAATGATGATTCTGCCTCTGGATTCTTTGTCAAAATTTCATTTAACACCTCTCCAGGTATTGTAAAACTGTAGTTTTCATGTTCTTTTATGACCCACAGAACTACACAGTATTAACATATGCCATCCCAGGAACATGTACCTTTAGGTAATGAGCAAGTATCATTGTACACATTCTTCCTTGTCATACAGCATCTATCTGTATCTTTAACTGTATCTTCACCTTTAGACAGTGCTTATCTGTTTTCCACTTCCTTATTCTGATATGCAGCAAGACAAAGGTGGATGGATTTGATGAAACAGTCAATACCTCTTGTGAAAGTTCAGTAGAGTATGACTGAAATGAGGAGAATGGAAGGTGGTGTACAGGAACAAGAAAGGATGGAAAACCACAGCATCCCAAAACACAGAAAGACAAAAAAGAAATGTGAACAGTTGAAAAATGCAAGAAAGACTGACTGAAGTATAAGAAGATGAAATGGAGAAGAGTAGGAGACATAGAAGATGAAGAGAAAATGAAGAAATGTTTGATAAGACCTGCTCTGGCAAGCTCACAAAATCCCTGAGTGTTCCCTCTCCAGCATAATGAAACAACATGCTTTGTCTGATGCAGAGAGCTACATCTCCCATTGGCATCTTCTCCAGGGCAGCTTTTTCCCCAACAATCACATCAGCTGCTAAACTCAAGTTTTTCTGCCAAGATGGAAGAATGCAAAGCCCATTCGGAGAAGGAAGGAACGAGAAGGGCAGAATTGAAACTGTGCAAGATAAAAAATGGCACAACACACAAGTAAAAAGACAAAGCTCCAGGATTCAAAAGATCAAAGCAAATCAAATGAGAAGTAGAAAGTTTGGGACGCAGATGCAGGGGTCTCCTCACCTGACTGGCTGGTGCTAACATTGATGGTGGCGAAGTGGGGTGCTTCTGAGCTCAATTCAGTCACCAAGTTGACAGCCTGGATCTCAAAGGTGTACTGCACACGGGCCAGGAGGTTGGAGACCTGCACGCGGCTTTCTGTCAGGCCCACTTGGCGCGGTTCAAACTGTACACTGTCCCCACAGCGCACGCACGGCCCCGAGGACCCCGCCGGGCACACTTTGCAGATGACATTGAAGAAAACATCCTTGCGGCCACCCAGGTCCTTCGGGAGGCGCCAGGTCAGGAGCACATTGGAGCCAACAATTTCATAGCTAAGGTCACGAGGAGCAGAGGGGATGCCTAGAAGACAGAATGAGAGATCAAAATCGCATGAAAAAATGGGAGAGAAGGGGGCAGGGGAGAAGACAAAGCAAGGGGAAAAGAACAGAAGAAGTTGCTTTTTCTTCTCATTCTTACCCTTCTCTAGTCACTTCTCTGAACAAGGCTAAGAAAAATATATCCTTTGCTACATCAAGCACATATATAAACAAAGAAGCAACAGTATTATCACATTTTAGAGAAATAAAATTATAAAGAAAGGTCTTTGTTTCAAGGGTGTGACTTTTTCATTTTCATAAAAGCACATTGTTTAGGGAAGTGTCAATCCTTTGTAATTTTAAATGTTACACAAGCTTAGTAAAGATTTGTCTCTTACTGAGACTTTGAATTCTCTCCTTTGGCACCTAATATCTCTGAATTCTCTCAAACTTCAGTTAGCCTGTTCCATCTATTGCAGGAACTGGACACCAGTTTCCCCAGGATTATTCCTAATGCCAGTCAGATCCTTCAATGGCATCGAAGGTAAATTCTGACAGCAGAAAAACTGCCCATTTTGTGCATCCAACACTTCCCCTGCTGGCACAGAGACAGTGAAGAGAAGGAGAAAAATACAGAGGGTGAGAAGAACACATGGGGATGAGAATGGTACAAGACACTGGCTAAAAAGTGAAAAGTTCAGAGAGGCAAAAATAGGCAGCAGAACTGCACTGCTAAACCTGGGCACAGACACAAAGCAAGACGGGAAGGGTAGGGACGAACAGGCTGAGCTCAGTAACAGGGAGGGGCAAGGGAAACATTACAGAACATTTCCCTCTGAAGGCTGTAATGAAATCCAAGAATCCTCCTTCTCACCTCTACTCTGTAGTCAAGAAATATTGATAAAAAAGCAAAACCTTTTCTCTGGCTAATGCTGAGCAATATAAAGGATGACACCCTCTATTAGTACCGGTGGAAGAGGTCTTTGTGGGGGAGCTCTCTGGCTGCAATTTAGTTCATTACTAGAGCATTTGAATATTTACAATAGCTATATTTCCTGTGTTGTTAAAAATATAAATTATGTTGGAAAATTGCACACAGAAGACTGTTAAATAATGCATTACTGACAAGATAAAGTATTTGCACATCATGAAACATCAGAATTATATTCTCTTTTTTCATCTTAACTGGGCCACTCAACATTTGCACTGTGATATAGCGCTTAATTGCATGATCACATACTAGTTTTTCCTGAGCATTCTTATCACAGTCAATGAAAAGGATAGACAACTGATTAGGAAAGAAATAATTCCTGTGAATTACAGATTGCTTGTGCTGGCTGATGGGGTCTGTGCAGTACAGGAAGCAAGGCATTACAGAAAAAAAACACAATCACATTTCCTAATTTCAGAGTATTTAACTTCAGAGCCATACAGGGTTTTGCTGTCACTTGCACAAAGCTCAAGGGTGATGCTTGACACATTATTTAAGCTATATTTTTGAGTGCTAATCAGTAACTTTATTTCATTTTCTGCATCTACTTATTCTTTCTTGACCTATTAATAGTCAGGGACTGCAAAATGTTGTAACTGATGAGAACCACTGAGAAGCTAATGAAAAATCAAATTATTTTTTCCATAAACAAAATTCACAGAATTTGAATTCTGTGCAGAAAATATGGTCTTCACACTTTGAATGATAAAGGGAAGAAAATATTGGCTAACTCATTCCATGAACACCTCATGTACGAAATGAGTTTAGCATTTCATGAGAAATTAGTATGCCATTCCCTCATGAAAAGTTGTACCTTATGCATACTGGCAATGGACTTATTTAAGGTTGCATGAGTCATCTACAATTTGACATTTTTTAATTTCTGAGATCTAATATTGCAACACTCCAGTATTCTCAAAACACAGTGTCACCAATGTACCAGCATTCTAAAAAGCATGTGGGAACACTTCTGCTTTGTCATCTGCATTCAGTGAGTAGATACACCCTGTAGTCAACTGCAGGAACAAAGGGAACTTTCAGGTTATTTCAGAGGTCTTGAGAAGAGGTGAACTGCAACTCCCCTGAATCATTTGGGCACATCCTCTCTCATTAACTGCTTTTCTTGCTTTCAAACGCTTCATCCAAATACTTACCCGTGCAGGGAGCATCAGAATTGTCTGAAGCAGATCGGTAGTAGCGGTTCTGACAGACACATTCGCGGGAACCTGGCAGTGGAGCATGGCTGTTGGCAGGGCAGAGATGGCAGGGGTCATCTCCCCCAGACACTTTAAAGAAACCGAGGGGGCAGGCTAAGAGGAGAAAAATGAGAGAGGCAAAAGCAGGAAAATCATTAATTCAGATTTCAGAAACATTGCAATCTTATTTACATTTAACTTGTGCTGCTTCTGCAGGGAGAAGTTATTACATAGAGTAACTACTACTGGTTTTGGTGCTTTATGGAGCATGTATTGTTCAAGCTGCAACTTCAAAACAGTTTACTTTATTCTATATATAAATTCTTAAATTGATTCACTGGCAGATGAAAAAGAACCAGTCCGGAGACCATCTGAAATAATTGTCTTCTCATTACTCACTCAAAATGCTTTAAAATTGGAGAAGCCAAAGAGCACAGACATGTGATTGTCTGGAAATATCATACAGTTACATGTATTACCCACATCTACTTCCCTCCTGCCAACACACCCGCAAAACTGGATTTTTTATGCTGTCTACAACAGTTTCATTGCTTAAAGTAATATACAATACCATGGCTGATTTTACATCAAAATGAAGGGCAGACACTAAGATTGGCAATCCTATTGTTTTCCTGTAGGTCAGAAAACTTCGCAGTAGTGGATAAAAGCATCTTAATTAGTTAAATTTAATCTGCAAATGCACAGGAACATGTATATGCAACAAGCTGAAACAAGGATGGAAATCCATCCTACAGGGAAAGAAAATGAAAAAATAATAACTTATTAACAATATGGGAGTATGGCACATTCTAGGTTTGGCAAATATGCTATGCTGAATTACCTCATCGGAGGTGCTTGCACCTTACATTGAAGTTCTCAGATACAGCTTTAACCATTTTTACGTAAGTTTTCTAAAGCTGGTTTTCTATAAATAGATCTATAATTAGATCTATAAATAGATCCAGCTCTTTTATATTTTTATGCACTAACAAGCTCTGGCAAAAGTTTATTTGCAGATGGACATTTGGTTAGTTAACTTCACAATAAAGAGCACTGACAAGGAATGGGACACTTTCAGATAGTGTCCAACTGAGCATTTGATGTCAAAAGACACAAGGGACACCCTCAGGAGAAGAACTGTTCCAGCAGTTACCAGGAGCAGAACATTCCCAAGGATTGTGGATAGCAAAAAATTACCTGAAAATAGAAAAACATGTAAGAGAAGAATATTATATACAGGTGTTATATGAAATTAGGATCATGTGTGTTCAATTCCCTTTGCAGTTACAGGCACAGTCCAGACATAACATTCAATAACATCTGTGGAGTTCCATCAGCTTTATACCTCTTCTTCACCATATTAATTCATCTTATCTGTCAAAATTCTTCTTGGCTGCAGAGCAACCTCCACATGTGCAGTGATAAGAGTGGTAAGTCCTGGAACAGATCAGACTGTAAAAGGGACTTCAATAACTCTGAATGACAGCTATTAGATAGGAGAATGCTGTTTCTTCTCAGCACTCAAAAAATGACAGCAGTCAGCGTGTGATACATTGCTATATGGAAAGAAAAGGAGAAGAAGACTCAAATTTTTCATATGATGGATGATTATAAGAAAAGAACAACTGCCTTTGCCATCAAGTCTTTTTCCAGCAGAAAATCAAATTGTTTTCATATGAACAGATAGGTCCATATGTCCCCATGGACAAAAAGAGTAAGATTTTGTCCCCTTTTGAATTATATGCCGTTCACTCAGTTTAAGGCTCTGTTAAGAGTCACAGACATAGAATATAATTTTCACACTAACTGGCAAATGCAGCTGTGCTGAAACTATGAGAATTATGAATGGGAAGTTCTCATCCAACTCACTGCATAGTCATTCAACCAAAATTTACCACTTTCAGGGATCTTCCTTTAATTATTTCAAATTTAAGAAGGCTGAACTGAATGTGAATTTTTTCTTACAAGTGATTTTATCTCATTTCTTGCATCAAACTCCTTCTCAAGCTTTTGTCAAGGCTTAGAACTAATGGCACATTCATTCCACTTGCAAAGGTAGACACTGTAGAATGGTTTGTTTCATTCAGTACTACAGCCTGATATCAAGTGCGATATCGACCTTGCTTCTCATCACAATAGTGAAAACGAATAGGTAATGGTAATGTCTGTCATCAGTGTGATGCTAGAAGGAAATCTGTAGAGAACATGGACTTTACCCCTGCAGTGCAAAAACATATTTACCCTATACAGGAAGTGCTAAGAGAATTCAGGTAGGTTCATATTTAGCCTAATTGCATATTGTATGGAAAGTTAGCAAAGAATGCAGAAGAATTTGTCTGGTATTTAGTAAAGGAAACTTATTTTAAAATAAATATGTTGTGTTTGAAATAAACATATATTTATTCTTGCACAGTTCTTTGAAGTCTACCAGCAACTTGCTGTTGAGCCTGGGGATGCAGAGGTGAGCTCTGCAGGGAGGGCACACTGTTGATGAATTAGACAAAGATAGTAAGCAAAAGTGCAACATTGTAGGTTTTATGTAAGGGAACGAACATGTAGCACTACTGCCTCAGTAAAGAAAGCCAGTTCACATAAGGCAGAACAAGTCTATTGCATAAAAGGCCATTCAAGATTTCATCAATGCTATGGGCAGTCACTCCAAGTGACCATAAGCATTAGAAAGCTGCTTATAAAAACCAACCAACCACCACACAGAGCAAGAATGCAAATCCTTCCACAGGGATATGGTGTCAACTAATGGATAACAATGCTATTTGGTCGCATCACTGGCACAGCACACTACTGTAGAGACAATTCTTTGGAATAGGTACACATAACAAATACTACAGATCAAACACTTACATCTGTTCTTCCTTATTTGACTCCCAAAATCTAATTTCATCATCCATGCACCATACTTGACATTACATGCCTGAACCATATGCAAAGGCAGATTATTTCTGTCTCCCCTAGCACTGCCCATGTGCTATGCCTTTTGTGCTGTCACACTTAGGTGACTTCTTGCTACCTGTGAGCTCTCTTACTCATTGAGGCAGCACCTATTTTTGAATGCAGTTCTGGAACTATAAAAGCCAGTGAATGAAGAATTGTTTATTTATGTTCAAGAGCAACGACAGCCTGAAAACAGGTGACTTTACAGTAAATTACAGGTTACAAGAGGAATGTTTCCACCAACTAAAGTAGTAGGCTTTTGAGAAAATCTTTCAATATGAGCAGCACACAAAAAAGAAGGGGAAAAAAAAAAAAGGCCTATCCACACACATTTAAGAAGGAATCTAACCTGTTTCTGAAGTGATTTTGCAATAAGTTGCCATTTAGAGTAAGGTATCAGACAATGTAAATATACCTCCTTTTTCAAATGTCTCCACATCCAACACTCCCTTGTCCTGTTTAATTTAAGCAGAGTGTGAAGCAGACACATAGGCACAATAGTAAGCACTCCACTACAGCTCAGTAAACTGAACAAATACAATTTGTTGCAGCTGTTTCACCAAAAAACCCACAAAATTCAGTAATATGTTCCTATGTCCTATCTGTCAGCTGGGAGCAGATGACTGGCTACACCAGGTACACAGGACACACCAGGGTGTGTCAGAGGGCTTTAGATACTCACCTGTGAAAAACTGGATGGAGCTGAGAGCTGACAGCTGGAATTAGCCTCCCTTTCAGAGGCACTGATCCTCAAGGGGAACTTCAACCACCCTAATATCTGCTGGAGGAGGAACACAGCCAGGCATAAGCAATTCAGGAAGTTCCAGAATGCATCAGCAACTACTTTCTGAGCAAAGGAACAGAGGAGGCAATGAGGGAGGTGTCCCTTGGATCTCATGCTCACAATCAAGGAAGGGTTCATTAGAGATGTGAAGGCTGAAGGCAGCCTGGGCTGCAGTGACCATGAGATGGGGGAGTTCAAGATCCTGAGGGCAGTAAGCAGAGAAAAAAAACGAGCTCACAATGCTGAATTCTGGGAGAGCAGATGTGACAACTTTGGTGACCTGGAAGACTCCCATGGCGTAAGGCCTGGGAGGAAAGAGTAGGTCCAAAAAAAGCTAGTTCATGTGCAAGGGTTACCTCTTTCAGGTGCAAAAGCAGTTTATTACAACAAGCAGAAATTCAGGCAAATGCATGTTTGAACAAGGAGCTCCTAGTTAAACTCAAACACAAAAAGGAAGGATACAGAAGGCGGAAGCATGGACAGGTAGCCTGGGAGGAACACAGAGGCACTGTCCAAACATGTAGACACATGGCTAGGAAAGCCAAAGCCTACCCAGAATCACAGCTGGCAAGTGAATACTTCTATAAGTACAGAAGTGGCCAAAGGAAGATGAGAAAATGTGGGCCTTCTGCTGTGTGGTGCAGGGGTCCTGATGACACAGGATATCTTCTTCACATAAGTTTACTGGCAAGACTGGCCTTTAGGAACTCCAGATCCTTCAGACCTGCAGGAATTCTGCAGCAAGGAAGATCTTCTTCCTCATACCAGATCAAGTGACTAAATATTTAGGCCAGTTGCATAATTCCTGATAGGATGTATCCATCAGGGAGCTGGCTGATGCCATTTTGAGGCCATTCTTCATAATTTTTGAATGACTGTGGTGACTGTGAGAGGTGCTTGAGGAACAGTAGGCAGCTTGGCCTCACCTTCACCCCTGAAAAGGAGATAGAACAACTAATCCTGGATACTTTTTCCAAGTACACAAAGGACAAAGGTAATTGTGACAAGCCAGTATGGATTCTCAGAAGGAAACTCAGATGTGACCAGTCTTCTAGGATGAAATTTCTGGCTTGGTAGATGAGGGGAGAGCAGTGGATATTGACTTCCTTGACATCAGGAAGGCTTCCCACACTCTTTCCCATAATATCCTCATGGAGGATACAGTATGGGCTTTAAGCACCATCTCCCACAGTATTCTCAGAGACAACTTGAACTTGATGAAGTGTGGGCTGAATGAGTTTAATGAGGTGAGGTTAATTAAAACTGGCTGAACAACTGAGTCTAGAGGGTGGTGAACAGCAGCATGAAGTTTAGACAGTGGCCAGCAGCTACTGGTGTACCCCAGGGCTCAACATTTGGTCCAATATTGTTCAACATCTTCATTAATGAAATGGATGATGAGTGTACTCTCAGCAAGTGTGCTGATGAAAAAAGACTAGTAGCTGTGGCTGATAGACCAGCAGGCTGTGTTGCCATGCAGAGGGACCTTGACAGGCTGGAAAAATGTGCTGACAAGATTCTCACAAAGTTCAACAAGGTGAAGTTCAGAGTCCAGTACCTGGGAGGGAATGAACCAGCATATGCTGGCGGCTGATGACCTGGAAATCAGCTTTGCAGAAAGCATGCTGGAGATCCTAGAGGATACTGAGTCATACTGGAGCTAGCAATGTGTCCTTGTGACAAAGAAGGCTAATGGTATCCTGGGCTTCATTAGGGGCACTGTTATCAGCAGGTCAAGGGAGGTGATATTTCCTTTCTACTCAGCTTTGATGAGGTCACATTTGGAGTCCTGTTTCTAGCTGTGGGCTCCCCAATACACTGCAGACTGACATATTGGAGAGAATGCAGCAAAGGGCCACAAAGATGGTTAAGGGAATGAGGCATTTCTCATAGAAGGAGAGGCTGGGAGAATTGGGACTGCTTAGTCTGGAGAAGAGAAGGCTTCCAGCAATCTCACTAATGTGCAGAAATACTTTAAGGGAAGGTGCAAAGAGGAAAAAGCTAGACTCTTTTCAGTGACAGGCCCAGAGGTGAAGGGCACAAACCAAAAGGGAGGTTCCCTCTGAACACAAGCAAACACTTTTTACCATGAAGGTGACTGAGCACTGGAGCAGGTTACCCAGAGGGGTTGTAGAATCTCCCTCTGTGGAGAAATTTCAAAGTAGTCTGGACCTAGTTCTGAGCAACCTGATAGAGGGGACCCTACCTGAGCAGGAAGGGGTTAAGGTGTCCTCCAGAGATCTCTTCCAAGTTCAGCTATTCTCTGATTTTCCTTAAACATATGCAAATTAAAATGTGTGAATAGAACCCTGTGGTCTTGGCTGCCTCATTGCCAGATCATTCACCACTTATGTGATTGTGGGTGGACAGGGAACAATGAATGGGAAGTTCCTGACACTAGGCTACATCTCATTTCAGATGTTCAGAAGTGAAATCAGAATAGGATTGTTAGGTTCCCTCTGAGGGAGAAACCTGAGAAAAGACTTTGAACAAGACAGAAAAATGTGTAAAGAAAAGCAATAAGGAAGAGGATTCACCTGCCTGGTTCCACTTACGCTGCAGAAATGGCAGCTGAAGAACTATGGAGTGGAATACTGAGCAACTTAGGAGGAAAGATGTCTCCACAGTGATTATTTTTTTATTGCCTAGTAAAAAAAAAATAATTACTACATAAACCTATAATCTCATGCTGTTATTTCCAGGAGGGATGGCAGATACAGAGGAATGATCATGCTTTGAAACTCTCATTCTGCCCCTGGGTATTTCTATTTCCAGAAGAAAAACAGCAAAATGAAATCATACAGCATACTGCAAGCAAAGCTGATTTACAGTGATTAAACATGATTCACATCTCTCTCACCTTCCTAATGAAAATATAGCTAAAAAAAATTACTATGACCTAAAATTAGTTATTACTTATACTTTACATCTGCAATTTTGGTCAAAAAAGCTGTCCTGAATACAGTAGACACTAACTTGCCTCCAGCTAAAGGAACCTAAAGAATGGCCTCCAAGGGCAGGCCCTGCAGCTATCATGAACTTTCTGCTTTTACCCTGCATCCAGTCAGGGAGCTGCTTACATTCATGAGCACCTTTATCTCTGTTCAAAATTGCCTAAGATAGGCTAGCGCACAGCACTCAGTACCTTAGCCCACAGATAGCAATAGCAATTGTTCCCATGACATGGAGCTTTTCCTGGCGTTGCCTCAGTCCAGTCACTATAAATAGTCAGGTCAAGTCAGGAGGAAAGAGAAAAAAAAATCCCTAGCAATCTAAATAGGCAAAAGCCACTTCCTTTTATTCAAGCAGTCACAGTGAGCCTAAGGCTGTCTTTACACACCCAGAATCCATCTCTCATTTATTTCTGAAGGATCTTATCCTACATTCCCTTCTTACTGCAGATCACAGCATCAGGGCCACTTGCTCTGGTCCTACAATGTCTGCAAAAGACTGCTGTGCTCACTGGAGATAGTTGTAACAAATTACAAGCAAACCCACCATCTCTAGCACTAGCATGTTTTGCTTTAGTGAACACTACCACTTCAGGACCATCCCAGAGAAACCCCGAACAAGAGCCACTTCTTCTGAAACACCTCCACTGTGTGCCCACAGAACAACTTCACACAAAACACCAACACCAGCTAAGCCACTGGAGGCCTTGTCACTGGCAATAGTCCGACTTATCATCCCCCGGGCACCAGGACTTTCCAAGAAAACACAGATCTAGCTCTCATTGATTCACAATATCCAATGCAAGGACAGAGGGTTGCAGAGCTAGCACCTCAGGGGGCAGAGAAAGCTGCCACTTCCTATCAAGTCAAGGCTACTATGAAAGGAGAAGGCAGAGTTTGGAGAGTGCAAGCGTTTTTCCCTCAGCTTGTCTCAGTCATTTTTCATATCTTGGCACAGTGTCAGAATGCCACAATAGTTCAGCTGGGCACAGCTCATCTCAGACATTGACCCAGTTTTCCTCACCCCTCTGTTGCCTGCGTTTGCCTGACTGCTCACTGGAGACAAATTCCACCCAGGAGGCCACAGGACCAGTTTCTGACAGACTTCTAACAATAACAAATGTCAAAACCAGCAGAGAAAAGTGCTGGAATCATGGAGTGGCTGGGGAAAGAGGGGTAAAGAAAATGAAAATTACAAGAGGACAGACCAAGAAACTAAGAGGTTAAGAAAGAGAAAGAGGCATTGCAAAGCTCCCTTGGATAGTCAGGGCAGAGGAAATATTCTGAGACCTAAACAAAATTCAGCAAGGGGAGAAGGACCAAGATGGGTAGCTGGGAACTTCAACAGAGCTTTATGTACCCCAAGCAGTGCTTTTAGGCAATGTGATACAGGTGACACTGACAGATATGACTTGGAACTGAGCTGGGACATCGGAAGACATTTAGAAGAACATAAAATTGCTCTCTTCTTGACTGTGACAAGTGATCTGTTTCTTATAAGGGAGTTCTGCTCCCAGGTGTACTCTGGGGCAGCAAGAATAAATGCTAGAGGTGAGAGTGCTGAAAATGAACAGTGTCAAAGCTGACACTGGAGTCAAACTAGGAAAGATGAATGGATATAGCTGGATTTGAGGCCTAGGGAAAACTGGATGTGCAGAGCTACAGAGGGCCTCAAATGAGGATCCCTCCAGGCAAATGGAGAGAGTCTGGCACTTAAAGGGCAGGATGAGGGAAAGCAGTTAGTAACTAATAATATCATAGAAATATGCTACAGACATTTTGACATTACATCTGTCATAATGCAAGAAAGATAGCATAATTAGCATGAAGAAGACACACTAGAAAAAAAGAATTAAATTAAACACTGCTTTTTTTACCCCCTCAGAAATAAGCCCATGACTAGCTTATGGTGATATGAAGTAAATTGCCAGGCTGTTCCACAGTGACTGTTACTGTGCGTCTGGTGTCTTGTTCTGACAGAGGTGGGATGAGCCAGAGGTAGAAGCAACATGGTGAAGCAGCAGGGCCCTTGGTTGATCTGGAGTGTCATTGTTACTACAACTGCTTGGGTGGGGAAGAGACAGCAGAAAATGAAAGAAACATGAGGCGAGAAAAGTGAGGCTTTTGAGTTTTAAAGGAAAGCATCAAATCAACTGAGATAAAATAAATGAAGTGACTAAGAACTCTTTCCTACTGAACTGTTGATAGGAGATCAGTCGAGTAAGGGATTTTTTAGCTAAAAGAGGTGGAGCTGAAGCAATTACTAGCTAATTATATATGGGAGGACTGCCAGGGAATGGGTTGTGTGAAGGAGAAAAAGACAAAAACAAGAGAGGAAAGATTTGGGCAGAGTAAGGAGAAAATATGAGTTGGTAGCAATCAGTTGATACAGGAAAAGCAGCAAACTACTTGAAAAGCACCAAAAGGTATGTGGATGTAGCAGGAGGCTGGAAAAGCTGATGAAAGGAGCAATATGTAAGGCAAAAAAAAAAAAAAAAGAAAAAGGTAAACTAACCCAAGGTACCAAACATTATTGTCAACTGTGAGTTCACTTTGAAATCAAAGCTCTTACCCAGGAGAGACTAAGATACTGGTTTATTGTCATTTTGATGGAGAGCAGGCTAGGGGGTGGGAACTTATGGCTGGCATCCCCACATAATGGGAGGATATGAAAAAGGTGTAGGCACAGGGTGGTAGAAGACGAGATAACACACACAAGCTGTAATAACCTCTTATTACATCTTACTAAAATCTTCTCCTACATGGGAAAAAGTAATTTCACCATGGGTGTTGTCAAACATTGGAGCAGTTGCCCAGGGACATTGTGTAATCTTCATCTTTAGGAATAATGAAAACTAGACTAGAATAGGGCTTGAGTGACATAACCCAATTTGGTCCTGCTTTGAGCAGGGGTTGGAGCAGATCACTTCCACAGGTCCCTGCAATGTTAATTATTCTGTGATTTCAAAGGAAGCATCTTTTAAATGATTAAAATTTGAGAAGAGCTTATTGCTTCTTTTTTTCTTTGCAAATAGTATGTTCATATTTTTAGCAGACTACTGAAGCTTTCACTTTGACATAAATCTTAACATTTTCTAAGTCCCATACATTGAAAAAAGTTTACCCAGGTTGGTGAGAAAGGGCATCTTTTAATAATACAAAAATGATCATGCAATACTCTTTCTAAATGAGACCACAAACATCTGTGAGTACAGGTGCTAACTCCTATAGTTATCAATAACATAGATGTGATTACTTGCAATCAGAAGGGACTACATATAGCCATAGGACATGGGCAATTTTAGGGAATCCTTACAGGTACTACAGACAACAGGCAGTCCTTTAGCTTGCTTAATACTCTCAGAGAAAGAAGAGAGGAGAAGCAGCCATGTGGATGGTTAACCTTGGTAAATATCCAAATGCCCACCCAGCCACTCTCTTACTCCTCCTCCTCCTCAGCCAGACATAGGGAGAAAATTGGATGAGAGAGCTTGTGGGCAGCAGTAAAGACATTATAAAGACAAGGAGCTTGTTTACCAATTACTATCACAGGCAAAACAGACTCAGCATGGGGAAATTTAATTTAATTTATTGCTGATTAACATAGATTTGGATAACGAGAAGACAAAAACAAACATTGAAACAACATCTTTCCTCCTCCCTCTCCCAAGCTCAACTTAACTCTTTCCACTCAAAACCTGTTCCCTCCTCCTTGGCATTTTCTGTCTCTGGTTAAACATGTTTGTACCGAGGTGCCACACACATGGCCAATCAGCTCAGCTCTGCTCTGAGTTCTGTCTTTCTTCATTCAGAAGTCAGCTTAGCACTTTAGCTAGCTGTCATTTCTCTTCTCCTTTTTGTCCTCATTGTAAATTTCTCAAATATTATTAAAATATCTCAGTCATTAATTCTAAATATTATTTTCAAAAGCATCTGGTAACTTCAATCGTATATGACTTTTAACTAAGAGGGTATGATAAGCAGAGGGCAGTGAACTCCAAGAAATACATTATTTAATTGTTTGAGGGGATCAATTTGGGAACAACTGTTTTCAGTAATGAATATGTCAATCTAAGAGAGGGCTTGAGAGAACAGCAAATCAGTCCAGAATTTTGGGAACCAGTATCCTAGGACAGCCTAATCACACAGAACTTTCTGTTTCCAGCCTTCTACGAGGTAAAACACAGGCTGCAGGAAACCTTGCAAGGCACCCTGTGTGTATACACCTACAGAAAGAAAAGAAGCTAAGGTCCCAACCTTCTTTTTTCCTCTGTAAACTGACATTCTCCTTTCTGACTGTTCAGCATGAGAAGTCTACTCAGATAAAGTCAAAAGTGAATCCCACACAGACCACGTCCCACGTTACCTAGAGGGCTTACTAAAGATTGTTGTTTCACTCCTCTCTAGCTGGAGAAATTTGGCATATAGTAAGATACAGCAGGCAGTCTTATAAAACTAATGAAAGAAAGTATCTTAACTTACAATAGGGGCAGGGGGAAAAAAAGGGCTTTCTGTCTATCCACTCAGAATGGCTTTTGGCAGATTCTTTGTTCTAAATAAAGAGATAACAGCTGGTCCAGGAAGGACTCCACAGGCTTGCATATGGTGAGGGGGAAGGCAATGCCCACACACTCTTCTACTAAAGCGTAAGAAGGAAACTTGCTTCTTCTTCCTATCTTTACTTGATTCTTCAGTCTTATTAAGAAGAGCTCTCTGCAGTATCATCAGTAGAAATCTGCCCTTGGGCTATTGCTTTTGTTCTGCATTTCGTCTAGAACACTGTAGCAGCTCTGTATCATGGTGTATTTCTGTTGTTAGGAAGGGAGAACAAACGTAGAGAGAAGCACTGGAAAGGACTCCATGCAAAGAAACACCCAGTAAAGGGACAAAATACATGAGCTGAATGTGGCTCTATTCAGACAGGACAGTAACATATTGTTAGCAGAAGAAGAGATCAGAAACAATGATCAACTCAGAGGAGTTTACAAGAAACATTAGCAGCAAAAAATACCCTCTAACATTATGATTAATTATTTGGTTGTCTTTGGTTGCTCTAAGCTGCTCATGGAATCTGAGGAAGTAAATGATGGGAATGGAGTTTTGTAGCTTGATAGACTGTCATTATTTCAGTTATTCCTTATAATGTTTACCATTTTCATTTCTCTCCAGCTTCTGTGATAATGAGGCTGCAAAGGAGTATCAGCTTTCACTGAACACTATGAAAAATGGAAGATAGATTTTTAAAAAAAAAATCTCTATTTAATTTGCCAAGCCTAATTTCATTATTTTTGAGTGCTTAAGACTACTATCTTATACTAAATTATTGACTGGCAGTTTATTTGGACTATGAACTAGTCATGCTACTGATGCAGACAACAAAGCTAGTGCCATACAGAGATGCTCCATCTGAGCTTACTGTCTCAGGAGGAGCACTATATGAATGTAGTTACACTTCTTTCAGGATGAGCAAGATAAAAAGGCACAGACATTTTAATTATTCTCAAAGTTTAAAAAAATGAAAAGCACTTAACCATTTTAATGGCTTTCTAAGTCTCCAGCACAATTACCTGTGTTTTAATAACGCTATTTTGTATGACCCAACTCACTCCATGAAGCAGGAATTTAAGGTAACATATTGACAACCATTAATCATCCATTGCATTTGCACTCAGTGTTAACTGGAATACTTGTATGCTCAATGTCTGAGTTGAACTCTTATTTGAATAAATTACAATCCAACTTTAAAATTGTGTCTGCAGACAAAACCATGTTACATTTGTTTTTTAAGAGTAGTAAGTTTGGTGCAGCAACATTTTATATTGCTGAGAGACTTTGAGTAGATGCATATTAAAACAAAGGAAGCATGAGAAGAACATTATACAAAAAATTATATAACCAACATAAGCAGTTTCCTCTAATGGACCGTCTTAAGCTTGAGATAGGAATACAGCCATGACATTAGGCTGGGTGTTCAGGCTTGTCCAGATTTTGGCCCAATACCACTTCTGAGTGATACATAGTTTATCCTACTTCCTCAAACAAATATTTCACAGAAAATACTATGGGCCCCTGAGCAGAAAGTATATTACTGGTAATGATAATACCATTATGAATGCTTTTTCTAGTCAGGTCAGCCCTGACACATGTTTCCTGTCCCATGACAAGGCTGCTGCCATTTTCCCTTTCTTTGGTTTTTTTTATTACTAGTTCCAAGAGCACCAGCAAAAGGGCCAAAACTACCTAGGACGGTAGAGTGTATTGGCTCTGGGCTCATCTCCGCTTCGTGTGGCACCTTTCTTCTAATGCTGTTGCCTCTTGGTAAAGAAGTGGAGTTATGGTAGGTCTGACTAGTGACAACTCCCGCTAATTATGCATAAGTAACCTAACAGGCTGTCTCTGTGGCAGCTTGAACTAAGGCCTGAGTGGAATTTCCAACCATGTTCTCAGCACCAAGAAGTGGTGTCTCAGCTTCAGCAAGGACAAGGGTAACTTTTGCAGTAGCTGGGAGTGGGCCTGGCTGAGGGGGGTTGGCTGGGACCCAGATGTTCCATACCACTGAGAGCCATTGCTGGAGGGCAGGGGGAAAGGACTCTCCCTTTTGAGGAGAAGGGTGTTCCTTCCAGTCCAGTGAAAATGTGATGGGGAAGAACGGATCGGTATTTGTTTATTGTCATGGACTTTCCATGTAAATAATTTCTTTGTCTTACACTTTTTTATTAATATTGTTGTTGTTACTGTTCATTTTCTTAACTCATTGCTGTTTCCAGTAAATTGCTCTTTTCTCAAACTGTGACTTTTTCCCTTTATGCTTCCAGTTTGAGAGGGACAGGGAGCAAGACGGTGTGGTTTTAGCAGGAATACTAAAATGGAGAACACCATTTCAAAATCACTCCAGCTCCAGTCTGAGGTGCTAAAAGTGTCAGAAGAGGCTGCTGGTAAGCGTTTGCTGTAAGAAATGGTTTAATCTCCTAGCTCTGTGAACTTTAGGCTAGTGCCAAATACTGCTGATGCAAAGAATCAACAAAAAAGTGGCTGCCTAAAAGGTGGGAAGACTGTTCTCTCACCTTGGCAGGCTCGTTCATCATCAACAGGCTGGTAGCCAGCCTTGCAGGTGCATCGTCCGATGGCCACCATCCACTCCCCTTCTCCATTGCAGTGCAACCGAACACTTGATGACCCAGTCGTGCTTGTCTCTTCAGCATTTGGCACACATGTCCCTGGAGACTCCACCAGTGAGGTCCTCTCCCCTCCAGCAAATGTTTCAGGAAAGGAGGCAAATCCTTTCACCACAGCTGGGCACTTGTAGAAAAACACTTGGACTGCCACCAGGGACATGCAGGCTCCTGAGTCCTGGAAGGCCAGGTAGAAGCCATGCTTTGTGAGTGGCCCAAAGCTACGTACTTTAACATTCATCTTTACCACCTTCCCAGTGCTGTCCACCTGGGAAAAGCTTTCATCAGCTGCAATAGTATCCACTTTAGTCCAGGGGCCCTCACGCCACTCTGGCAGGTCCTGAGAGGCTATGTCAGCCTCTGACTGGTGGTAGTAGAGTGTGAAAGTCTCCTTGCAAGAAGAGGCCACAGTGCGCATGCTGGCACAGTCTCTCACTGAGAAACGGAGGCGGACGTGCACTCGGTGGGCTCCACGTCGCTCTATGAAGTGAGTACGCAACCAGTTGTTCTGACCTGGTTCAGCCACGTTACAGACTTGAAAGGTTCGGATCAGGCGCTTCTTGTCATCCAGGACACTTACCTCATCCCACTACAATGGATATAGGGCAGAGAAAAGAAAAAAGACAGAGTTAAAAAAAATAGATTCAGTGTTCAACTGCATCAAAAATATAGGACAGGTCTTTGTCTTCCCCTTCCTTCTCCTTGCCATGTCTATGACAAGACTTGAACCTGCTGATGCCATGTGCAGCACAGCACTCTAGACAGGACAAAATATGGCAAAGTAAAGAAGAGTGGTCAAAGCTTTGAAGTAAGAACTGTTGTGACAGAACATATAATTCATACAAACTTGTCAGATGGCACTGAGAATCTTAAAACGAGAGTCACTTTCTTCCCTCCTATGTCCTCACCTCTTATCTCCAGAGACAAGATGCACAACACAAACAAATGAGAGGGAGCAACAAGACACTGTTCTTTGGAAAACACATTAAAGCAGAAGTGCCTTCTACCCAGCTTTACCACAGCTGGAGCTGTGCTCTGACGTCTCCTATGCACACAAGCCACTTGCCATGGTCACTACAGGGGCAGGTCCAGATCTGGTTAGTACCAGGAGGAAGGCACAAGGGAGAGATAGGGAGGGGTTACTGTACTGGAAGCAGGTTACTGTACAAAGCTGTAAGAGAAACCCCTCTTTACCCTCTCAACTAGCTTTAGAGAATACATACAGGGTCCTGAGCATGAGAGAGGAAGTGCAGAATGAGACAGAATAGAAGGGACCTGCTCAAGCATTCTCATGAAGATATGATCAACCAACTCCTCACAACAAGATCTGCATTAAACCAGTGCCATGAAGTAACAACGGCAAGTTAGAGTCATTAGTGACTCTGTCTTGTGTGAATCAGAAGCACACATTTGCAGATCAGAACATCTTTTTAGGCAAGTTTGCTGCCTCCCTGGGGCTCACTTTAGGGATGTCATCAGATGATGGAAGAACTTAGTACAGCCTTCAGACTATTATCCATTCCTGCTTTTTCACATGGGTACCAGTAATGTCCCAACAAAATGTACAAAGTTGATCAAGAGAGATTTCAGGGCCCTGTGAAGAATGCCAAACAATTCAGAAGCACAGGTAGTGTTTTTCCCAATTCTCTCAGTAGCGGGGAGACACTTTGGAAGAAACAAGTGATCCCAAGATACCAGTACCTGGCTTCAGGACTGGTGCTTCTGCCAAAATGTTTGGGTTTGTAACCACTGAAGAATCTTTGAGACATGAGGTATGCTGAGACCTGACAGGATCCACAGTCCCAATGGGAGAAATGTATCTTTGCTCATAAACTGGATGGACTGATTGAGAGAGATTTAATCTAGAACTGATGGAGGAAGAGCATACCAACAGGGGAGCTGGAGGTAAACCAAGGGTTGGCATGGCACAGCCTGAGGATGGCAGGGCTAGTGGGAACATGTATGCTGCTCCTGGGAGCATGGAGGGCTCAGGAGCAGAACTGAAATGTCTGTATACCAATCCACACATTATGAATCATAGAATCATAGAATATCTGAGCTGGAAGGGACCCACAAGGATCATCAAGTCCAAGTCCTGGCCTTGCACAGGTCCACCCCAAGAATCACACTATGTGCCTGAGAGTGTTGTGCAAATGCTTCTTGAACTCTGTCAGGCTTGGTGCTGTGACCATTTGCTTGAGGACCCTGTTCCAGTGCTCAACCACCCTCTGGGTGAAGAATTTTTTCCTAATATCCAGGCTAAATCTTCCCTGACACACCTTCATGCCATTCCTTCAGGTCCTACAACTGGTTACCACAGAGAAGAGTCGGTGCCTGTCCCTCCGCTTCCCTCTGCTTCCCCTCATGAGGAAGTTTTAGACTGCAAAGAGGTCTCCCCTCAGCCTCCTCTTCTCTAGGTGGAACAAACAAAGTGATCTCAACTGCTCCTCATACAGCTTCCCCTCTAGTTCCTTCATCATCATCATAGCTCTCCTTTGGATACACTCTAGCATATGCCTTTCTTATATTGTGGTGCCCAAATATGCACACAATATCGAAGGTGAGGCTGCCCCAGTGCAGGGCAGAGCAGGGCAATCTCCTCTCTTGACCAGCTGGCGATGCTTTGCCTGATGCCCCCAGGACAGGATTGGCCCTCCTGGCTGCCAGGGCACTGCTGAGTCAGATTCAACTTGCTGTCAACCAGGACGCCCAGATGCCTTTCCAGTCTGCTCTCCAGCCTCTTGTTCCCCAGTCTGTATGAACATTCAGGGTTGCCCCACCACAGGTGCAGAATCCAGCACTTGTTAGACTTCATATGGTTGCTGATTGCTCTGTCCTCTAATTTGTTGAGGTCACTCTGCAGGACCTCTGCCTTCGAGGGAGTCAACAGCTCCTCTGAACTTGGTATCGGCACCAAACTTAGTTCGTATTCCTTTGAGTCCTACATCCAAGGCATTTATTATGACATTAAGGCACACTGGCCCTAAAATGGAGCCCTGCAGAACCCCACTATGAATGGGGCTACATTTGGTTGGGGACCAGTCACTAGCACTGTTCCTTGGACTCAGTTTTAGGCCCAGTTCTATGCCAGGTATTTATCAGTGATCTGGATGCAGGAGTCGAATGTACCATTAGCAAGTTTGCTGTTGAGACTAAACTGGCAGGTGCTGTCAACTCTCTGGAGGGACAAAAGGTCTTGCAGAGGGATCTTGATAGATAAGACCATTAGGCAATCATCCATGGCATGAAACTTAAGATGAACAAATGCCAGATTTTGCACCTGGGATGGAGTAACTATCTGTGCAAGTATATATGGAGAGAAGTGTGGCTGGATAGTGCCCTGCAGAGGGCCCTGGGGGTGCTGGTGGGCAGCAGCTCAGCGTGAGCCAGCAGTTGTGCCCAGGCAGCCCAGAGGGCAAAGCACGTCCTGGGGAGCACCAAACACGGCATCACCAGCCAGTCAGACAAGGGATCATCCATCCCCCTGTGCTCAGCACTGGTGTGACCTCACATGGAGTGTTGGGTGCAGTTCTGGGCCCCACCTTTTCAGAGGGGTGTGAAGGTCCTGGAATGAGTCCAGAAGAGGGCAACAAAGCTGGTGGAAGGGCTGGAAGGTGTGTGTCCTGTGAGGAGCAGCTGAGCACTTTGGGTTTTTCTGGTTTGAAAAAAGGAGGCTGAGGGGAAACCCCCTTGCTCTCTGCAGCTTCCTGAGGAGAGGAAGTGGAGAAGGAGGTGCTGATCCCATCTCCCAGGGGTACAATGATAGGACATGTGGGAATGGTTCAAAGCTGCCTCGGGGAGGCTCAGAATTGACATTAGGAAACATTTCTTTACCTAGAGGATGGTCAGACACTGGAACAGGCTTCTTAGAGAGGGGGTCAATACTCCAAGCCTGTCAGTGTTTACAAGGCATTTGACAATACCTGTAATAATATGCTTCAACTTTCGGTCAGCCCTGAAGTGGTAAGGCAGCTGGACTAGGTGATTGTTGGAGGTACCTTCCACCTGAAAGATTCTATTCTCTTCTGTTCTATTTGGTTCTATCAATATGGAGGGATGGCAGAGATCTCATTAGCATTTCTGAAGGAGAGTGGAAGGAAGAAAGAAAGGAGGTGACAATAGTATCCCACCCAGTATCTTCTCTTAACAATCTAGCTTTGCACAACATAGCGTGTTCAAATTGCTCATATGTACAAAATCCATAAACAAAGTCTCATTGCTTCCAGTTTCCCTTTCTTCAGATGCATGCATGTTTTCCCATCAGAGGTACAGTCAAGAAGAGGACAAGGGAAATGCTTACCCCATCAGAAGGGTGTGTGGTCCAGCCAATCTCTGAGGTCTCTTGAGTTGTATCCAGAAGTATTTCTGTTTATATTTAAAAAAATTAAATAAAAAGAGTATTCTGTGCTATTCCAAGTCAGACTAAAAAGCTTATCTGTTCCTTACAAGATTATCTTGTAGAGGGTTTCCATATACCAAAAATATGCATTCATTTTTCGAGATTAAATATGACAGTTATGTCCATACTAGTAAATTAAGGAGGGCCAAGACAGGGGCAGAGGCACTGGGCACACAATCATGTTAAGTCATGATTAGCAAGGTGCTTGGCAATATTCTGACCCGATTTTCCCAAGCAAAGTGTAAGCACACTGACAGCATAGAGCAGAGTCATCATAATGAGCAGTACAAATGAGGCTACTCTCTTTTTGGAAAGGAAAAGGTGGGATAGAGAGATGAGTTATATGAATGCACACTAGTCTCCTTTGGACTATGCTTGTCCCTTTTATTTGCAGTTGTAAGTGTGGGCAAGATGCCAAGACATGTTTGTTTCCAGTTCTGGAACCAAATTTCTTTGGGAGTTTAGGATGATGACCCAGTTAATCCTGTAATGGATTTATTTTGCTCTGGATCTGGGCATTACATTGCAAGCCTCTATAGGAGTCCCAGTTTTATCAGAAAATTATATTAATCAGTCTGTTGTATTATCCTGCTTCAGAGGCCTAGTTTATTCCTACAACTAGTCTGCATTTCCATTGTTATTGAGTCTACCACTGGAGGCAGATACCAGCCTTGACTGCTCTTGGAGTCATTATTCTCTGTTGAGGTACAAAGAAATACAGAAGAGACTGTGACAGTGCAAATTATAAATGCAGTATTCTCCAAAATACTATGTCAAGGTCTGAGACCATTCTGGAAGTTACCGGTATGCAAGCATGTGCACTTTAGTGTGTACATTTAGAGTGAGGACATAGAAGAAGAAAAAGACTCCCTTGAATAGGTATTTACATGTGCTGATATATACTGTATAAATCAACTGCTTTTTCTTTAATTCCAGAAAGCTTTATTTGTTCATTTTGATTTTCATATTTCCATCTTGTTGCTTTAAAAAACCCAAATCCTTAAAAAACAGATTAAAAAAATAACCCAGAACCCAAAAGCTTATTTATGATTATGATCCATTATTCCTATTCCTCTTGCAAAGGTTTAATGATATGACTGTTCCACGTTTTATACAGGGAGAGATCCTCAATGGTTTCTCTTTCCAGTTTATGAATTGCTGATGCTACTATCCCTACCAATGCACCTGGGGCTTCACAATAATCACCAGAAAGGAAAGACTATAGTCATCCTAAAGCAGACATGATCAAACGAGTGAGTTTATTCAGACCTCAGCCTTCATCGATGTCCCTGAACTATGTCCCCTGTATTTCTATAGGAGATCTTATATTTCTTAGACCTTCCTGAGAAGCTGACACAGTTCTTTGATTCAAAAGTAGTGCAAAATACCTGGGCAGGTTTGCCAAAACTGGAAAGAGCTTCTGGTTACAGTCAAAGTACAAGCCCACTAAAATTACCTAATAGACCTCAAGAAATGCTGAACAGCTCAGCACTCAAGGACAGCTTGGCTCAGATGGCTACTCCAAGCGGTAGAACATCTGCAAAGGGCCTATGCCTCCCTGAGGCACAGTCTTTCCTCAGCTGTTCTGGCAGCAGAGGGACTTAGCATTCCCCCACACCCATTAAAGTCTCACTTGAACAGTCTGGCACAGGGGTTGCTCTGTGTCATGTCATTACTTTGCCACTGGGTTCCCAGACATGGCCTTGATATGCTGAAATAATATACAAGGTCATTTTTCAACACAAAAAGGACTCTTTTTTCTAATCAGGTCTGTCTACCATTTACCAAAGTATAGTGCACTTACCCCATGAAAACTCTAGAAGCAAACAAAATAAAGAAAAACTAAGCAGGGATTGGAAAGCCAGATAAAAAGTTAGAAAGAAAAGAAGAAAGAAAATAGAGAAGACTTGCTCATCAGACTGTACTTGCCAATCAGGCATATTCTCCAGATAGCTTCTCACCAGTGACCAAGGTAATGTTTATCAAGCACATGAGTATTTCACAAGCAAATAGAAATAGGCAGCCTGAAACAGACAGAACTGTCCCTCTCACAGTGAATATTTTAAGTCAGAAAGCATTAGAAAAATAAGAAAAGTACACAAGAATTTTGTGTGCATAAATCTCATTTCACAACCTGCAGTCAAAAGTCCCTCACTATTTTTCTTCTCTTTCTCCCTCTCCTACTGGCTGTATGCCCTGAATCAGATCCCCAGTCACACTACCTGCAGGCACACTGACAAATCTAACAAGCTGTTACACTGCTCTCTAATTCTGATGACAAGAGGCACAGGATGGTTCACATTCACAGGGCTAAGAACTCCAACTCCACAGAAGTGCATGGTTGCATCCATCTCTGAGGAATGGTCCTCGGTCTATTCTAACTTCTGACCTATGTGTAGGCACTGTTTATGATTAGATTAATTAACGGGTCAAACCCATAGCTGTACTAATAATTTAACTATGTGTACAGGTACGAGCCTTCACTCTGCGACTTTATTAGTACTGATTACTGACGTAGCATTCCACACCCACTGTATGCGGGGCCAGACCGGTATTCTACTGCTCTTCAGTGCAGATATAAATATAAATAAAAATCCCCAATACTTAGGCTAGTACTAGTCTATACTTACATCACAAACCAATGTCTTGGGTTACATTATACTACAATGTCACCATCAAGATCAACTGGACAGAGGTTGGAATTTGCTATTACAGATCTGCCATGTTCAGAATAGGCATGTTAATGATTTTAAGACTTTTAATGTACTTTCAAGACTATCCAGTGCTTGTGTTACAAGCAAAATGCTCCCCTGATGCAAGAGGATGACAATTTACCCAAGGATGATTGACCCTTAGACAACCTTTATGAAGGCAGATATGGCCTACTGCTTTCTGGATTGAAGAATCCTTGTCCTCAGTGTCTTAACAGTGGAGTGATGCAAGAAGAAAATATACAATCCAAGTCTAGGCAAACTATAGCCACTGACAAGAAAGTCAATCCCGAGAAGACAGCAAAAGAATCTCTTTACCTCTGGGATGAGAATTTGGTGCTAGGAATGACCAGATTTTAAAATCACAGAATGAAACAAGCTGGAAGGGAGGTGTAGAGGTCATCTTGATCAACACTCCACTCAAGGCCAGTCTAAGATACAGTAGGTTGCGCAGAACCTTGTCCAGTTGAATTCTGAATATATCCAAATACACATATATGAAGGGCAAAAGGCACTACAGTAGAAGGTAACATTCAGAAAGTTCCCCTTGCTATGCAGCTGAACACTGCATGCAGCAAAGCTCTAGCAGACTTCTTGAAAAGAACTGAAACATTCCTTGAACATGAACAAGTACGAAGATTGTGAATGCTCTCTAAGAATTCTGGAAAGAGAAAGCATTCTCTGGGCTCGTGCAGAAATATTGTTAGGGGTTGTCAAAACCAGTAACCTCACATAAGCAAGGCTGCTGCAGCTCCATATCTCCGGGTTAAGTAATAGTGAGGTTGAGTGGGTATTCCCAAGAGGCACACACAAACACATGTACACACTGCACATATGTGAATGGCCAGCCACAAAGATTAACATAGACAGAAACACTCACTAGTCATGCAAACAGAAACATCACCACCAATGGCCTCATCCTGCTCCCCTTTCTAGCTGGTAAGGATGAAGGTCTGTTAGTGGGAAATATATATGGATTTATACACAATATGGATCCCTGCAATAACTGTACTTAAACATCTGGTCTCCAGTAGCTGACCTCTGGATCTGTGGTCTCTCTGTATGCTGGCACCTGAAGCTCACAGACCTACTCCTGTTGCTAGTACTCAGCCTTCACACACACACAGAGGAATGCTATGGATCCTCTACTAACCGGCTTTAAGCATGCAGCCTACCCCATTGTTAGCCCTGGATTCTTGTTCTGCTGGGTTGCTGACACTTGGACCTGTGAGCCTCCAAGGTCTGCAGCCAGTTGCTGTAGTGCTGCCCCACTACACAGAACCCTATTTACACATACAAACACATGCACAGGCACACATACTGTGGATCTCTCCATTAACTGGTCTTAGACATTCAGCCTACCCAGGAGCTGGCCCTTGGATTGTCTTGTCTCTGGTAGCACTGACATGCACAATATATAGACAGGACTCTCAAAGAACCCCTAGAATTTATGGTGACCTCAGTAGCTGACCTGGACCTCCTGATTCCTTCAACAGACAGCCCTGTCCATCTGTTGCACTCACAGAGACACACACACAAACAAGTGTCTCATTCATCTTCCAGATTCTCTGGTCTTTCCCTGGTTTCTCAACCAACTTACTCTACTAACAAGCCAGTCTGGCTTGATATAAAGATCACAGATTCACTAATATAAGCTTACCCACTCCAGTCACTTGCACCACAGATGCACAGATCCTATGACCTGTGGTCCAATTTGAGTTTCTAGCACTTGATTTTCATCCATTCCAGGCTCTCCAGTGCTGACTCATGGGCCACTATTACCTGTGGTTCAACTCCAGTTGCTGGTGTATAAACGTCTATGTACACACATACACACAAAGTAAAGACCCCTCACCCAGCTAACTGGCGAAAAATTGATTTTAATAAGAAAATAGGATAGACTATGGTTATCAGATGCCTCACAGGCATTCTGACCTGCAGTCTGTTTACATGACTGCCCCCTTCTCTCTCTACTTTCTCACACTAAATCCTCCCCAAAACCACCTTGATCCTTCCCTTTCCCCATCTATGGTTCCTCCACTAAACAACTCACAGTAAGTTTCGCAGAAGCACCAAATGATCTTCCTTATATCTCCTAGTAAAACCCGTGCTCCACTGGCAGAAAACCCCTTCAATTTCCATGGTGTTCCAGAGAGGGCTTCCATTGTCTTAACTTCATGGGTTCCATTGCCACTGCTCAGGTTGATCACACTCCTGCAATAGTCCTGACAGAAGCTGGGTCAGGGTGCTTATTTCTCTATTAGGTTATTCAGGTTCCCTTGCCATTCATTGCTCCTCTGTGCTCCTTTAAGTGAATGGAGAGGACCCTTTTATCAGGAGCCTTTCATCACTCAACTGAACAAATATATTTGTGCGTGGGGTCTATGACCTGGAGACAGAATACAGTCAAACCTTTGGGAAGCCTTAAATGCACCAGAACTTCTTCCAAAACTGAACAGCTATTGTGGTGAAGTAAATAGTATATCAATGGCCAATGACATATTCAACTGTAACAAGTATTCTATTTTTCAAAAATGAGTTGATGAAACAAGTAAAAAACCAGACAAAAATAGCCAAAATGTTCTACTTGTTTATAACTCCCCAACACAAAGATTGCTGTCATATTTAAACAAAAAATACATTTTTTAAAGTTTAGCTATGACTTAACATGAAAAAAAAGTTGCAGAGTTACAAAATATACCTCCTAATATAAGAGAATATTATTAGAACAAACCAAATCTATATAAGAGAAAGGAGCTTGAATTTTTTTCTTGGATAAATCTGTATTTTAAGTCATTCCTGCAAAGAATGATCCTGTATTACTTCTGTACTCATATGCAATTAATTTAAAAAAAGCTATTTGGAGCCAATGGGCTATGTGTTTAAAAGTTCTATGAAGTATAATATTATTTAACTGCTTGCTATGTCAGAGCAAAATGCTGACACTATCAGAACATCAAAGTTGTCATCCAAAAGGAGGAATTCTCACATCCCAACACGGAGTTATATGCCATCTGTGAAAGAGAGAAATGACAGCCAAATGGCCTAGGAGATGGAAATACACAGCCTTTTGCAATGTAACACAGGTTTTTAAGCTTTATGAATGACTGTATTTTTCTCTTTACCTGCCCTTTTCTTTTATTAAATCTCTAGGGAAACTGCCAGGATTAGCTGTTGCCATAATTCATCTACTGATGTCAGAAAATGCAGACATCAGGGAATTAGAAAAAAAAAGTTTCAACTTTGCATATGAAATCAAATTAAATTACTATCTACAACTTTCCTGGTGATGAAATACAATGTGTGTTCTTCCACAGCTTAAGAGGTTCGTTTTGCAAACACACACTACTGAGTCCAGAACTTGGATCCAACTGCCATTGACACCAAACTGGCTCCTTTTGATGACAGTACAGTTTGACTTCTAGTGTTTACCTGTTTTCCTGCTTACTTTTTATCACAGACATTAAAAACTGAGCTTATGTCTTCTGAAGTTTCTCTGAAGCATATACTGAAAGTCCCAGATACCCTACAAAAATGCAGTTCTTTTTCTTTGAAGGTTTAATTAGCTTTGAATATAAACAGTGTTAGTTGCAGCATGAATAGCCTCTACTTCCTACTGGCCTCCAAGCAGCAAGGGCTAGGCAGCAGTTTGGGAACAGATTCAACAAAGGGCTAGGGCACATGCCTGTGAATGGGAATGTCCTAGCACAGGGACTACACAGGAATCTAAGCTGGAAAAAACCAAATCAAATGGAGTTGTTGAGACTGACCAAATGGATAAACTCCTCTTTACAAACCCGTTTACAAACAAGCTGCACATCCAGCCCAGTCTCGTTCACCTTCTGTATGTCTGCAATAGGATATTCCTTTGTCCTGGGCTTTCCAAGCATGTGGCAAAAATTTTGGCATGCAGGGAAGTGTCAAGAAAGAACTGGAAAAAAAATGTTTGCTAGGATTTTAATAACTCATGTGAATCACAAGCAACCAAGGCTAAAAAGGTAATTTTACTTCCCCCCCCCCATGAAGTAAAATAACACTAATTTAAACTTTTCTTTGTATATACTAAGCTGTATACAATAAACTAAGAGACAATGGTATTTTTCACTCTGAAGATTCCTGTCGAGGAAAGTATATTTTTCATCCAGTTCAAAGGCAAGTCAATTTGAGCAATCAATACATTATTTTCAATAGCCCAAGATGAAAACTAGTTAATAGAAGAGATAGGGGAAAAAATTACATAAGAATGTCTGACCTCACTACCTTTTTCTTCCACATTCCCTTATGCCAAGACGACACTTTCAATGCAAAGCGGTTCTACCAAAGCAGAAGAATTATTCCCTCTCTGTCTTGCACTTCTGGACGGTAGTTAGAAAGGTCGTCCAGACATTCTGCAGGATGGAGAGCTTCTTGTAAAATAAATGCAGTCACTTACAGGCAGAACACATCATTCCTTTGGAACATATTTAATGAGTTCTGCAAAATGAATATTGCTTGTTTTTACAGATGCAGACATTTATAACTCAGTCAAAGTAAAACCAATATTCCGCATGAAACTCATCTCAGTGCCCCAGTAAGAGTTATTTCATTAACAAGTTATCACTTGCTCTCACCTGTCTTGACTGCAGCCCATCAGGCATTCTTTAATTCTGTGCTTCATTAACTTTTACAATCAGAAAGGTTAACTTAAGATAGTAACTTAAATGTTAAGTGATAAACTGTAATTACATACATATACAGATTTTCAAAGAAATAAATTTTCCATGTATTTCTTTAAGTGTCTTCGAGAAAAAGGAAAAATCCATTACTTCACCCAGCATGTAGCTCAAAAACGATGCTCTCAAACTAAATCCTCAAAAACTCTTGCTGACCCATAAACACTGGGAAATGTAATCTTAATGAAAACTTTTGTGCAATCTTGTTTCCTTTTATAAAGCTAAAATAACAAGTTTACAAACGTCTTCTGTTTGCAAAGCAGTTTTCCCTCATGTTTCCCATGAAGGTTTTTTTTCTAGTGTAAAAATCATATCTGGAAAATTTTGGACAGACATGCTCATTCCTAGTGAAATCAGTGTGTCCAAATACTAGGGCTGTATCAAATAAATTCAGCCTAATGATTCCTTTTTATGCATTAAAAACAACAACAGTAACAACAAAAACATTTTTAATTGCTTACAAGAACTACTTTACTTCTGAGTCATGAAGAAGTCTGAAGACCAACTAGGTCCTGTAAAAGCATGATGCCTTCCTTATATCTGGAAAATATTCTTCATAAAAAGTATTTGCTCTCTTCATAATGCATATAAAGATGGTTTGAATATTTTGACTACTTCTCTGACCCTCTCTACAGCTCCTCCTTCTTTTCTTAATTATTTACAGTAAGGTTTAGAAAATTTCAAACAAAGCCTAGTTTAAGAAAAAAAGGGATTTATATTCACACTGTTAAATCTAACTCAAATGCCTGAGAAATACTTGTAAGAAAAATTACCTTGATGGATTTTCCCACTCAGTCAGTCCTCTTCATTTAGAGGTGAGATGTATTTTAGACACCTTTTAAAACTTCTAAGAAACATTACAAAAACTAAAGACCACAATGGATATTCCCTATATTTTTCAACTTAAATCTGAAACCTGAAGTTCAAGTTTCTACTATATATAATAATGAGTCAACAAATCAGCCATGGGCCTTTTATTTTCCTTATGGACAACTCTGTACTAAAGCAAAGCTTTCTACATAGTTATCATCAGACTTTCCTCCCCTACTGCATAATTTTTCTTTGACTTTTGACCACAACAAAAATACTCATCTCTGAGACGCAAATTAGCTTTGGAGTGCAAACCTAGGACCACACAGCACAGTCACAAAGAAGGTGCTGACTCCCTTGACTCTGAATTGAGAGTTAAAAATCAGCTCATGGGAACCTTTACTCCTTCATCTCCATAGGTAGAATTTTACTGTCCTATTTTAATCCAAGCAATTCAACTACGTGACCTGTGGAGCTGTATCAGACACTGCTTTCTCATCTCTTTTATCTCTACAAATTTACAGTAGTGAGTACTGAATTCAAAAAATGTCAGTTTCTACAGGCATCACTGAGTTGCTTCATATTTGCAGAGAGAATTGACATTTTCTATTTCAGTTCCTTTACCAGTTATACAAAGAATTACACAGTACTTTGTAAAATAATGTTAAAATCAGTAATTAACAGAATTTCAGAGATTTAAGAATTTGTATTGTAATCTTACATCAATTATTTAGTCTCTTAACTCCTCCCCCACTCCACTCTACTCCTATTAAAAGAAGGGATGCCTTAACAAGCTTTCCTCTTTTTATTAGATCTCACACTATTCTCCTCTCCTATCCTCTAGGTCTTTCCTTGTCTCCCTTTGATTCCTCCTCTCCTTTTTTAGAGGCTTTTAGAAATGCAAGAGATGAACATTCATCACAAAGGAGTACAGTTCATTGAGCACATGTAGCTGCAAGGATATTTCTTGGAACAAACAAGAGGACTGTTTACAATACCTCTGCCCTTCTCTAAGTCTCTTCCATAGCTCTCATCTTATCTCCTGCTCTCATCACCCTCCCTCCTACCATCTATTCATTCTTCTACCATTTTCTTGGCCTCTCTTCTCTGCCCACCTTTCCCTATCCTGCCTTCACTTCTCTCCCTCCTTTCCTCTGCTGGCTGAATGTGAACTGCCTCTTCGTGTTAATGTAAAGCATTCTCTCCACAATTATTATTTGAGGCAAGTCTTAAAAATGTAAGACAAAGACTCTTGATTTCAGCCCATTGGATGCTGCCTTCTAGAACAGCTTAAACGTTCAGAGATTGTTTCAGAAAACAAACACATTGCAAGAACAAGAACACAAGAATCAAATACATGCAAAGCATAAACAAGGAGCTTATTCCCAGAGCAAAAAAATTATTCTCTGAGGCAGTCACTTTGGAGATAGCTAGTAGTAATATTCATCAATGATCTTTCATTAGAGGATTTGTCTCTCCCACTAGAAACAATACTAAAAGTTTTACATCTCAAGAGATAGTGATCAATCATCAAACAGAAGATGTGCTCAGGGCTCATCTGGACTAGAATAAGCATTCTGGAGAGCACACTTTTTTAAAATTCTTTTTTTAACTACTACAGAAAACTTCATTAAGTTGTTGCAATATATAGCATCTGTTCTTACCTTCTAGTGAGGTGACTAGATGAAAGAAGCAGACCATCCAGATCCAACCCATTCCCGCTGCTCTTCTTGCACTGATGCCAGCATTAGAATCCATGAAGATTCCCTGTGAATACCACCATCTTCAACAAACACACAACCCTCCCTTGAAATGGTCTGAGATTTCTTGGAGTGTTTTAATATCTTCCCAAATCAAAGCACAGAGGCCTTCACACAGAAATACTGTTTAAGGAAAAACAGAAAGTGGAAACAGAAATCAGGTCACAATAATACAAAACTGACAGTTTTTATACACCCACTCCATCACTTACTACTTCCTAGATACAGGTGAAAAAGAGTAGCACAGACCCACTATTTACCATATACCCAGCCCTTAAGACTTCAGTCAGTCACGGGAGTGTTTTGCACACTGCCAGTAGTGATTTTGAGACAGTCATGGCAACAGTGACAGTGGGTTCCCAAATCAATGTTAATCTGTACCACAGTATAGGCTGTACTCGTACTTAAGTCCTGACTCTTTGCATCTTTGGCAACATCCCTTGGAAGGTGTCCATTCCATTTCCCCTGTATGCTTTTCAAATTCTGTCTCACTTTGCTCTTTCAGGACTCTGCAGGGCAGTAGCTATGCCAGGAGAGTTTTTGCCAATACAAATCTGCCCAGCTGACACACTTGTAACTGTGCATCAGATGAAAGTGTTTGTCCCTTTAAGCATATGACTGCACAACACTACTGGAAGCTGGACAGTATTTTTCCCATTGATATGTTGTACGTGAGGAAGCAAACGTTGTGATACTTAAGGTCAAATAGTGTTACAGACAGAAAAAGCAGAAAAAGTACAATTTTATTATCTTAAATGGGAAAAAAAATCCAAACAAAACTCTACCACCACCATTAAGAACCTGACATTCAGGCTTATCTCACAGTAAAGGAGCAGCATATAGCCTAATCTGGCATTGCATTAGATCAATCCAGCACAATAATTTTGCTAAGTAAGGTTATTCTGGCTCCATCTGCCCAATTCTCAGCCCACCAGAGAAATACCACAATCATATGTAGGTTGCATGCAAAAAGCCAGTATGCTTTGTTTCTTCAGGTGCTCTTTGCACAGAGCATTGAAAATACTTCAGTGTCTTCAGTGAGACAGTGAAGCGTGACTAAGGAGAAAGAAAAATGTCTCAGGCAATATACAGAAATGGCTCAATAACTTGGCTGAAACAGGAGACGGAAACAGTTGTAATTAAAAGGGGCAGCCTCAGTGCAATTATTTGAAAACCTCGCAATGGGGAATTTAAGCAAGCTGGGCATAGCACAGAAAAAAGCAGCCTGGGGAGTATGCAAAAAGGCAGGGGAGTGTAATTTCATTTGCTTTACTGGAGAGGGGTAGAAACTACTGGACAGGATGGAATATTCTCTCTTATGCTGCCCCCAGTGAGAGCCTAGAACAGCAAACACAGAAGAACCAAAGGCACTCTGGGCATCACTAAAAAGTAAGGAAATTAAAGGAATCTCAGCAAGAGGCAAAACCTTTTATTCATTACTTATAAGGAAAGAGAAAAATAAAATCACTTAAGTATAACAGAGAAAAAAATTAAGACTAAATGGGAAGATGGTATAATACATAGGTACTGCATATTAGTTAATGTATACATCACAACGCATCACAGAAGAAAAACACCTCTGGATGTAACTGTAAAAAAAGAGAAAATTTTAGGCTGAATGATCAGAAAGCCCTTCTTTACAGAAAGAACTATCCAAGCCCATAGCAGTGTTCTGGAACAAGGCTGATGATTGCTACCTGAGCCACAAAACCCAAGACTGGGTAGACCGGAACCAAGTCTGCATGACTACATGGAAACAAAAATGCTCACCACTTTTACTGCCAGTCAATCTGTAACATTATAATACCTAAAAGCTTTTTTTATTAGGCCAGTAAGATCCTGAGAGATGGGGACTTTTAAACATTCACTTTGAAGGCAAACGAATGCAGAAACAGGTCAAATAAAACAGAACAAAACTTTTATTTCAGTCAATGGAACTTCATTCCTTTACATAGGGTTTGAAAACAGCTCACAACTCAGATTTTCTCATGTCACATAACTCATTAGCGGCAGAGCAGAAAACAGAACCCAAATATGCTCTGGTTGTTGGATCTCAGGCCATAGTATTGAAATTAGCACAAAACAGATATAATTAAAAAAATCCCTTGTACACAGAAGCAGACACAAAACAATTTCTGGCTCCAAGAAAACCAATTGTTCTGCTTCCCTCCTGACCTGCACATCTCTCTTACAGCATCTGTTTGGCTTACCCTGGTCAACCCTATACCCCACTAAAGTTGCACAGCTCTTCATGAGGAATCATACAGCCTCTGCCTGGATTAGACTGGAAATTATTTTTCCTTGAAATAAACTGTGGTTAAATCAAAAAGCTGCTTGTGATTTAGCTGTCAAAAATAGATAAATTTGCCTTTTTTCTTTTCTTTTTTTTTTTTTTTTTAAATTTTTTATTCTGCCTCTTCTGTACCTCAATGAAAAATGCTTACTCCCCAATGAAGGACAGAGAGAACACTGTGGAAGCATTTAAGGGAGTAGGAGGGAAGCACTAGTCTCTCTGAATTAAAGAGTACCAAGCCCCTAAATTGCTAACCACTGCCCTGCCCTTCCCCCTAGCACTTGATGTGTGTAGAATCTGACTACACCCAAAGACGCTCATCTTTCATTCTTCAGTTCTCCTACTATTTCTTCCCTCCACCAAACTACGTAAACAGAAACCTCAAACCATCCCAACTTTTAAACCACCCTCTTCTCTTGTCCACACAAGCACCTTTTCATGGCCTTTTCAGCTAGTTACTTCTTCCAAAACTGCGTTCAGAGAGATTACTTCTTGCTATGGAATCTACTATTCCCCATTCTCCCCCAAATCCAACTGCAAAGCAATACACCTTGTCTGAACAGGATTCTTCAACAGACTTCCTTAAATACCCCTTCTCTTTCTTCCAACCACATAAACTTGCCAGTCAAGTACCATCTGTCAATCCTCTTGCGCTCACTCTCCCATAAAGGATTCTAAACCATTTTTAGGCACATATTTCCTTAGCTAGTGGAATTATCTCAATCTTCTTAAGTCCTGAAAACCCTAAAGCATCTGAAAAACATGACAGCTCCTGAGGATCCAATGTCTTTTAATGATTCAACCCTATTAAACTGTGAAGATCCCAAGCAGTCAAAGACAAGTCATATATTTCTTTTGCTTTAGTACCAACCTCCAAGAGATGGGAGATCGAAACCTCCAGGTTATCTGCTTCCATTATTCACCAATACTACCATGGCTGTTTACTTCAGCACAATCTCTGTGCTACTGTAGCAGATTACCAAAATTTATGTTCAAGATCCCAATAAGAGAGGTAAATATAATTATCACCAGTATTTTCAAGAATCCCGATTTCTTAGTTGAACAATCAGACAGGAGAAGAGTTCTTTGGGAAACTTGTCCACATGAGTTTTGAACAATGCCAAGAATGGAGTTTCCTTGGCTTCTTTGGGCATCTACCAGTGCCGAAAGGGATTTTTATTTTTATTTTAGTGAGTTTCTTTTAATTCTTCTTATATACTTTTGCTCTATTCCATTGTATATTTCAAAAGAAAAGAATCAGCTCTTGCCCAGCATCTCAAAGCTTCTTATACCCAAGACTGCAAACATAAACCATTTCAGCTGGAAAGCCTTGAATGCAAAACACAATATGCCTGGCTTATCTGGCACTGTTTAAGGTCTGTTTCTTCTCACCAGACAGAATCAGTGCTGTAATTTCTCACTTTTTCTGAACTCATTCTTGAAGTGGGAACACTTTAGTACAATTTCCAGGCAAATGATGCTCAGTGCTACAGAAAAGATAGCAACAGTGCTGCCATATGTACTAAAACAACTGACACTAGTACAGTTCTGTGCTTGCAGGATTTCTCTCACAAAGTGGGCTGCTGTGTGCCCATGCTGTATCAAAACTGTGGAAAACACTTCATGCAGTCAATACCTCTGAGGCAGTTTCCTTATGCAAATAAAAGATTCCCTCAAAGTTCAAGCACTGTCAGTGATGACACATGAAGAGCCATGGGGCACTAGTGTTGCTTAACAAGTCAGCATTCACTCAAAATTCTCTTCTATCAATACATGGGTTTTTATTAGAAAGGAAGCAGATTTGCTCCTAGATTTGTGTAGCCACTTTTTTTTTGAGTACCCCAATGGTGTATGTCTTGAGTCTTCATGAAGGTGGTAATGCATGTGATAAACCTAATACGGGTCTCCATAGAATGGACTTTCTTTTTTCTTTCTGGGTTTACATGTTACTGTGAAACTCAAGAAGAGTGACAACTGGGTAAACTGTGTTAATTCTGTTCTGTTGGTCCTAAGCTTTAAAGAAAACACCTTGTTTTCTAATCTTTGGATTCTATCCATAAATCTTCAGACAGACATTCACTGAGGCATGTTCTAGCTCAGTATGCAGACAATATGTAGTCAGAGATCAGACAGTAACGCACATTGACCCTATTCCCCTCTAACAGACACCACCTGCAGAACCTGACATCAAATAGATTAAACATTCATCTGAACCATGCACCTGGTCTGGCTTGTGCAGGAGGAATTCAGGCATGCCTTTAGGATTAAGAAAAAAGCTAGGATTGTTCAGGCACTGCACAAGACTCCTGGAGAAAATATGAGGGGCTGACAGGTTCTTCTTCTCCATTAATGAAATGTAGCTGTTTCTTTGAGTTCTGTGAAATCAGAGCAAACCAGAGGCATCAGGAAGAACTATTAGTCCCATAGCCTTAATCCATACAGAAGACCTATGGGCACTTAAAATATTCTATTCTTTAAAAGCTGATAGGAGATTGATCCACTGCAGAGAGGATGCTCCATCCTGCACTCCTTTGTAAAAATTCCAAATCTAATATTGGCTCAAATGCCTTATTCCCAGGAGGCATGGAAGCAAATGGAAACAATGGACATGTCAACACTGTAAAAATTGTCAGTTCTTAATCAAGAGTTCCTGACAGCCTTCCTTATTGGAAGAACACTTGTGTTTTTGAATGTGCAGTCACAAGAATAACAATTCTGCGTCTTTTAGGGCAAACTACATTTCAAAACACAAGAAAACACTAAAGCAGACCAGTGTTCATCTAACCCAACTTTTCTCTGTGTCTTCAGTGCTAGGAAGAGCTATGTGGAGATTGCCTGCAAGCCCGGCTTCTACGTGATCCACTCCCCTGCTACTTCTCCAGTATGCACAATTATAAAACACGGGTTATTAGAGAGTATCCTGCAATACATGCCCTTTAGTCTCTCTTTAGAAATTTATCCAATCCTTGCTTTGAAGCTGCAACAGATTTGAAAAGATAACTATCCTCGTGCAAAAGAAGTATTTTTATGTTTTTTAATTGTTCTACTAATAGAAGTTGAAATAGTAACAATGCCAAATTTTTTTAAGCTTTCAATTCTTCTTAACTGTCCCAAGATCTTTTCCAAATCATCTTGTTTCCTCCCACTGGAACAATGCTTCTTCCTCATTCATTGTTAACTGACTCCTCTAGGCTTATCTCACAGTAGAAATCATTATATGGGTACAACTTCCCCCTGCCACACTTGATTCCACATATTTCCCCCACATTTGTCATACTTCTTCCTCACACAAAGGATCTAGATGCAATACAAATGCACCTCAAAAATTCTTCAAGGCAGAGAAAATGCTGTACCTTTGCAAGCACAGTCTTTCCTCCTCTTGCACATTTTACATTGTGACTCATAAGAGCTTAATATTATCTCTGAGTAAGAAGCATTAAAAAGATAAATGAGCACAACATCTGGGAGAGACCATAAGCTACTATTCCAATTAATTTGTGCTGCACACTGATTCATCACATTTAGGCAGCGTACAAAAAGTGAAATTAATACTTCTCATTCATGATAAACAGGGAACCATGATAGTGTTATACATTAGGAAAAGGCCTTCACCCCTCCTTTGTTGCACTCAGTGCTCTTCTACTATAATTGCTCCTTTGCCACTGAGATGCCCTTGCAGCTCTGGTCACGCATCTCACTGGGCTAAATCTCACAATGCTGTTGTGAAAAGCTGTCATTCAATGCCTGTCCAACACTTTGAGCATGACATAATACTGCCTACCTTCTTTCTTAGACAATAATTACAATAACTGCTATTCATAGAAATCTTTCTACACCCAAACAGGAAGTGAATGGGGGGAGAGAACACAAAATTTATTGCTCTGGGTTTTAATCTTATGAAGTTAATATGTTTTCTTCAAAAAATCAATCACTGGGACACAGATAACAGCACGGAGAAATGTTTGATTAAAAAAATAAATCATCTCGATAGCTGCTGTATATCCTTTTATCTTATGTTACTATCAGAGGTTATTTTCAATTGTTCCAAAATATTTTAAAAATATCTGAGAGGACAGTGGAATTTGTAACACAGCCTTGTGGATTTTTTATGGTCTGTTCAGTTTTTAGTTTAATTTTGAGAGAAAGGCTCAAGGTGAATTGTATAACTAAACTTAAATAGTTAATACTTATACTAGTTAAAACTTAATATTTCCTCTAGCTGGCTTGATCATTTGCTTCCTACAGATTATCTAAATAGAATTGTGTCTGTGTCTTTTGGGATTCCTTATGTTTACAGTAACAATCCAAAGCTTAATTTTGAATGTTCTCCAAAGAAAGGCATTTATTTCCTTGTTTATCATGGAAACAACAGGAGTCTGGAAGCTGATCTTGCACGCTCTGATTATACATTTCCTAGTGGGATCCAAATTAAGAACTTCCATAGGGAAAGTTCCTTCTTATAGGGAAGAAAGAGATGCTTATTCTCATGAATTTTTTATTAAACCCTTGAGGCTCAAATAGGGTGCCCAAATTAGAAGCATCATCACTGAAATGACCTCTACAGTGAGTGGACTGAGCTGAATCATCTTCAGTAGGTAACAAAGGTCTGCATTAATCTAAAAACAAAGAAAAAAAAAAGGGAGCTGTGGACAGCTGAACAGCTTTCTCCAGAAGACTCTCTAGGTGCAGTCTAAAGGTATCTGGGGATATTCTGAGCCTCTGTGCTGTCTTCCAACCCACAGAGATGGCCTCATTAGCGCTTCTTTTGATAACTACAGAGTTTTCCCTTAAATCTCTCTTCTCTGCCATGACACATCATTGGCTAGAGTAGGCTCATGGCATTGCCTATGACTCCAGTCTTTCTTCCTAACCAAAATTCATTCATAGATGACCTGTGTTTCCACAGATTCTATCAATGCCTCCACATTATGTTTCTGCTCTGCCTAACAGAGATGGACACTGATGTCTTGAAACTACAGCAATTAAAAAAAAAATCTAATTAAAGATACAGATTCTTTCTTCCACCTATTAGGTACTTGAATTACATGCATATTAAGTACAGCTAAGTTCCTGAATAAAATCTCTTCCCACCTCACAAGATTTGACTTGTCAAGTTATATAGTGATTCGTGTACTTTTCAAAGAAACATTGGTAATTATACTTAAGTTTCTAACATCAACATCTGGAAGCAAAATTCCAGCTCTAGAATATTAATAACATTACAGAATGAAAAATGTCAATAAATTCATTTTTGTGTTTGTTATCCATCACTTGATTGACAGAAATTCTCTTTAAAAAACAACAGGAATTGCAGTGATACAGAAATCACTCCCTTTGACTTTGCATACAGTAAATAGAGAAGACTGCATAAAAAAGGAGAAAAAATTAGCAGCTGTCCATCACATTTATCTACTTTGATTGAAAGAGAAGATGACAGCTGTACCTACTGGGTATAGTTTCACTGAGATGTTATCAATTTTGCTCTAATTTCTCAGGATACTTGTCTCAGAACAACTGCGTACAGATCCCTGAAATGCACTTTCACCTATGTGGAAATAAACATGATGTTTTCAACTTCAAGCATGATTTACCTTTAATGACACTTATATCTGTACTAACAGAAGGAAGACATAAGACTTCAGAAATAAAAAAAAATACATAATTCACAAGCTCTAGGGCACAGCAGCAAATCTTTCTCAAGCACTGTGTAAAATGTTGCATTTAAAAACAGGATTTTATGTTTATGGTACTGGACAAGTATCTCTGAAGATCACCACATTATTAACTTGTAGGTGAAAATAATCTGTGGCAGTAAAAATTCTTTGAAAATCGGTATTTCCTTCTCTGGTACAGCTGGCAATAACTAAGTTTAAACAAACACTTCAAATTTCACTGTAATTTTATGACAGAACAAGTTTCAAAACACGGAAAAGATGCATACTATTTTGGCACTGCAAAAGGGAAAGGAAATGAAACTTTCACAAAGTTTTTAAACAAAGGATGTGTGACTCTCCTGGTTTCAGCTGGGACAGAGTTAAATTTCTTCTTAGTAGCTGGCACAGTGCTGTGTTTTGGATTCAGTAAGAGAATACTGTTAATAACACAGATGTTTTAACTGTTGCTAAGTAGAGCTTACTCTAAATCAAGAACTTTTCAATTTCCCATGCTCTGCCAGTGAGGAGATGCACAAGAAACTGGGAGGGAGCATGGCCAGGACAGCTGACCCAAACTGGCCAGAGGGATATTCCACACCATGCTCAGTACATAAACAGGGGGGAGTTGGCCTGGAGCCGCCAATCGCTGCTCAGGAACGGGCTGGGCATAGGTCACTGGGTGGTGAGTGACTGTATTGTGCATCACTGGTTTTTCTTGGGTTTTACGCCTCTCTTTTCTTTTCTTCTTCATCATCATCACCATTATTATTATGATAATTATTATTATTATTATATTTATTGTTACTATTATTGTTATTATTTTATTTAAATTATTAAACTGTTCCTATTGCTCTCATTTCAATCCATGGTTTTTACCTCTTTTTGATTCTTTTCCCCATCCCACTCGGGGGTGGGAGGGCGGGGGGCAAGTGAGCAGCTGTGTAGTATTTAGTTGCCAGCTGGGGTTAAACTATGACAGTGACGTAAAGAGCATGTCACTAAAATCATGTTCTCATCTACTCAGCAATGCTGATAGTGCTTCTTTTTCAAGTGAAATTAAAGTTATTATATACCAAGTTGTGATTGCTGATGGATGGAAAGTGATAAAGAACCCAAGCAGAGTGTTTGCAATGGTCAGACAAGCAATGCCACAAATCAGACAAATAACCTTGACATTTTCTGAACAAGTCTGCAATTGCATCTGCAAATCTGCACAGACAAACCAAACACAGAGCTGCAAAAGAGCCTTAAAGGTGCTGTCAGGATGCTGGAAAAGAAATCAACGGCCTGAAGGGCTGAGCAGGGGGAAAAGTAAGAGTGGCTTGTAAAACTAAGATATAGATAACCCTAAAAAAGGGATGTTTTATGCTAATGTTGTTTCCTATTTTAAATTAAGAATGTAGCCTTACATGGCAAGTCTAGAAATTCAGACCTATGCACAAAGGCTCAAAAGACACAATGGAGGGGGAAAAAAACCAAACTGAAAATAGTTTTCTTAAACTGTTCTTTGTGGACCAGTTTACAAAGTCCTTTAGTAAGAATTAATATTTTCTTCAGCTGCAGCAAATTAATATGCATATCTTCATTTTTGTAAAAATATGCTTGCTGTCCTCATCTCTAATTTTGCTTTTGACTTCATGAGTTTTACAGTCAGAAATATTTAGCAAAAGCAGAAAATGCATGCTATTTGTATTCACAGTATCCAAGCCTATGTTGTGTATTGGGAGATAGTGTCAGCCCTGACAGCCAGTTGAAAGATAGTGTTCCTCTTCCATGGGAATTCCCAGCATTTTGAAATTGCCTTTCGTTCCATGAGAGAAACTGTCATTTCAAAACAGATTACAGAAAGAACTAATAATATTAAAGCATTTTAATTTAAGTGCAGCTCTTTTTATTAAGCTCCTTTCTGGCTTCAGTGAGGCAACTTGGGTTTCCAGAGAATGCGCTTCATAATTTAAGGGTTAATTAAAACTACTTTTTTCCATTTTAATCAGTTTCACAGCCTTGGGCTGTCATAGAGCTTGGTTCACAAATTGTTGGCTTCATGCATTTGCAGATAGAGGCGACTTTTAAAACTATTTAATTACTAGCATTATTTATCATTGTTGTTTTTATTCCTGTTCAGAGAAGCCAGAATGCTTCTTTGTAAAACAACAAGGCAGAAAAGCACTGAAGCATAATCATTTTACTGACTTGTTAACTGCCTTGATCTTGCTTGTCCAAACCTCCTCCTCCAGCCTCACTCCATGCAGTTGATTACCAGGTAGCTTCCATTCAGTTACACCCCCACAAAATTGCAAATACCAGGTTTTGAGTTCATAAGGTTGCCCTAAGAGAGGCCTGTAACATAACATATTCCCTGAATGGAAGTGGGAATAAAAAACTACCTTCAGTCAGGCCGATTCCCTTATGTTTTACTAACTGCACCAACAGGCTATACAATACACAAGCCTTAGTTCCAACACATAAATTAGAGCGTTTGATGTGGAAATGCATGCACAAAACTAGGAAGCTGTGAAGGAGAGAGAAAATGGCTCAGAGAAGAGTTGTACCACACAATTTTCATCTCTATATGATGACGGTTTGCCTAGATGGGAATTCTGTCTGTTCAACTATTAGTTTGAGTCTCCTGTTCCCATTAGGCACTAAAACACCACAAAACAATCCTGCACTGCACTGGTCATACTCCCCAGAGCTGCACACCAACACTAACTACGCCCTGTCTACAATCATTTTTGCAGCAGGCATTACTGCACTGTGCAGTAACAAGCAGCTAGGGAGGCACCTTGGTGGCAATCTCTCAAGGCAGAGTAAGAACACAGAGAAAGCAACCATGACACTTAGAACTTATTTTCAAAAAAAACTTTGAGAAAATAGATGGTTTCTCCAGTTTTGCTCTCTTTAGTTCCAGTCTCCAAATCCATAATGCTCAGTCGCCTTTCCTCATAGTACCAAGGTCTCATTGTTAAAGGGATTGAACTGAGCAAAAAGAAGAGACACTATAAGGGTCCTGTTGAACTTCAGAAACATTGCACTCAGTCTTTAACACTAGGTTTCTTTTAACTTTTCTCAGCAACATCTAGCTATTTGTTTAGAGGACAACATTAATGATTCATCCTGGTTCCAGGCTTAGACCAGGCTCTCACTTTGGTTTTGGGAACTGGGTTGCCCAAAATTGGCTCCTGTCTACAAGACAATTGAGAGAGAAATGAAGCAGAAATGGTAGCTTGAAGAAAAGAATTGAGATCTGCAGAAGGCTGCAAAGAAGAGAGAGATGACCTGAACAGGAATGACTGCTTGGAACAATTACCTGAGTTCAGCGAAACATCACAAGGAGCCCATGAGTAGCAAAAGCAGGTTAGAGCCCCACCAAAAATTTGAACTTGCCACTGGCAGAGCCTGCAGAGCAGCCAATTTCATTCTCAGGTCCTACCCTCCTCCTCCATCCTGCATTTCCAGTTCGATGTTTCCACCCTCAGGAAATGGGAACATTATGTGCCACTAATACTTCAGCAGAACAGAAATAGTCTTAAGAGGAAATGGGAAGGCCAAGCAGGTTAGAGTAGAAAGATATTTCAGGCTCATAGCATCTCTTTCTAATGCATGTTTGTATTACTTTTCGTGACAGAGATGAAAGCAATAACACATAAATCTCAGAGTTCATCCTGCCTTCTCCGTGTCTCAAAGGCTTATTTATACTTCAGTGTGGATGCTGGGGCTCACTGCTCTTGTTACAATCACATCCAACCTCAAAACCAAAGGATTACATTGAAAATGGAGCAAGTACAATACACCACTTCCTTTTCTTGCATACCAACTAGTCTTGGTTGCAACACACCAGATCCAAGATGTATTTTCTGTCAGGAAGGTAGTCCCTCCCCCACTTTCTGGTGAGACTGTAATAACAGAAATGAAAAGAGGGGGATGGACATCTTTATTTAGACAACATCTGGCCTACTGTCCCCAGTGAACTGCAGGATTTTTGTCTGTATATTTCTTTAAGCTTTCATAGTTACATTTTAAAATTACATTAGCAATTGGGGTTCCATGACTTTCTACAAACTACATGGACCTTTGCTGGAAGAAAACATAACTTAATACTGAACCCCAAATTATCTACTTTGGGCAATTTGAGACAGCCCTTTTACTTTTGACACCTTGTCTAGGATCCTGCCAATGGTCTCGCAGGTACTAGAGCTACTCCAGAGCAACCTCTTTTCAGTCATCATTAAGCTAGCTTTTTTTAATAGCATTTTAAAAAAATTCCCAATAGTCTCCTAATCACTTCTGTTGCTCTGCACTGAGCTCCCGGTTCATCAGTGCTGTACCAGAGAAGTTCACACAATCAAATACAAATACACTATGTGCATTTGCATTAGTGCCATAACATCAGGGATTGTCCAATTTCAACAGCCCAGGTTCAGAGACACAAAAGAAAACACAGTAGAAAATATCAGGCTGACCTGATATGATCTGGGGGGCGGGGTAGGGAGTGGTGGTGGGGAACAAAGCTGTTTTCAAAAGAATCATCTAGAAACTAATTTTAAAAGAACTTTCTGAGGTTTTAGGGGAAGTTCCCCTTTCAAACTCTGAGTTCTATACACACAACTCTTTTTTAGATACAGTGGGCTGGTACAGACCACCAGCCAAGAGAAGCAAGACAGGAGCAACAATTCAATGAGCCTATTGTGATCCTTTCAATTAGGGTTGCCCACTAGGTGTTAATTTATCAGAGAGAGTAAGACTTGTTTTAGCTTAATTCTTTCAAAGAATTGAACATTTTTATTTTTAATCTGCTTCCAAAGAATGATTTGCTTTCTTTACACTCTGTCATTGTACAAGCTCTTTTGAGGGGTAATTCATTAGACATAATCAAGAGAATCTACCCAGGAAACAATTTTAAAGCTATTCTCTTCAGGTAACAGTGATTTAGTCACTAATTTGATTTCACAGAATCACAGAATAGTTTGGGTTGGAAGAGACCTTAAAGATCATCTAGTTTCAACACCCCTGCCATGGACAGGGACACCTTCCACTGGACCAGGTTGTTCTAAGCCCCATCCAGCCTGGCCTTAATCACTTCCAGGGACTAGGGCATCCATAACTTCTCCAGGCAACCTGTTCCAATGCCTCACCATTCTCTGAGTAAAGAATTTATTCCAAATATCTAATCTAAACCTACCCTTCTTCTGTTTAAAGCCTTTTCTGCATACCCTGTCACTTACATGTCCTTGTCAAAAGTCCCTCTCCAGCTCCCTTGTATCCCTTTTATGTACTGGAGGGTGGCAATAATGTCTCTCCAGAGCCTTCCCTTCTCCAGTCTGAACAATCTGAGCTCTCTCAGCCTGTCTTCATAGAAGAGGTGCTCCAGCCTTCTTCTTGGCCTCCTCTGGGATGACTGTCCCTTCATGGCCCTCCACCTTCTACCCGAGGTTGTCCTTAGTTCTTGCAAGAACCTGCAGATCTCTGAGACCACCCAGAGCCACTTCAAATACAAGACTGGTAAAATTATCCATGAGAAACACACAACTGTTGACACAATTCTTCCAGTCAGTTAAGAGGACTTCTGACTGAAACAAGGAGCACAAGTCATGCACCATTCCCCTTACGCTAATTCAATAAATGTTTCTGGTGCACAGCCTGGGGCCCTGAGCAAAAAGGTAGATACAGTAAGGCTCAAAATGAAAATTAATTACTCTTCAGCACCTGATTACATTTACATGTCCTAGCAGAACACACCACCAAGGGACACATGAACTAAGAAAATTCCCTGTCAAGCCTCTATCTACCTCCTAGGTTTTAAGAAACCACCTACTTATACTCAAGTCACCGGAATTTGTTCTCAAATCATCTTGTACTGCTCCTTTATGTATTTCTAACATGCCCAGATACTGAAAGGGGAGAAGGTCACTAAGATCCTCTCTTCACTTGTAATGAAATGAACATTCCTCAACAGAACTCCTCCATTCCTGATACCATACTGATGGCAGTGAAAACTGCTGATATAGTAGCCCCTTTATGAAGAACACATGTACCAAATGGGATTAGCAAACTCACTGAAAAGTGAAAATGTCAGTACATATTCGCATTCCCTTGCTGCTGGCACCAGCTGAAAGCCTACTGACATTAGCAAGGGAAGAGGCCATCTGGGAGACAACTGCAGGCAAGCATCCCAATCCAGCTGCGCTTCCAGCAGCTTCTCCCTGGCTCAATTCCAAGAAGGAATAATTTCAAACATTTTCCTGGTGCAGAAAGCATTCCAGATTCTGCATACTGGAATCAAATTGATCCTAGCTGTGAGTGAATCTTAACATTTTATAAACAGTCCAATTTGAATTTCCGAATTGAAATTGTTCAAAACCTGCCCAGAAATCTCCACACTACTGTCCCTCTTGTGACATCCCACCCTGTTCTTAAAGAATAGTTAGGAAGATAAGAGAGTTCTGCCAAGGAACCATTTGTAGGCATCCTCAGGATCTGAGAGAACCTGTGGTAAGCCTGATGCTAAAGGCCTCCACACAGGCGTCTGTATCCTACACACTGCCTCTGAAGTGGTCAGCTGGGCCAAACAGATTCATATCATGTGAGTGTTTTACAGTAAGTGGGAGAGAGATCAGGTCATTTAGGGCGCTTTGAAAGCTTTACAGTAACTTGAAGAAACATCAGCATGCTAAAACAGAAATATGTTACAAAGAGTCAGTAGTCCTCAGTCTTTAGCTTCTAGGGTTTAATTACATGATTTAGACATATTGGATATTTTCCAGAGGCATGGCACAGAGCAAAAAACTGCACTTGAAAACTGCAGAATCAGCAGAGGAATCATTTACTTGGCAAGCTTGAGGAGACAGGGGAAAAAAAAAAACCTCTCTGAAAATGAAGTCATGTATGTTTCAATATGCAGGTCTGGGCTGGCGAGAATTTCCATCCTACGGTGAATCAAGACTTTAAGGACTCAGCCTTCATATGTAAGGCTATAGTTTTCAGATTGGATAGGGTGTGTTCTGATAGTATTCGGCATCTTCTCTCTTCCCAAGACAGCACCTTTTTTCTCCTCTTTACCCGTTGCTCTGTGCACACAGGAGCATGCGCACGCACACGTGCATGTGGGAGTGGGGGTGTGCATGTGAAATGTTTGAACAAAAATTTTCTTGACAAGCAAGCCTGAGTAGCAGAATGCACAGGGGCCTCTGGAGGCATGGCAAATTGAAACCATTGACTAGAAGAGCTGTTCTCAGAAGAACTCTCAAGGACAATCTTCAAGTAGGACTTGTGTGACAAGCATCAGCCTGCTCCATAGTGACTTTTTAAGAGGCACAACAGTGCCTTCAGTGGGTTTGTACCTCCATAAACTACACATTTTTTAATTATTTCTTTTTTAAAATACAACATGTATTAACAGTATACTTCTGTACTGTTAATTCTGTTTCTGGTGGCAGAGGAATATTCCTTGAAAGAATAACACATGCCTCTGAGAAGAAAGTACTAGTGTAGCTCTTCTTTTCTAAGTTTAAGGCTCATGGTATAAATCAAACCTGAGTGACAACATGAAATGGCATTTTCTTACTCAGATTTGCTGCTCTCATGTTAGAGTACCATGGATGACATGAGCAATTAAAGAGTTTTTATCCTTTTGGGGGTTTGTTCATGTAGCACAGTTGGCAGCACTGGAGACAGAGAGCTAGTTTGCTGCTGTACAACATCTACAAAATTATTTACAAAATATACCTGTTACACTTGTGCACACCCTTGGAGTCCATGACACCACATGGTTGCCAAAGAGAGTAAATATGGAGAGAAGAGGGATGTTCAGCCCAAGACTTAACATGCAGAAGCTAAATTATAAGGTTGCAAAGAGCTGGAAAAACTGCTGAATGTGTGGAGTCAGTAGCTGGAAGAAGTACTTTAACTGTATTGCTGTAAGATGATACAAAATGTGCTAACAAAACATAATTTTTAAAATTTTTTTGAACAGTAAGATATAATACCAGTATAATATTAAAGCAGGTTTAAGAAAAAAACCCGACAAAATAATGGCAATATTTATAGGAAGCTCATCAGTTTCCCCTTAAAGTTTTAATCAACTTTTCAGGGAAATGAGTCTTTTAGCTTTTAGAAAAAAACGCATTACATGTTTATCACCACGAACAGCCAATCTGGAACATTCTTAATAAACACATTTCATGATAACACCCTTTTGGGGAGATAGTGACCTTTTTTTTGGTGGCTAAACCACATTATAAAGCTCCAGCTTGACCATACACACCAGTTTATACTTCTTCCATTGTTTGTGTGTGCAGTAAACATGTGCAATATGGCCACAGAAATGAAAAATAAAAATAAACTCTGCAACCTTAAATGTGCTCCAAAAGTACTTTGCAGTCATCTGTAGGGACTTTAGGATAACTTCTTCACTGCTGAGGGATAATGCATGAAATATAAGGAAAGAAGGGTTTAGGAAGAGCAGATCTATAAAGGGGAGCATTCCAAAAGCCAAAGGAAAAGCATGCATAAATCTTGTAAGAGACCAGGTATCCAGGGAAGGAGAGCTGACCACAAAACTGCTCTATCTCAGTGGAGGTGCACAAGATAAGGGGTGAGAAACTGTATTATCTCTTACATGATTCTCTGCATATGGCACATGAAATATCAAAAGGGAGAAGGAGAAGACACCTGCACCTGGGCACAAAGAGGGATGTACACAGTGAATTTGTACAGGCATAAAGAAGACAATTCTCAATGGACTGAGGGATCAGCTCCCCTGTCAGACGCATCTGCTGGCAGCCTATGGGAGCATGCTGGAGAATAAGCAGCTGTATTCTTGGAGCCACCAGCTGCCTTCCCCCCCAGAAGGATTTATACTGTGCCACTGGTCAGCCTGCAAGTGAAATACAGAAGGTGAAGAGATTAACAGCCTTGGGCAAAAGAAAAGACGGGAGACATTGCTCCCCCAACACTCTCCAAAAAGGCTCTATAACCCAAGATGTTCTTGCCACAGACAACAGCTTGGAAGACCTGAGAACCTCAGAATAACAGAAGAAAACATGCCTATCTGTGAGGTTAAATTAGAGATACAATCTTAGCTCATACAATCTCCAATGCTCCAAAGTAGTGGTATTTCCAAGCATCAAAGCACACTGCCATGCAAACAATTCTGAGCAGCTTAGTGCAAGTGCAGGAAAGTCAAATAGAACTCAGAAGTCAAGAAAAAAATGTTTCATGGCTAGAGGGGCACACAAATCAAGGAATTCAAAACTGCACATGCATAATTTGGCTAAGTCACCATACATGGAAAAGGCAGTGAAGTAAAGGAAAGGATGCAATTATATGCAGTTATTTGAAGCTTCACAAAACACTAGCAAAATAAACTGAAGTAGTGACAAGGTGTTGGATTTAGGGAATGAACTTTTAGAAAGAAACTAATTTTTTTTCAGCACTGAGATGGAGTAACATCAAAGGAAAAGGATTATTAGATTATGGATTATCTTTTCCTTTTCTTCTCCCAAAGGAACCTCAGCATTGGAATTATTTCAAACTTTGAATAAAGGAATAACTAAAAATAGTCAAGAAATCTTGTGTTAATGGCTTAGGGCAGGTGGATCAGCTGTGACTAAACAAGAAGTGCACCCACATCCTGTTCCATGTTTCTGATTAGAACCTACATAACAAGGAAAAAGGGAGCCTCCCTCTTTCATCCCAGCTGAGGCTGCAGATCTGTCTCTGTATCAGACGTGTCTGGTGGCAGCATCTCTTCTTGACTTTGTTGTTTCCATTTGCCCTCTCACTCTCATTCCTCATGAATCTGCATAACTTGGTATCACTGCTAGTGAAGGATGCCCCTTGGGAGATTTGCTTCCCCATCTTTACTCTCTGATTTCTAGAACTTGTAGGAGAGGCAGGTGATATTCATTCTTCTCCTCAGCTGAACGAGTGTGGTAATAGCAAGAGAAACTTCAGAGTAAGTGAAATCACCTCAGCACATCCACAAAAGGCAAATTTCAAATTACCCATCACAACAGCCCCTTCCACATTTACAGATTTATTTAGCTTGAGTAGTAGTAACTTGCATCATCTCCTTGAAAAATAGGTTAACATGGCTTTTCTCTGCCACAGGCACTCACAGAGCCATCTGTCCCCCATAAGAGCGTTGAGCGACCCTACCCACAGACAAGGCCACACGGACTTCCATGTATCGTTCCACGAGGATCGGGAACCTACACCTGCATCCATCCACCCCTACTTCGGAGACTTCAAAGGCAGAATTTCCCTACGGCTCCTCAGAGAGCTGGAGAAAGGGGGAAGCAAGGGCCATGGGAGCAGACCAGACACACTATGCCTGTGTGGGACATGTCTTTGCGCGACGGCAATTCCCGTGAGCGGAGAGGCCGTGACCCGATTCCCCGCATCTGTCCTCTCCGTGCCCACAGACGGCACCTGACAGCAGAGCTGCGCTCGGGGGAGGGTCCCAGCGACGCAGCCTTTGAACAGCAGACACCAGGAAAGGAGTAGAAAAAGCATGACCTGAGGAGTTTTAATCCCTTCCGAAGCAGTACTCGTTTGTTCCGTGCCTGCCCCTCCCTCGGATGGCAGAGACCCGAGGGTACCCGCGACCTCGGCCCGCTCGCTCGGAGCGCTCCGGTCGGGCTCACAATGCCCATCCCCGCCGGCCCGCTCGCCCTCCACGGTACCTTGTGCAGGACTCCAGCAACACCCCTTCCACTTCCCAGCATTACTCGAGCAGTTTTCGCAGGAGCCCTTCCCGCTAGAGCCCCGCCGACCGGCCTCCCGGCATCAGAAAAGTTGGACAAAGACCATTTTTCATCGCGTGAGTTGCACCATCCCGACGGGCCAGCGCCAGCTCTGCCGCTTTGTCCCCCGGCCCCGGGCACAGCCCCCGGCCCTCGGTCGATGCCTTTCAACAAGTCGGATGCTCCCGAGCGGTCCCGATCCCTGCGCTACTCCCCAGGCCCTTCTCCGGCAACGTCCTCTCCCCGCCCAGGATCCCTCTCCTCCAGGAGTCCCTCTTCCTTTCGCTTCCCAGGATCTGCCTTGTCCCTTTCTCCGGGCTCCTCTCTCTCTCTCGCTTTCTCTCCCCCCTGCCTCCCTCCCCTCCTCGCCGTGCCCCTCCTCCATTCTCTCTCCGCCCCCCCGACCTGCTTTCCTCCGCGGAGGCCCAGCGACGGCAAAGGGGGGCGGGGGCGCTGCGGGACCCCGCACTCCGGGGCGGCTCCAGCCACTCCTGTCACTCCCGCGGCCATCGCCATCCTCTCTCCCCGCACAGCCCCTCCGGCTCCCTCGTCCCCCGCCGCCTCCGGCTGCCTCCCCTCCGCCCGCCCCTCGCAGCCGCTCCGCGGGGCGGGCCCCTGGGCGGCGGCACCGGCTTCCCTGCGCGATCCCGGGCCCCCTCCCGCTTCCCCCCACCCAGCCTCTTCCACACGGGGATTTTCCGAGTGGGTCTTCCCTCGCCGCAGCCTCGGGGTTGCGGCCGGGCGCTCTCTGGGGATCCCGAGTGTGGCTGCAGCCGCAAGCCCCGACCCCCGCCCCTGCGAGGCTCAGGTCAGGAGGGACAATGTGCCCATACAGGACTGATCCTCGGTCAGTTCTCTCTGGACACTGTTGAAATTCATGTTACTGTGTGGCGACTCCTGCTCTTCCGCGGCAGCCCCGCCTAAAGTTAGTGCCTGTGTGTATTCCACTTCGGCATGCTCCCCCTCTACTCAGCCCTAGTGAGGCGCATCTGGAGTGCTTTTGTCCAGTTTTGAGCTCCTGGAAACAAGAGAGAGACATGGGGCTCCTGGTGCGAGTCCAGTGGAGGGCAACAAAGATGATTAACAGACCAGAGCATCTCTCTTACAAAAAAAGATGAGGAAGATGGGCCTGTTTAGCATCTAGACATGTCTGAGAGGGGACATCATCAATGTCAATAAGTGTCTGCAGGGAGGGTATTAGAGGAAGGAGCCAGGCTCTCCTCAGTGTTGCCAAGCAATAGGACAGGAGGCAATGAGCTGAAACTGATGCACAGGAACTTCCTCCTCAACATGAGGAAGAACTTTATTACTTTGCAGGTGACCCTGCACTGGAACAGATTGCCCGGAGAGGTTGTGGAGTGTCCCTCATTGGAGATATTTGAGAACCTCCTGGACGCAATCCTTTGCAATATGCTCTAGGATGATCCTGCTTGGACAGGGAGGTTGGACCAGATGACCCCACCCATGATCCCTTCCAACCTGACCCATTCTGTGATTCTGTGAAATGTCACAGAGGCTAAGTGCTTCCTTGTTTCTAGGTATTAGCAAACCTCAGTCATTGTGGTGAATCAACCAGGGTTTCTCAATTCTCCCAAAGAAGAACCTCAGCTTCCAGTGTAGAAACAAAGGACTGGAAGCATCTTTCTGGGTCTCTCTTATCTCCTGCTGGAGCAAGGACAGAGTCTACCTACTCATTCTGCAAATGTCACTGCGCTGAACACGGAGAAATGCTAGAAGATGAGGCATGCTGCATCAGCCTCTGCTTGTACATTCAATGAGTTACACAGGCAAGTGGCAGAAAATGAGGAAGGGTGCAGTGAGCTACAGCGTAAGCATAGTGTGCATTTAGGACTGAATGGAAAATATATCCAAACTCAGTGTCTTACAATTCACAAATACTTCTGTGATAACACAGAGCAGAATTTTGAGCTTCTGCTGCCAAAGCAACTTCCTTTGGTTTGAAGTATGAGCTTCACACTACATACAATAGAAAGCAACTGTGATTCCTTTCCACATAAGACACTGGTGCACATACAAAAGGACAAAGCACATTAGACACCCCACTGCATGACAGAATGTATAAAGTTCTGCTTAAAAGAAGTACCGTCAGCAGATACTGCCACATCTCAGTGCTCAAAAACCTAGGGCTAGTTTCCACACGGCACAGCCTTTTCTATCAGTTCTGTATATATGCAGAATAACACAAATACCTACGTCTTTCCAGACAGCATAGTTTCTTTCTTAATCCTCTCTGTGGGGGTTTCTAGACACCAATTACAACAGACCTCTTTCCTTCCAACTTCCCTCCCCCCCTTCCTCCCATCTGATTCTAAAAGAAAATTTACTTCATGAGAAATTGCAGGTATTCAGCTCCTCTTGGAATCTGGTCCTTACTCAGTAGGGTAGTAAATTTTTGCACATATGTTTCCCTTTCTTTCCCGTTTTTGTACTATGAGGAGCATCTGGCCCCTAGAAAGGAGCAGTGGGACTGTACCATTGCACCGGGGTCGGGAAAGAGGTTAACTAGCTGCTTTGTTCAATAGCTGCAGAAACACTTCCTCCCCTTTATGGTAACGGAATATTCCCCCCAAAACCTCCTCCTCCTCCTCCTTCTTGTGGAATGAAAGCCAAGCATGAGCAAACTGCTACACTGAATGGGGAAATCTGGGAAAAGTTCCTGCGTACGCGTGCACATGCAACATCCAAACCCTGTTTAAAACCTCACCTGGTGAAAGGCGAGCTGACAGTCAACCTTTTATGAGGGATTAATTTTATGGCAGTGTTTAAATGTTCTTTCTTTAATGTTGCAACATTTTGCAATGCTGCGGCATTTATATCTTAAAAAAAAAATTTTCCAGTTTCTGAAATCTCCCTCTGCTAGGCAGATTATCACACCCTACCAGAAAAACTCACCCCTCTCAATATGTAAGGAATCACGGCCAACATGACAGAAACAGAGAAGCAAAAGCTCTCAATCCCAAACTAGCATGGGTGGATCAGATTCTTAAGAGAATCTTAAACATGACAAAACCAGCATACTTCATGCAACAGTGTGACTGCATGATGTAAAGCTGTGAACTCCAAAGTGGGGTGTATACACCCCGAGGGGTATACATGACAACCTGTTGGGGTGCAAGAAGAAAATATCAGAACTCCAATAGTACACAATTTATAAATAAGTAAATATATGTATTTTGGGGGTATATGCTAAAGCCTTTTACCAAGAGGGGTACATGATCAAAAGAGTTTGGAGGGCACTGATACAGACAATCATGTGCTCCAAATTACACAGGCAGACATTCATTTTATAGACACTCGATTCCACAAAATAGTGAGTTTCAAATATCCAGACACACAAACAGGTCTTGCAAAATTTAAAGAAAAAGGAGAAGGTGGAGTTATTAAAACAATGGTCAGGACAGCAAAGCATAATTCATTTCTTAAATACTCTCTTCACTGTGTGAAACATGTTAGGTCTTGAAGAGAAAAGAATTGGAATGTGCAGGGCAGACCACACAAACCAAAGAGAAGAAAACCACCCATGAGAGAATAGCTGAGAAGGATAAAAGGGAGGGGTTGGATTAAGACAAGGGGAATAAAGTTTCAAAGGAAAAAAAAAAAAGAGAAAAAAGAGAGTAAGAGTGAGAGAGGTGGGAGAGAGAGGTAGAGAAAGCAAGATACACACAGAGTAACTATAAAAGACAGACAAGGAAAGGGATGTGAAGAAGAAAGGTAGGAGAAGAAAACAGCAAATAGGATAGTAGGCAGAGGAAAGAGTAAGAAGAGTACTATTTATACATGAGAGGACATGTTTGACAAGCACTTTTGAAGCAGAACTATTTAGTGGATAAAATCTTCAAGAAGTTTTTTTCGAGGCCAGATTTATCACTGCAACTGTCTGAAGCAGCACATTTTTCTTCACAGATTTCTGAAAAATAATCATACAGATCAGTAAATTAAAATCTTATAATATCCTCTAAATACCATACATTACGGCCTTGTTGGTTTGTTTGTTGATGTGTTTGGTGAAGTACAAAGGTATTTTCTCCCTAAGAAACGTCAGCAGAGAAAGAGGATAAGCTCACACAAAATTCATAAGAGATAGCTGAATGTAATTTGGCAAAGCACAAAAATGCAAAGGGACTGAGGGGAAGCCCAAAATGGAGAGTGAAAAACCAGACCCGGCACCTTTACAGTTTCCACACTGACTCTTGGCAACCATTAGTATTCACTCCTCCTTAGTGCTTTGTTTCTTGAGCTTTAATGGAAATAAATCTAAACCAGAAAGCAGAAAAAACCCAATATACATTATCTGATTATGCATCCACCTGTATTTTAACTATTATTTTTATTAAGTGTATATATCAGTTGTTATGAAAATCACCTTTGCTGACTATTACATCTAGTCTTTGTAATATGACAGTGTATTAATTTTGTTAATATATCTTAGTTCACATGATACAGTGTATTGTCATAAAGTTGCAAAATTTTACTGAAGACATTTGTATTGTTCTATTTAAGTATGAGAAACTAAAGGGTGGCCTAGTCCTGGAAATAAGGACTTTGCTTCTTGTAAGCTTGCTTTGTCCATGAAGGATAAAGCTTACCCGTGGGCAACCAAGACAATACCAGTATCCTAGACCATATCTTTGAAACCTTCCCAGCATCACCTGGCATCATAGGTAAGTTATTGTAACAAGACTGACTCCAGGGATGTCTGGATCAATAGATAAGCATTAAGAATTCTGAAAAAATGTAGTTCCTTTCCAGAGATTTACTGTGATTAATATTAAGTAGTGTGGGTGTTAGTGATTAGTCAAATCATGTAGTACCTGAATGTTTGAAGGGTGTAAGAACTGTGTGTAAAACCACATTCAGCTTGCTCCAATTTGGCTGGGACACCTCATGCACATGAATTAATATTTACCCTTGTAATTCTATGCTTTGCATCCTAAACTCTCTCCTCAGCTGGCGTGGGCCAGTTGCAAATTTTCACAACAGTCTCAAGGTGGAGAAACAGCTAGACTTGTGCCAGTTCACTGGAGCTACTGTCTAAATGTCTGTTTATCTATCCATTTTCTAGCATTCTCTCTATGTAACCTAAGCAATTTAACACACTCATCACACATGTTGCTAACATTCAGGATGCTAACAGTTCATGATGCTAACACCCAGGAGGAAAACAAATCATTTATGCAGTGAACCAAGATTTGGGGACTTTAAAAAGAGAAGTAGCTGCCTGGGAATCCATGACTGGTTTTGCAATAAGCCTAATTCCATGCTGGGACTGGACATTATTTAGTCAATTCTGTGCAGACCTGCAATCCAGCTGTGTAAGTTCAATACTGTCTACTAGGTTTTTACCTGAATGTTCAGACCTTGTAAATTAATTTGTAGCTTACTGGGGCACGAGACACTACAGGATTTCTGAAGCTACCAAAGAAGGAAAAATAAAATTCATTAGCCCTACAGCCATGGCTCAGGAATAGAAATGTGCAGTGACAGAGATGTATATTTATCTTATGCATGTTGTTACTAAAGTCCTATGAACTCCCTAGAAAGTGTGAATATATAGGTGTATCTCTTATAAAGGTATAGAAGTTGTGAATTTGTATGTCTCCCAATTTCTCTGTATTCTATCAAGCATTCGAGAGTAGCCCTGCCTATCTGCTGATCCATGTTGTTTGAAGCTTCACTCATTTCCTTTGAAGGTGTGCTGCAACCACAGTTCTTGACCAAGCATGAAATTTTTAATCTCTGCTTGTGAAAACCAGGAAACTCAAACTCCTGTTGGAATAGCACAGACAAAGTACCACTGTATTTTTTTCAGTATTGTCTGCTTAACTTGGAAGAAAGAGAAGCTCAAATAAATCGCTATTATCCCAATGTTTGGTTGCTTCCATAAGAGTGTTTGAAAGTATTCCATACTTAAATCACATCTGTTCCAGATTTAGGTGAATAATGACCCCAGAAAACTGCATAAGATTCCAGAAAGCTCTCTTTTCTGTTGCATTCTTATACTCTAGTGGAAAAAATGGACCAACAGTTACGTAGATGGAAAGGGAAATTGCATTCTCTCAGTGGCCTGGGATTTAAGCAAAATTGCCCTTCTAAAAAGGTCACATAACATGCAACTTTTTCTAGGAAGCCCAATAGAAAAATGAGGACATTAAGTTACTGGCGTTGAAAGGCAGAGAGATGAAGGCTAAACATCCTCAGGAAGCTGAAGGGAATGGAGCTGAGGTTCTGTAAGAGAGCCTAAGGTGCCCACGGACTTCTTTCATTTGTTTGCCAAACGGGGTAGCTTGCGCCACCCTATGTCCAAGTCCGTCAGTAAGGTCTCTGAGACTGCTCAAACTCAGAGCAAGGGGTTACATAAGTGACTGTCGTTTTCGTTTAGCTCTTGGCTGAAAAATGAGTAGGAAAGGAGAACTACAGTTTTAGTTTGGAATAAGATGATTTGTTTTCTTTCTGAGAGGAAAAGAATGTGGGAAGTGTTAAAACGATTTTGTTTAGCCTGAAACTCCATTTGGCTTAATTATTTCAGGAGTTCTTCAGAGAAGGAAATGGATGGCTAGATACATAAAACTGCTGGCAGAAGAAATGTTTCATGAGCAGAACCGGTCTGTACCTTGGCAGTTCCTGGGTCCCGATCTGTTGCCTGGGTGCCAGTTTCTTCTGCAAGGAATGCTTAATTACTTGTAAGATACAGAAACATCTCAACAGGAAAATTAATTTCTCCCATCACTCATTCCATCTCCCATTCACAAACTGGCATGCTCAGGAATCTGCTGCTAGCAACATATTTGTAGAAAACAGTTTAAAATCACTGTAGTGCAAAATGGGAACTTGTTTCTAAGGTTGTTATCCTACAGACTTTTCAAGCCCACAAGAATATGAGCCTCTATGGAGATAGATAAACTTACACTCTTTTTTCTCTGCTCTGAGCTGTATTTCCTCATTACCTTCCCTGTGCTAGCAGCAAAGATTTGTGCAGTGATCTGGATCAAAGAATTGATCTGCCTGAAAACTAATTCATCAAAAATTGTATGTAAAATTTTGAAGTACATGTAGGAGACTTTATGAGGCTGAATAAATACTACAGCTAGAAGATGGATGGGAAGGCAAAGGGTGTGCAGGCTGAGGAGAGACAGTCAAGGACACCACTTTTATAACAACACAATTGATGTATGTTTTAAATGGACATATGCCAGTCCCCAGAGTATGAGGTCTTTAAAATTGAGAATCCCATAATAGGGATGTGTTTTCATTACCCCTTGCTCTCGCAGTCTATGTATGAAACTGCTTTCTTCTCACCAAAAATAAAACTGGAAAAAGAAAGTAAGAAATTCTCTAGGAAACTTCAGGAAAATAAAGCTGAACCTGAAAATGCTGCCAGAAATGGCTGAAATGCCATTGTTCAATAAGTCTAGAAAACACGGAGGGTGTGGAGGTGTGAAATCACACAGGTTTAACCACAGTGTAACATGAAAAGAGTAAAAAACCCTCTGCATAAGGCAGCACGCCTGCAGAAGGTAAGTAAATAACTTGAAGGTAACAGTAGCAATGAAGAGCTGCTTCTGTTCATCATTATAATCATCTCAGCTCTCTTGCTTATCACCCTGAATTATAGAATCATAAAATCATAGAATATCTTTAGTTGGAAGGGACCCATAAGGATCATTAAGTCCAACTCCCTGCTCCTTACAGGACTGCCTAAAACTAAACCATACGACTAAGTGCTCCTTGAACTCCAAGCTCAGTGCCAAGAACACATCCCTGGAGAGCCTGTTCCAGTGATTGTTTACACTCTCAGTGAAGGAACTTTTCCTAATGTCCAATGTGAACTCCCCTTAATGCAGTTTCTTATAATTTCAATTGAATAAGAAGACAATAAAACTATTTTTATAAATATGTCAACAACAAAAGAAGGGCCAGGGAAAATCTCCATCCTTTAATGGATGCAGGGGCAAATGGACGAGGAAAAGGTACACATGCCTTATTTGCCACAGTCAGATCACAGCAAGATCAGTCATTCTTCAGGTATTCAACTCCTACAGATAGAGACAGGGAGTGGAATGCAGCTCCCATAATACAAGAGAAATGCTTAGTGACCTGCTACACCACTTAGACCCACACAAGGCTTTGGGCCCAGATGGGATCCACCCAAGGGTACTGAGAGAGTGCAATTTTGAATCAGATCTCAGGAGAATAGAACTGGCTGAGGCGTTTGAGTGTAGTAAAATTTTCCTTGCACTGAAGTCTGCATGCAGGGATTCAGAGGCTAAAAATACTACGTGGAGAGTCTAGCATTTCTCTAGTCCTTTCAAGAAAGCATGGAATTCCGTTTCTCTGTGGGTGCAAAGTCACACGAAGCGTGTGCAATTTAGGAGTGCTTCTTTCAGAAACCAGGCGCTGGGGCCGGGGGGCGCCGCATTGTGTTTCTGTGTCTGACAGTGTCACCCGGCGGACAGAGGAGGTATCGCTGCCTGACTAAACGCTGCTTGACATCCAAGCATCCCAAAGCACAAGCTGCAGGCGGAGGGATCCCCTCTCACTGACCTCCAGCTGATGCCTCACATGAGTGGCATTTACTAGAACCGGAGGTATAAAAGCATTGTGTATACGATATATACAAATTCCATACGAAAGAAACCCAAAATTTGGAAAAATACTAACCCTTTATGCTTATGGATACTCACTAGCACTGCACAGTTCAGGGCACTGAAATCGGTAGAGAAAGAATTTTTAAACTACCTACCTTATCTCCAGCACTGTGGAGATACTCATGAATTCTAAGTGACTGTGATTAATCATTAATCATTAACTACTACCCTGATGGGCTTTTCTTTGCTGCAGAAATTATCTTGAAGCAATGGGTGCTCTCTGTTTAAAGTCAGCCTTACCCTAGTGAGACAATGTGATGCCACATTTTGGAAATTAAATTGGTTTTTAAGAAAGTCTTTTTTTCTATGTGTCTATGATTTCCTCTGTGATGCTAATTGTCCTGGACAACCTCACCTGCACCTTCCAACAATGCAGTTTCTGTCCATTGCCCCAGGAGCTGTATTTAAGCTCAAATGTAGGCACACGTTGCCTGTCTTAGCTGTGTTGTGTCAGATCTTTACCTTTGTTGTTGGTAAGATGGGTGAGATGCACCATTGCTCTGCAGATCGTGCTTTCTTATTCGATGTTAGAAAAAGCTCTAGTGATCTTCTATGGACCATATTTACAAATTGCTTGTTCTCAAGTCGACAGTCTCCTGCTGGCTCATCTAAAGGCTTTCTCTTCTACTTAGTGCATAAAGATTCTTGGAAGCATTTTAAAGGCAGAGGGTCATTCAGGAAAGGCCAGCTCAAGGTCTTCAACACTGACACAAGGCTATGTTATTTTGCCAAAATGCAGATATTTTTCTCAGATCCCATTAGCATTACTGAGACAGTAATTCAGTCCTTGTACAGACAAGGGCAGGGAGATGTCATCCTAAAAATACAGTAGGTTTTATGGAAAATGCCAAGGAACTACTTCCACAAGGTCTATCAATGAGAGTCAGGCTTCTGAGTACCATGTGTACTTAGATCTCACCTGCACCTGTTCAGTAGGTTCCAAAGTGCCAGGCAGAAAGATCATCTGGCATGGCTGTAATCTTGCCTTTAATACAGGCTTCAGCTTTCTTGTTTCCTTTACTTTTGAAAATGTAATTGATTTTTTAATAAAAATACTATAATTAAGTTTCTCTTTATGCCTCAACAAAATGAAGATAGAAACTGCAATGTTGCTGATGCACAACCATGCACTGCAGCTTACTTCCTGCATAAAAGGAGTATCAGTTTTGACAAAGTACAACCAAGTGAACAATAAATGATGCAGAAAAAGAAGGGAAAATTATGAACTTTTTGCTGTGCTATACAGCAAGACTGGAAAGATCATCCAAATGAAGTAAATATGATTTGTGCATGCAAAATATTTGGTGCAGCTCTTGCATACTTACAGTTGACTTTATGTCTGCTCAGAGAGGAGGACATGACAAACAGCTTGTCTGGGCACAAAATGCAGGTGAGGAAGAGGACTCTCCTCCGAAAGCAGCTAATGTAGCTTTCTGGTTTCACGTTCAACAAGAACATGGATGTGGTTGAAAGATTTCTGTCTGTAACTGCAGCAGTTTGCATCCTTGACTAAGTATTCTCTGGCTCAGGCAAAAAAAATACCATCAAGAAAAGGCATTTATCAACTTCAGACAAAGGCAAGACTGGTTTTGAGGTCAGTTCTTAGACCATGGCCTATAAAGAAAGTAAAGTTATTTTGTCCACAGTAACATGGGTTTGCTTTTTTACCATAAATAAACTAGCCTAACGTCTTGCCTTCTACCTCAGTGTCCTAAGGATAGGCCTTATTCTCAAATTATCTTTCTTTTGCTTTCTACAAATCCATTTTTCTCTCTCATTCCCATTTATCTTAAAATGCACCCTGTATCCATCTGCCTACCTTACAATGAGTCCATGATAGTCTAGTAATTCTACCTACTGACTTTCTGTCATTCCCTTGATATGAAGTGGTTTTTAATGAACTGCTAAAATTCTTCATTTTCCTGGACTTTGAGTTACTGCCTGAGCAAGACCAAATCAGTAATTGTTTTGAGCAAATCATTTAAGAGGAGAGGTAGTTGACACATGCAAAGAGTTTCTTGACTGACTCTTAAAGAAGCTACAACTGTGCCTAGTCAGTTCAGGGTATTGGCATCCTATACTCAAGTTCCTATGTAAAGAAGAACAGAAACGAATGTGGAAAATTTATGTTTAAAGTAGATTTATCTCTTCTTTCAAAGATGGAACATGATTCATAAAAGGAACACTCCAGGAAAACAGGACTAATTTGATACCCAGTTTTTCAGTAATTCTCTTGTAAAACGGTTCTGTGGAATATGAATGTTAAAAACCCCCACCATACAAAGAGTATTCATTTCTGATTTTTCAGGAAGTTGAAAAGATAATGGAAGAAGGAGGACCACGAATAAAGGAAGACTCTAATAAAAGGAGGGAAAGTAAGAGCCACAACATGACCAAATAACAAATCCAGATGAATGAGTTAATGGAGATTGGACTAAGGAAGGTTTTGTAGGGAAAAATAAAATCAAGGCAACAGATAAAACATCTGGCTTCAAAGTGCCTGATATCTCTTGCTGACATCAGTGCTGTTGCAGGACAGGAAAACGCTGACATGTTTGTCGTTCCTCCTTACAGCTGCTGAATGAAGGAATGGAATGGAGCTGGTAGGACCAAGAGCTGTGTCTTCTCTTTTTTTTTCTCCTTCAGGCTTTCAGATGAGTACTCTCAGGCCTTCTACTAGCCTCCATGTTTCATTTTTCAGCTTCAGGGACCATTGGTCCAGCTTCTTGAAAAGCTACAGTGGCAATGCTTCTATGAACCGGCAGTCAGCCCATGAGGAACTTTTCACAGCTCTGGCAGTTTGTGCTGCTCCAGATAGTGCAAGTATCCTGAACAAACATGTCATGGCTGGTTGTCAGAAGAGTCAGCTCACAGTGAGCACAAGCAGTTTCATCAGTAATGACACAAGAGTTGTGGTACTCGTGCCTGGAGCTTCAGGCTGAACCAAGCTCTTGCACAAAGCTACCCTGGTTTCATCTGGCACTTCCTACCCTCACTGCAGGTAAGGGCCTCAGACTGTTTCTTGGTAAATAGAATCACAGAGTCAATTAGGTTGGAAAAGACCTCTGAGATCGTGAAGTCCAACCTTTGACCCAACACTACCTTGTGTACTAGACCATGGCACTAAGTGCCACATCCAGTCTCTTCCGGGGATGGTGAGTCTACCACCTCCCAGGGTAGCCCATTCCAATGACCACTCACTCTCTCTGCAAAGAACTTTTTCCTAATGTGTAACCAAAATCTCCATTGGCTATTTACATTTTGTTAGTCCTGGAAACTGAATTAAAAAGGAATCCCTCATTACTAAAGTCTTCTCAGAGGTTTTATTTCAGATCACAAGTACAATTACTCCAAAGTCCCAAAAACATTCTGAGATAATCAAAAGGCTCTTAATTGATTTTTGCCAGTATCTCTGACAATTTTTGTTCATTTTTTCATTGTTGTTTCACATATAAAAATGGGATTCACTGGAAAATATAAAACCGCCTCCTTGACCTTGAAAACGTTCTTTAAGATCTGCATTTTCAGGGTGTATGGAATGTGGTTCATCCACCTCAGTCTAAGGAATGCTGATCAGTGAGAAATCCAGAGAAAAGTGAGCCCTCAAGTGTGTTCATGCCCTGGGGGAAGGGGAAATAGGATCAGCTCACAATCAACTTTAATTATGTGTGGGAGGGACAATTTCTTTTGACTCATCGTGCTTTCATTTATGCACTGAGATTTTATTAATGAATAGAGAACAGGTTATTCTTACACTTTTATTTAGACATTATGACTGTTCACTCAACTCCTGCTCAAGGTTTTGGCTAAAACAGCTCATGCTAAGGCCTGATGCATGCTGGGAGCGGTGCCATTACATCCATGTGTGAGCACCACACAGGCAGGACAAGCGCCCAGAAAGAGGTAAAGGGCCATTATGCTGCCATTGTCACCTGCAGATTGCTGGCTCTTGCACCCATCCTCTTTGTCTGGCAGCTTCTTCAGAATCTGCTAGCTTATGAAAATTATGTAGACCAGACTTCCCAGCTGGAAGATATAAAAACATGAACTTATGCAAAAAACAGATACAAGAGCAGCTAGACTGCTGAGACTTTTGTGCTTCCCAGTGTGATACAGGGGACGTCCACACCATGATGGAAGAGGGAGGATGAACAATCTCACCATCAGCTAGGTTGCTAATATTTCTTGTAATATTAGTTTTTACAACACTAGGCATGTGGCATTTTTTTTGCTTGTAAGTGCACATATTAATGGTTATGAGCTCTAAGTTATCAAACCTTATTATTTGAATGGTGACTAAGTGAATTTATGTGATAGACTAGTCTAGGCAAAAGAGGATTGACCCTCTCTTTGCCATATTCTTAGTAAGATCATGAAATAAAGTTTAAATTACGGGGTATTTTGTCCTGTAAATCTGGAAGATTCAAACGGGCCATGACAAGGCATTTGATTTGACAGCTTCCCAAAACACGGAGTATATCCTAGTGCTGCTCTATATGCATTTTTTTTTTTTAGACATACTTGACATCTGCATAAGGTCAGGGAAACAAAAGGGTAAATGATGAATAAGAACTTATTTTAGGAACAGAAGAATATTGAAGATTTTCAAGCAGAAAACAAATAAGGTCTTCATTGGTATGCATTGGAGTTATTGTTTAATATATAGAGAGTTTGTTTTCTGCTTTCTTTATAGTATCTTAATACAAGTTTAACTATAGTGAATAGTATAAATAGAAAAACATCCTTTAGCGCTACTGTTGATAGAAATTCAGGCTGGCTATTCATAAATCATCTTACGTAACTGCAGAAATACAAGACATCTGTTGATTTTAAGTCTTTTATATTCCTATTTGTCAGTTTGACATGTATTTGTTGCCAGCTTTATTTCACAGAATGTGATTGAGAGAAAAATTTTGTTATCACATTTTGCATGTGCATCAATATAAGTTCATTCCCGTGATCACACTCCTTCCCAAACTCCTTTCTAGCTTCACTAAAAAGCTTCAAAAGCTTGTAAAAATGTAATAAAGATTGTTCTGTGGATTCAAGTATATTTGTACAAGTCGATAGTGTTAATGCAATGGAGAAGCCAAATTTTATTAATGCTTATTTTAAATCCTTTATCTTTCTTTATGAAAAAGTCTAGATACTCAAGTTTTCAAATGGAGAAGTAAAGTTTATTTGTGCTTTAGCTTGTGAGATTTTTTTATCTTGCAAGAAGTACTCTGATTACCAACAGAACATCAAACATCACCATAAATAAGGGTGCTTATGGACCTAATTCTTATTTATGGTTCCCTTTCTCTTTGCCAGAGGACAAGTGTCTTCAAGTATAACTAGCTGCATGAGTTCTTTTCTCAGGGTGTGATAAGAATCATGAAATATATTAGGGTTTGAGTAGATTGTTGCACAGAAGTGAACTAATAAACAGATTATGCTCATCAAACCACAAAAAAAGTTATTTATGTCACTCAAATTCAGCCTACTTTCCCCTCCATATTTAACTGTTCACAGTTCCTGGTCAATTTTAGCCAGCATGTAATAACACTATTGGAATAATCTGAACAGTGCAAAAATGGATAGTTGTGACAGATGTAGAAATACTTGTATTCTTTCTCAATCACATTCTGAGTGCACATACTAAATAGTTTTATCTGTTAATTAAAAATGCTGTAAATATTGTTGGTTTATACCTCTGTCTTGTAGTATTGGCCCAAAACATTTCTTCCTTCTCACATACAGTCCTGCTAACCTCATAAAACACAAGCTGTGTTTCTTAGTCCTGCCAGTGTGTGGCCCTCACTTCACTCCCTGCCTGGCTGTATGTTATTTGTATACTTTTGCAAAGTCAAACGCTTTGGGTTTAATTTCTTTTTTTTTTTTTTTTTTTTTTTTTAACATATGAGTAAGATTGGGAGCAAAGAAATTAATTTCCTTTGGTGGTCATATGTGAGATTTTGTATGGAGGTTCCAGAAAGCAAGCTCTGTTTTTAAATACTTTTATCACCATGTGATAAAGCAGTTTCAGACTGGTTTTAAGGTTTTGCTGACTTGTCATCTTTCCTTAGTTTTTCAGTAAACTGTTGAATAGTTAATGAGCCGTATCTTCTGCTCAAGAATGCATGGCAGACAGCATCTTTTAGGTTTTATTTGCAGCTGTGCTGTAAAACATGCTTCTTCACTTACATGAGAATTTAGAGATCTATAGCTTTTGCTTCCTCTGCAAAGTCTTTTATTGACTTCAGTGACAGCAATTTTACACAAAATCAATACTTTGAATGTTAAGATTTCTTAGGTGAGGGAGAAGCAGTATACTTGCTGGATCTCAGTCAGTAGCATTACAAGCTGACCAAACATCTTTTCCTTGACATTGTGTTCTCTTTATTTAAGTCTCCATCTAGCTCTCTTCTGAAAGAGGCAATACAACTATCTCCCATCTGCTGTTTACAGTTTTATCTTCTCTCTCACCAAAGTGGTTGCATTGCTGATGGGCAAGAGGACTTATCTTTATGCCAACCTTTCTCTTTTACCATTTGATTCCTGTCCATTCTCCCACTGGTTCTCCTTTTTTACAGCACACACAAACAGATCTGGTCTTTAGGCAGAACCAAAGGATCAATAAGCCTCCAACATGCTTGATGCTGGTAGTTAAAATAGGAAGAAGACTGTAACAGAAGTTGAGATCAGCTGCCCAAGGAGTTATCAGTCCTGCAGGATAGGATTTTCATGGCTTCTAAATAG
>JAWWTY010000001.1:28847056-28882178 GCA_035222235.1 Margarornis squamiger
AACATGCTTCTTCACTTACATGAGAATTTAGAGATCTATAGCTTTTGCTTCCTCTGCAAAGTCTTTTATTGACTTCAATGACAGCAATTTTACACAAAATCAATACTTTGAATGTTAAGATTTCTTAGGTGAGGGAGAAGTAGTATACTTGCTGGATCTCAGTCAGTAGCCTTGCAAGTTGACCAAACATCTTTTCCTTGACATTCTATTCTCTTTATTTAAGCCTCCATCTAGCTCTCTTCTGAAAGAGGCAATACAACTATCTCCCATCTGCTGTTTCCAGTCTTATCTTCTCTCTCACCAAAGTGGTTGCATTGCTGATGGGCAAGAGGACTTATCTTTATGTCAACCTTTCTCTTTTACCATTTGACTCCTGTCCATTCTCCCACTGCTTCTCCTTTTTACAGCACACACAAACAGGTCTGGTCTTTAGGCAGAACCAAAGGATCAATAAGCCTGCAACATGCTTGATGCTGGTAGTTAAAATAGGAAGAAGACTGTAACAGAAGTTGAGATCAGCTGCTCAAGGAGTTATCAGTCCTGCAGGATAGGATTTTCATGGCTTCTAAATAGTGTGATATGAAAGACTAAACCTGGATAAATTGGAGAACAGGATGTATTCTAGTTTTTGTTGTCAAACTGAAGGAGGCTGTAAGTATAATACTTGCCATTCTACATGCACATTTGAAAGAACAGAGGACAGGATTTGTAGGACAAGGTTGTGTAGTCCATCAGTTGAGTGGGTGAGGAAGTCTAAGAGTTTCTTATGTTCTTCAACACTTACAAGATAACAAAAAGTAGTCATCTGAAGATCTGATAATGGAAATTTTAAATAGTTACTTTGTTATCTGGGCACCAACAAAACTACAGACTGATCACAGCTGTGAGGTTTGGCAGGCCTAGATGCAACAGGACTGTGTAGTTGGTATATGGGCAGAGAAAACATGTTTAGAAAATATGAGTTTTAATTGAGTGGGAAGAGGAAAACACTAAGACAAGAAAAGAGGGAAATAGAAGTTATATATAAGAGTGTTGTATGGGAATTATAGAGCACAATAGGGATAAACATAAGTATATCACAAATGGCAGGGAGAGATAGAACGACTGATATGTAGCTTTAACCTGCCTGGAGGAAGGCAAATTACCTGAGATCAGTGATGCTAAAGGAAAGAAAGATAACTGGGTAGCAATTGCTTCTTCTTTTTATCATGATATTCACCAAATACATGAGCAGAAATTATCTGCTATACAGGAGAAGACCTTTTTCTTTCTCATTTTTTTTGGGGGGGTTTGTTTGTTTTGGTTTCTTTCTTTGTTTGGGGTTTTTTGTTTGTTTTGGTATTCCTTCCCGCTTTCTCTTTCTTTCTTTTACAAATGAATTCTCTGATTCTCCACCAGGAGGGGCACAGAGACAATTTCGCACGTTCTGGTTCCAACAACCAATTCAGGGAGATAAACAGAATGTTTTAGTGTAGGCAGCAAAAGAAGTGAAAGTTTACACAGAGCATTAAACCACTTGATCAGAAAAAAACAAAACCATTTGGGTGCATCACTGTGCCAGGAGCCTTCAGGATGACCAAACACAAGCAGGTGCTGCAACAACAAAAAAATAATCTCCTTTACTCGCCACTGTGAGTGGCTGATATACTAAGTTTCTTTTCCTTACACCCTCACCAGTGGATATTTCTTGGGATATACAGCCCACTACCTAATTCTGTTATATCTGCAATAAGAATTTAGGACTGGTTCAAATGAAAAAAAAGGAAACCACCCAGAAAAAAGTGGATTGAAATTCTAGGCCTGAGTAGGAAGGGGCCAGTACAAAAACTACATTGCCAGTAGCCTGATTGTGATGACAACAGTCTTGTGCTGTGCTGAAACTTCCATTACCCTCGCTGAGCAAGAAACACACAAGGTTTTAAAACAGACTCCATCAAGGAGTTAGGGGTCTTCTGAAAGGAAGCCTATCACTCAGCCCTGAATAATAGTAGCATTCGAAATTCTATCCATGAAAATTGCTAAGAGACTCCTTACTTTTGAGATAGATAATTTTGCAATATCTCTTGATGTTATGAAACAGATCAAATCCATCCTGGAACCCATACTGAAATTCTTTTCTGTGTAACTGATCCTCACCAGAAGTGTTGTCTGAAGTTGCATTAACCAGAAAAGACATTATGGAACATGCAAATGATACTAAATGTCATTATCAGATATTTTTCAAATAAAAATGCTATGACAGCACAAGCCTGAAACAGCTGGCTTAAAGATAGGAGTGTATGTTCTCTCCTGTAAAATGTTCTTGATACTGTGCTGGAAGGTGGAAATTGTAACACCAATTTTTAAATTAATTTGACAAACTGAAAAAAAAAGGGCACATTTTTGACTTTTCATCTTGGCTTTTTCCCTGATAGGATAATAGTTAGGGGATTCAAACAAATATTTATTTTTTTAACAACAAAAAAAGCAGTATTTTTTTCTAAATTTTGGTAATAGTAGGTACAATATTGTATTCTTTTCCTGAAGGATGTATTTGCATTTACTTGAGCAATTCTCAGCATGCTTCATTCTTGTAAATATTAACATTGCTAATAATAACTTTTTCCACATCTTGCAATTTCAGAGTCACACAAAAAAAGCCCAAAAATAACTAGCTAAAAGGATAAACCTGGCATTTGTTGAGAATGGTGAAGTTCTGGGACATGACTATAAATGAGTTCATATGTATCCTAGATCCATAGGTCATACAATACCTTGCCGGTCCAGCTTTGTATAATAACCTGTTAGGATGTAGCAGTGTTTATTGTCTGGTCCTATGGATAGTAAGGCTGCATTTTTTCAAAGCAATTGATTTATATACCCTTACTTTAGCTTTCATATGTTCCTGGATACAAAATCCATGAAGCCCACGTCAGACTTCATTCCCACTGAGAAGAAAGCATGGCTCTCACAGCACAGAGCTGATGATTACTCAGGTCATGTTACACTCAGAGTGATGGCAAGACATATTGATGCCTTTATTTTTACAGCTTTATCAGGAAGACTAACCTCCCAATAAACTCACTGTCAGGATTAGGCAATGAGGTCTCTCCCTTCAACTGCTCCTATGTAGTAGTCCTAGAACTAAAATACCCAACTGGAAATTAACAGACTAAGTTTTATTCCTTCCCTTGCTTCCTTTGGGCTTGGCTTAACCACTGATGTGTAACAGGATGTTGTGAGTCAGATTTTTCACTTGAAATTTTTTCACTTTGTATTAAATTCTTAAATATTTATTGATCAGACACAGAATCCATTCCATATAAAAAGTCCAAGCTATACATTTGTATTTTTTATGGAGTTGAAAAACATTAGTCATTAATCCCTTTGTTATACCGTACAACACAGTGCACTACAGAATTGGTTTGTCTGAATTCAGTTCCTCTCTTGAAACAACAAAAACACGTGATTTGAATCTAGATATTGTCTGTGAACATTTTTCCTATACTATTACTGTAGCCCCCTCTTCTGCTTCTTGTCTCATATAAACCCAGTGGAAAACTCTAACTCTGTGTTCTGTGTGAAAAGAGGTTTCTTCTTCTCACCCATTTACCTGGATCTTAGGGCAACTTTTACAGCATATTTAGATAGGTACTTCACCAGACTCTTCACACACTAGTTGCCCTCCTCCTCAGCATTATCTCGGCTTTGTGAAATTCCATTCTTAATACCAGCTCTGAGATCTTTCTCCTACAGATAAAGAACCTGTGCACTTCTGAGTCAATACTTTCAATTCAGCATTTCACAGTCTCCAGTTTCATGATGGACATAGGTATCTCTGGGACAAAAGTTTCAGTCCCTCTTCCATGAAGTTCTGCCAAAGCAAAAAATAGAGAACTGTGGAAAATACAGCCTCTAAGGATCACTGTAAACACACACTCATTCCACCAGATGGTATCCTTTCACTTCAATAGGAAAGAATAGATTAAGAAGCATAGACTTTATATTGCTTAATATTAGCATTGTTCTCTGGGCCCACATTTCAAAGCTATAGATGGCAAATATGACTACTGTGTTGGCTGCCACTGTGCACCCAAAATATCATGGTAGGACAATGATGAGTCTTCTTAACACAGGTTAAAAGATTGTGTCAGAATCAGTGGTATCACTCTGCATCCCGGAAAATGCATTTATAATTAGTACAAATACAGCTGGACAACTAAGGGAGAAAAAGTCATTAGAGCTTTGCTTCAGGAACAACCCAAGTTTCCTTCACTTTTGCTGAGTGCTAAGGCTATAAGAGGCTCCCACGTAAAGCTCTTCCCAAAATAATATCATTCATTCTTGTTCTAACAGGTGGAGAAGGAAGAAAAATAATTGAAATCTGAGCATATGTATTGTATTATTGCAGAAAGAAAAATCCAGCAGTTACAAATACAAAAATAAAAGAACTTCATTAGGTTGCACTGAAGATTTTCTGTTTTATTCTGGAAACAAAATATCAAAAGGTAAAATAAAACATACAGGGTTTAATAAAAAGACTATTATCACATATGACAATATCCTGTCTGATAGAATAAGAAGAGCTTCCAGCTGAGTCAGTTTGAAACTTTCTGTGTGTTTTCAACACATGGACAAGAAAGTGTTTGCTTGAAATTTCTTGCAGGAAGGAGCTTGTTTTCAGCATCAATGCAGCTGTTACAGAGATCTCTGCTATTGGTTTAAGAGAAACATGTGAAACAGACCTATATAAGTCCCTTTTAGGGGTAGATTCACTGACTACCCAGACAGCAATGAGGATGTGGACAGCTTGGTGTGTGGCCATGTACTTCTTTGGAGCAAGTAAGGAATCAGTAGATCCATAATACCTGCTCTGCTGCTGGGAGAACGTAGCTCACTTGGTTTACTGCATTTTTGCTTTGCTTTCTCTTATAGGAGCTGAAATCACCCAAACGCCAAGTCTTGTGCTGAGAGAAGATGAGAAAGCTACTCTGAAATGCAGTCAAAATAATAATCATGATGCTATGTACTGGTACATGCAGCAGCCAACGAAGGGGATGCAATTGATCTATTTTTCCATTGCTGTGAATCGAAAACAGGAGGGTGACATTCCCAATGGATTTCAAGCTGACCGTCCAAGCAAGACAGATTTCAATTTGGATATTTTATCGGTGACAATGAACAATTCAGCCATCTATTTCTGTGCTAGCAGTTTTGACACAACACTTCAAAGTCACTCGCTTTCTTTACATAAACCCCTCTCCTTTCAGAATCTTCTCTCTGAAGGGAGTCACTCACAGCACAGGAAAAGGGTGTGTAGGCCAATAACTTATTCACAAATGAGATGGTGCCAAGAAGTTGGAACAAGAATAGGTAGAAATAAGACCTAGGCAGACTAGGTATGTGAATTGCAGGCTAATTGCTGAACTCCTCTTTCCTGCTCACTCATTTATCCTCTAGCTCGTCAGGACAATCAATAAAGAGGGTTAACCAAATACAGACATAAAATAAAGGAAATGGAAACTGCAGTCTATACAGCCAAAAATTATTGTCCTCTGAACCATTTTCTTACCGACACAGAAAAGTTACTTGACATATACAAGGCTGAAATATTTTGGAGACAGTGATTTCTGTGTGCACTTCTGTTCCTCAATATTGTCAAGCAGTGAAAACCACAATGTTTTTTGCTGTGCTTGGAAACCTTACCCTAATCACAAGAAAATTGTAGAATTACCATTGTCAAGAGTGATGAGAAGGAGCCTGAACAAAAGATGGTGCAAGAATAGAAGCTAAACAGAACTAATATGCAACAGATTGGATTAAAATGACAAAAGAGGAACCATTACCATGGCCTGCAAGTGCATAGACACAGTCCTGAAAAACTATATGTGTCTGGAGTGGAAATATGTTTGTGGAAAGGAAGATAGTCAAAGTAGGAAGCAACTTAGAATTAATTCATATTGAATAAAAAATAACACGTAGATTTTAATTTGTTGAGAAATATTTCTGACTATTGAGTTTACTTCCTGCCACATAGTGAAGTCCATGCCACTATGTGTGTCACATCTGCCTCTTTATGTACCTCTCCCACAATTTAATCAGCAGCAACAGCCTGTATTAATGTGGTTTATTCCTTCTTTCTATGGCTGAGTTCTGAGGACTTTTTTTCTCCCAGGCAACTTTGCAATGTTCTCAACACCTTGTATTTTGAAGACAAAAATATAGAAGGGTGAACAAGCAGGATGCAAATGTAAATTTATTTACTACCTAATCTCTCCCTGATGGAATATTTCAGGCTTGACATGAAGAGTCCTGTGTCTCACACAAAAAGACTTACCAGCTTCTTTCCATCACCACCATTCTCTCAGGGAGTGTCATTGATGCAGTGGGAGTAGTCATAGCCTGAGTTACTCTCTGGTGTAAGCTTTCCATGACGACAATAAAACAAATTGTCCTAAATTGTTATAAACCAAAAAAAAAACCACTAAGCAAGATTCTTGTGATGTATACAAGTTACCTGCATTATTTTCTAGTTCTGAAATAAAGAAGAATAATGATGTGTTTCCACTTTTGGAAAGGTTTAAATAAAAGATGTAGAATGGGAATATTCTGTATATAGAAAGAGCATCTGCATTGTGAGATTATTCTTATCCCTATCTGAATTATGTCAAATGATATTGTAAATGTTGCAGGGCAAAGGAGTATTACTGCAAATGAAAGATAACCATACTGATCTTCAAGGGAAAATTTCAATTTGTGATTATTGCACAGCATTTCTTCATTGGGAAGGGAATTACAGATTACTGGTGAAAAGGTGGGAGAACACTTCATTTGAGTCCTTTAAATATCAGCTGACTGGCTAGGGAGCACCTTTGCAGAAAAGCAACTGAACTTGAATAAACAGCAAACCCTTTCAGCAGTGAAGGCTAATTGTATCTTTGGTTGCATTAGCAAGAATCCAGCCAGCATGTTGAAGCACTTTTGAGACTACACTTGGAATACCACCTCTATTGTCCATACACATCCCTGTCCCAGTACAACAGAGATATCAAAAATTGTAGAGTCCAGCTGAGGGTCAGTCACCAAGATGATCAGGGAACTGGAGCAGAAACGTAAGAAGAGAATTTGAGGGAATCAATTTTGTTCATCATGGAGAGAAGGAGGCTAAAAAATGACTAATTACATGAGTCCAACTGCTCAGAGTTGTAGTCTTTGAGGGGAACAGTGGAAGCAAGTGGGAACAAGCTGCAGCAAGATAAATTCCAATTAGACATAATACAAAATACTTCCTTTTGATGATGCTTCAGCACTGAAACAGGTTTCTCAGAGATCTTGTCACGTCTCTGTCCTTGAAGATATTCAGAGATCACCTGGACAAAGCTCTGAGCAACATGATCTACCACTGGAGTTTCCCCTGTTTTAAACAGGAATTTGGATTGAGAGACCTCCAGAAGTCCCCTCCCATTAAAATTTTTCTACAAATCTATGATTTTTATTATCTTGCTTTGCTGATTTGAGATGCCTAGAAAAAGCGTGAGGTTTTTTAAAATCTGTAAAAGTAGGTCAGCAACTCCCCCAAACCCACAAATCTTTCATTTTTTTGTATGTTGCACAACAGAAAAGCAGCTGCACACGCAGGACCCATCTGCAGACTTCAGTAACAAGAAGATTGTGTGATAACTGGAGACAAAAAACCCAACAGTTTTCATAAGGCCCCTTATGTGCCACTGTTTCTGTCCAACTGTAAAATGGTGAACAGAAAGCCACATCCTGTGCCTCATCCTGAGAGGCTGGTGTGGTGGTGTGGTAAGCAAGGCTGATGTGTTATCAAAATGGGTTTTTTTGAGTAAATGTCAAACCGCATCCTGTTTTGCTAAAATTCAACAGCCGTTCCCTTAAAGAGATACATTCAAACCCATTTTGCACATCACCTGCTCTCATTCTGAGGTACCATTTTCTGTTGAGCCCTTCAGAGACATTTTCCCCTGCTGTTGACTCTATGCTAGACAGAAATTCCCTTCAGCATCTCCACTCGATGCCTCCTACTCCTTCTGCCTTTCTATTGCATTTTCAGATCTTCTGCATTCAAAGCTCCCTAAGCACTCCTCTACCCTGGCCTGCATTATTCCTACACTGTTCAGGAAAATAGCAGTGCCTGCCAGCAAAAGCAAACACAGGACACATTGAGACACATATACACAAGTCACATCTCTCTTTGCATACACGGGTGTATATAAACAAACTCACTGTCAAGAGAGGAAAACATGAAGAACATGAAGGGTTTAACTTTCCATTGATGGTATTGCAGTAAAGAAAATAAAAAAGAAAAAGTAGGAGATATTATTTGAGCACAGGTATGTATCAGCCCCCCTTTTAAAGTGCTCTGTTTGCACAATCATTTGTGTAATAGAGAGTGTGTGTGGCAGTGAGAATTACATGGCTTGTAGCAAGATTGGAGAAGAACACAGTTGGATTCCTGTGCTTGGTTTCAATTTCCAGGGACTGACAGATATGTGTTCAGTGTAGGAGCATTCTTTTTGTTACAGAATCTTAAAGAAAATCCTTGTTATTTGCAGTATATTTTTCATACATAGAACTGTTGTGTCACTCCTTCAAAATGTAGCTTGTCTGCTCCAAAACACGTGTCCTCAGGTTTGTCCTCCATTCACTCTGACCAAGCTCTGCCATAACCACTCTGCAGGTCTAGATGTGGGGTCAAGATTGATCTGGGGTGTTTTGACAGGCTTGATAAATGCAGCTATTTCCACCAAATGTCCTTACAAATTATATTCATCTTAATGTGTTCCAGATTGAGCTGGAATTACTTTTTAATATTGCATTCTGCTGTGCTCTAGTCTGTTCTAACTTCATGGAACATGAATAATGAAGCACCTTGGAAAAAGAACTCATCATCTGAATCCAAAGACTTATCTTTGTTTATCTTTGTCTCACTCCCTGAAATGTGCTCCTTGCACAACCTTCTCATGGTTCCTGCTTACTGAGAGCAGTTACTTTTGTTTCTTCTCCAAAATACTGTATATTGGCAGAGCACAGCTTCATAGGATAGTATCAAAACTCCTCACACCTATCCTGGGTTGACTGTCAGTGATAACCATGTTACATCTTTACTTTTTTTTTCTTTCAGAACAGTAGGCAAATCACAGCACAAAAGCAACCCTCAGTTTTCTGTCAGTAGTAAAGCACTTTATTGTCTGATACTGTAGTTTGACATCAATATCCTTACGATTTTTAGGAATCATTATATACACTCTAATATACACTATCTTTCATTTGAACCCATTCTTGCTTTCTTTCCCTGCAGCTTTCATATCTTTTAGCAGTTCCTGATGAATACCTTTTACATCTTTCCTAGTCCGGCTTCTGCCTTTTTGTTTTCTTGGACACACATTCCATTTGGATAGGGCCGTGGAAGATAGACTGCATGAATAAGAGGGAATCATAATGGTTAGCTCATTCTGTAGGCAATTTAATTGTGTGGCAAAGAATTGGGCAGTCACACAACTCATTTCTGCTGGAATTAAACCCAACAGACTCAGAAAACACTGAGTAGAGTCTCAGGAGTTCAGCATGTAGAAGTAGTATATATTCTTCCAGAATGCACTTGTCTGACTTGAGGTCTCTTCTTCTTCGGTCTTGTCTGAACTTTCTCATTCCCTTCAGTTTATTCCATTAAGGTTTCCTGCTTGATAGCTTTCTTCACAGTTTTATTACCCTGTTATTTTTAACACTAAAATGTCCTTTTCACAGGGCAAATTCAGTAATTGGTTAATTTGGCAAAACATAGGCTGATAAATGTCCCAGACAATGATTTTTCTTTATTTAGGCCACTTGTCATATATCCTAGCTTTTTGCAGTCCTGCAGCCGGAAGTGTAATCACACAGCCTGACATTTACCCTCATTCTTTACTTAATTCTGCAGAATTTTGAATCACTTAATTGTAAATCCCTCACCCATGGACTCTCCTTTCTGCAATTCAATAGCTGTAATGCAACAATCAGGTGTTTAGCTCACAAAATCTGTTTTCTCCTCCCCCATAATTAATGTCCTGGCTGCCTCAAGTGAGGAGGGACTCAAAACTAGGCATACTTTTCAACCCCTTTTATTGTTTTATTATAGTCACCAGGAAGAATTTCTACTGTACATATTTTGTGTTAGATGTTGCTTCAGATACACAAAGGCTGGCTCCCACAGGAAGCTCAGTACCTCTGGCGTGTGCTAACAAAAACGTTTGTCAAGGAAGGTACAAGAAAAGTGGCAGATGCACTCAGCTTTGTTGTCAGCCTCTGCTCATCACTCAGAGTAGTCACTGAGTTGTTTGAATTTAAGAGGGAAACAAAATAATAGTACATATCTGTTGAAACAGAGTTATGGTTTTTAAGGGCTGAGGACAAAGAAGCCTTCATTAACTCCTTGGTTCCCTCTCTTGCCACTCCCCCATCTTCTCTGATCTAGGAAATTTTGGGGTATTCACCAACTGTGAGGAGGGTGAGATTGTTTGTTTTCTGTTCTCAGGACTCTGGAACATTGTTTTATGGCAACAGATATTTTTCCTCTATTTCATGTCATATTTGGCACAGAAATTGCTCACCAACCTTTTTTCCTCCTTCGCCTTGGGTTATGTACTTCATCCTTTTGTTTCAAATGCTGTTTCTGAAGTATATTAGTCCTTTGTTTTGTTTTTCAGACAGCAGTTCCTTGCCATCAGCCTTTCTTCTCCTCCTAAAACACATAATTAGAGCTCTGATTTGTCCCTTAGTCTATCTTTGTATTACTGAATAGAGTGTTAGTGCCTTGATCTGCAAGTTAGCTTACAATTTTTGCTTCAAGAATCCAAACATCATCTATGTGCTTCTAGGGGCTCCCCTAGAAGATGTCTATGTTTCTCTTTGGGAATTTTCCCTTCATCTGTATCATTGCCTATTTTCTTGAATCTTTCAAAAGCAAAAATGATCCAGACAGTCTTTTACAATGGCCAGGGCAAACATGGCAAAAAGTATTTATGAAAGTAACAGTTGCAGCTGTAGGACTGATCGTCTCTCTCACTTATACATAGAGAAACTTAAACATGACTTGACTAAAATAGAAAAAAATAGGTATAAAAACAAATAATTGAAAGAAAAAATTCTTTCTGGGCTTCCTTTGTTTTATTTCGAACATACTTTGCAAATAACATTTCATTAATTGTAGCAGTCAGTTTGGTTTCTCCTCCAAATTGCAGCGGCTCTGTGTAAGCACAACTAAAAATTAATGGTAAAATTTGTGAAGTCTCTCAGATAGGTGTCCAAATGGCAAGGCTGTTTCTCTGTGCTTACTTTGTGGAATGCAGCAACCAATTCAAATTACCTTTTTAATAGTGAAACAAATGCTAAGACTTTATGTGAATTATTGAGGGACAATTAAACTGTTTGGTTGAGAACATAAGTGTTCCATTTCATAGAATCACAGAATCACAGAATGGTTTGGGTTGGGAAAGACCTTAAAGATCATCTAGTTCCAAACCCCCTGCCATGGGCAGGAAAACTTCCATTAGACCAGATTGTTCATATATTGTGAATGTGAGACTCATAAAGGCATTTTTGTAAAAAGTAGTTTCAGGAAACAGTTCTCTATTTTGTCTGAAACAGCCATGAGATTACATAAGTAATTTCTGTAGTCAGAATACACAAAAAAATCTCTTTGTTTAATATGGTATTTTCTCTTGTTTTGAAGTGTTTTGAGGAGATTAAAGGAGTGACAAGAACAGAGCAGGAAAAATAACTCCATTTTATAGAATTATATCCATCTATCCTCTAGCACTAAGATATACCTTTTTTTCCCTTTAATGACATTAAAAAAGATATGCCAGCTTCTTCTCAAATCTGTTGTCAGATCCTTTCGAAACAAACACATTAACTGTTGGGAGACCTTTAATCTATTCACAAAATTTTTCTTCACTAACACAATGAGTCTGATGCCATCGCCAAGCTAATTTCAAGTAAGAACACAGTGAGAGAAAAAGCAGCTACCATGCTGAGTGGGTGTAATTTCTCATCTGGCTGGAATTCTGTTTCCTTTGAATTATGTATCTACTTTGGCTAGAAATCTGCCACTGGAGTGTGGAAGCCTCTAAAGCCTGTGGCCCTGCTCCCATTGTTGGTATGCAGTCTAAGTGCTGGATGAGTCTTCTACTGTTCCCATAATAGACAAGTTATTCCTATAAGGATTGTCAGTGAATGATCTTTAATACAAGTTCCTTATGACACTTATGTTCCTTACTCATCACTGAAAGTTGTGTGGTAGGACATTATTACTGTAAAAGACCAAACTGAAAAACAAGTCAAGCTTTTTCAATGGAAAAGAAGCTAAAACTTTATTCCTAAATGAAGGATCTGAGTTCTCAGTCCTCTGAGTCTTAAGAAGGTGCTCGTTTTAAAGATATGATACCATACAATATAGTTCAGTATGACATGGAGCCACAGGAAAAACCCATCAGTGATTACAGTAAAGAGGAGAACAGGAGAACAGGAAGGGGACAAAGAATCATCAAAAGGTAGTATTTAGACATTCTCAGAAGCATAGATCCTTTGCTATGGAAAGGCAGAGGGTATAACTTTCTGTGTTCTTCCTGATGTGATGAAGAGGGCTCTTCATTTATTCTTTATACAACTTGCCACCAGCCTAATTGAAAACAAAACAGAATAAAAATAATAAAAAAATAATAGTGATAATAATAACAACAACAACAACCACCAAATAAAAAAAACAAATAGAGGAGTTGGCTGAAAGACCATGCCCAAAGAGTTACCATCAATGGTTCAATGTCCAAGTGGTAACTCAGAATGAATGGTTTCCCTCAAGGGTCCATACTGGGACCAGCACCATTTAATACCTTCAGCATTGATACTGGGATTGAGTGCACCCTCAGCAAGTTCACAGATGACACCAAGCTGAGTGGAAGTTGATGTGCTTGAGGGAAGGGTTGTCATCCAGGGGGATCTGGACAGACTTAAAGATTGGGCCCATGTGAACCCTTCAACCACAGACTGGGAGATGAATGGCTTCAGAGCAGCACTGTGGAGAAGGATTTTGGGATACTGATCGATGAAAAATTGTATGTCAGCCAGCTGTGCGTACTTGCAACCCAAACAGCCAACCACATCCCAGGCTACATCAAAAACAGTGTGGTCAGCAAGTCGAGGGAACCGATTCTACCCCTTTGCTCTGCTCTCACATGACCCCACTGTCCCCACCTGGAGTACTATGTCCAGCTCTGGAGGCCCCAGCACAGGAAACACAGGGACATGTTAAAGCAGATCCAGAGGAGGGCCACAAAAAATCATCAGAGGGCTGATATGAAGACAGACTGAGAGAACAGCCTCTCATCAGAAGGGAGAAGAGAAGGCTTTGGGGGGACCTTCGATATACAAGGGGGCTTTTAAGAAAAATGAGAGTAATTTTATGAAGGCCTGCAGTGACAGGACAAGGGGCACTGGTTTTAAACTGATATGGGATAGCTTCTGATTAAAGGAAGAAATGTGATGGCAAGGGTGGTGAGACAGTGAAACAGGATGCCCAAAGATGTGGATGCCCCAGTCCTGGAAGTGTTCAAGGCCAGGCTGGACAGGGCTTTGAGCAACCTGGTCTAGTGAAAGATGTTCCTGCCCATGCCAGAGGGATTGGAACTAGGTGACCTTTAAAGGTTACTTCCAAACTAAGCCATCCTGTGATTCTATGATTGTGATCCAGTAAAGTACAAACCTTGTCCCTCTAGTATCCTTGGAAAAGGTCCAAAAATATAATTGAGACAGTGTTCACATTTGCCTTCAACTCTACCAGGTCACTTTTCAAATACACCACCCTGTCCAGCTTTTAAAGGGACAAGTGTTGAGGCTTTCACTGCTCTACTGGGTGTATCTTTCAGCCATATGAGAAACTTATTAATAAAATGTATTTCCTGGCAGTTAGCTCAACTTTCCCATTTGTTCAGATTTATGCCACTGTTCTTTGTAAATATTTGTAAATGTTTGTTCAGATTTATCCCTCGTATTGCTTCAAAAAACCTGCATGTTATTTTACTGCAGGTGTAAGTTCCTTTTCAATGTTTACAAAAAAGTATGATATATCTGCTATTTCCCTTCTTTACTTTCTGAAGAATTTGTCCTTATTTCTCATCTTTTTTTTATGTGTTTAAATAGTATTTCAAGAAGGAATTTCTCTGCTAGATAGCGTTGATTTTATTTGAGTTCTGGAAAAGCAGTAATAGAAAACTCATGTCTTGTGATTTTTCAAACTAGACTGCACAAAGCCTGGCAGATTACATGGAGATCAACCACAGGTCTGAGAATAGATCTAGCCTGCATCCACTGATCCCTGACTAGCGAGTAAACTCAGCCTTCAGGTGGCACATTGGCTTACCTTGGCCGTCCACACCAGACAGCTCACCACAACTGCATAGATCAAGGCTTTGCTACAGAGAATAAGGTAAGTGAGCTTCGCAGAGTTTCCATACTGCAAGTACGACTCTGCAAAGAAAATATCATTTGTGTGTTGGATTATCATCACCACAAGGTACTAGATCTAATGTAGCTTTAATCAAATATGAACCCTTGAAATCTTTAGCTAAGTGACATAAAGGAGCTAGAGCCAAATGAATGTCTCTGTTGACACACAGTAGATGGGAAAGAACATCCTGATCCAAAGAACCAAAAAAGAAAGCAAGCTTAGGAAAGACAGAGATTGGCTCTGTGCTAAGAAAGTACTGTGTTGTCACACCTACTGAAAAACTAGGCTGTTCATCTGAATGCCCTCTTAGGAACACAAAATAAGCTGAATAACAAGATAAGATTTTTTTTTTTTCTCTCATTACTGTCAGTGTCCTTATGAGTGCTGCTGATATATCAGAATAACATGCTATCTAGAACTTTTATGCCTGTAGATTTTTCACTCTTAAGGAGTTGCAGTAGTATTGAGATACCAGCTTGATGTTGGTTCAGCCTTAAGACTCCTGAAGCATTAAGGAAGTTGGTGAAAAACAAGAGTTAGTAAATGTATATATAGAGAGGAAAAAAAATGTAATTTGCAATCTGGATATCCTCCATGCATAATTCCAGTCTTGGGGTGGATGTGCCCTGTCATAAGAAGTATTCTCAATTTTACATTAAGAAATATTCAGAATTTGGGACTATGAATCTTGATGTCATAATCACTTGGATAAGTATGAATCATTTATTTCGTGGCTGAGCAAGAATCTTCCCAACAGAAGCCAGTGTTAAGGACAGAAGGAGATGATAAAGAGCAAATTATCCTACAGGAAGGTTCCATAATCTCTCCTATGTGTTCAAAAGGGAATCATAAGGAAGAGCTAAAACCAGACATCACCACTACATACAGTATGTACAAAAAACCCTCCCAAAGTATTTGTTTCTGGTTTTTTTTTTTAAAATCTAACATACAAATCACTTAGATGAGAAAGTAGAAGTTATTCATGTTGTAGAAATCTTACACAACTTTTACTTAGTGTCAGTAAAACTGGAATTAAAATACATACAGATATTTGCCTGTGAGAAGACAGACATACCTTCTGTGAGTGCACAACCTGAAAGACAAAAATAAACTGAAAGTCATGTTTCTCTTCAAATCAAACAGAAAACAAATTTTAGAAGTTTTACTTTACAAAATACTGCCTAATTCATTTTGCTATACTATGGATTTTATTATACTATACTACAGAGGTTTCTCAGTAAAAAGCTGAAGAAACTATAGATGTATAAAGCTAATGTAGATAGAGAGGCCCAGGAATATGAAGAGACATATGCTAATACCTGCATATTTAGATATATATTTGTGTCATAACAACACCCTGTATAGAAGTCTTATATAGATGTGTTTCATATCATAACACACACTCTTTTGATTTGTGATTTCCAGTTTGTACAGCAGGGAGATACACTTGCTTTTTACTCACCAGCATCACCATAGATAAATTTGTGTATGGATTCCTCTTTTCCATTCTGAAAAAAATTTGCAACACACTCAAAACGATTCAAAGGGTTGAACCATTCCCAGGCTGGGATCCTCAGTCGGCTGGTCAATGAGTAGGTACTCCCATTCTGTGTGGAGAATTCATCTGTCCCCACCCCTTTTGTCGTTTTAGCGCCATTTATCATCCAGACCAGAGTCAGGTGGTCAGGGTAGAAACCAGAGGCCAGGCATACCAGCGTGGCCTTGTTCTTTTCTTGGATCTCCTGCTTTGATGGGGAAAAGACGGCCACAGCTGGAGGTATGACTTCCTTGTTCTTCTCTGAAATGGAAAGCAATATGGCCCAGAGCCTTCATTACTCTATTCAGTCAGAAACTCCTTAAAATTGAACTGTATTTGTGTTGTGTTACTCCTGATATTTCTGGCCTTTTAACAACTGTCTGTTAGACAATATTTATTAGATATTGGACACCAGGAAACTGAAAGCATCTGTTTTCCCCCATTACACAGAAACGCAAAAGGTCTGGCTACAGAAATGCATGAGTATTTGAATGTCTAGTATTGCCTCTGTCAGAAAAATTGGAAAAGTTGGAAAGAAGCTGAGCAAACAGCAGAAAGGCACCCAGTTATGCTGTAAGGTCTGTATTCATAATATTGCATTAATAGATAAAGAAGTCTGTTCTAATGCACAAGCATCTTCAAGGGACTGAGTTACATTCCTGAAGATGCAGTTAAGATAGATGGTTCAGAATTACACTGTCATGTGATACCCTACTTGGACTCCCTATCTAAGAGGTGACTTGAAAGGAAGGAGCCAGTCTTTCTCACTGCCTGAAGTGAAGAACATTTGAGGTAAGTCATATGAATCAGCCTGGGACAAGTTTTGCTTTGGGTCTTAACTTTTGTGTCTTAACTTGTCATCTTTTTTAAGACTACTAAATATCTCTTTATAAAATTTTTTGTTTAGGTCATCCCAGATGTGAGAAGCCCTAATCCTAGGCTACGCTTCCTCCCAAAATGATGCAAGATTCTATACACTACAAACCAAAAGTTGTCCCCTGTCCTAAAGTGTTTGATATCTCTATATAAGACAAATGAGAACAGATTTTGGCCAAAAGGATGTCCAAGGCAGCAATGAGAAGCTACTCAGAAGCTAGACACTGACCCTAAAGCCATCTTTTCCCCCCATGTACTCAGTAGTGCCTTTTTTACTCATCTAGCATGGTAAATGCAACAAGTCTGCAGAATGCTCGTGGAAACAGAAATGCAGAGAGAGCTATCAAGCCAAAGAGAAAACTACTACTGTTCTTTCAGTGTGAAGACACCATAAATTGTACATGTTCTTCCTCATCACTCTCTCCTTTGTAGAGTAAGAGAGTTAATAGAATTAGCAGAAATTTATATCTTGCATAGATCTTGCCTCCTAAGCCCTAGTGTTCACATTCAAACGTTAGCCTTAATCGTGACCACCAGTTACTCTACAAAGATCCCTGGGGTGCTTCTGTGAAATGCTTGTGAGCTTGTACAGACATTAGAGGTGGTACCTGGATATAAATAGAGAGAACTCCCTAGAAGATTTGGCACCACTCTGCTTTCCCTTCAGTGGATATGAGGAGGGGTTGATCACTTTTACTGCTCCCATTTAGCATTTGGCTTTATGATTTTTTTTCCTACCCTAAAAGTATCCCTGACAAGTTCATTGCTCATAGCCTAAATGGCTAAGGAGTGAAGAAATGGATCAAACAGGCCAAAAAATGACAAAGAAGAAAGTAGGTGAAAAACACAGACAGAAAGAATGATAAAACTACTGGAAAGAAAAAGAAAGCCAGAAGATGAGAATATGTTAAATGCAATAAGAAGACTGGTAAAAGCAAGAACAGATGCAACCAGAAAAATGTGTTATCAACAGCCCATTGTGTTCTGATCTTCCACATTGTTCATGGTAAACATTGACACAAAGCTTAATCACTTCTGTGCATAAACCCATGCATTCCCAGTCACACAGTCTTCACCCACCTAAGAGAAAAAGTACCACAGTTCCTCCACTCCCATCATGGCAAGGTCAGTTTCATAATTTCTTGTTATCATTCACTCCTAGTCTCATTTTAAAATTGTCCGTGTGTACACTGCATATATAATTAACACAAGGGATATTTTCAAGGGTCCTCCACACTGAGCACTTGCGTTAATCACAGCTACTTACCTATAACTCTGAGCACGGTGCCGGCTCCAAAGGCAGGTCGCTCAGTTACACAGCTGCACACATTCAGGCTATAACCTGCAGTGCTGTTATGCTCCTCCTGCCAGACACTTAGTTCCTTAAAATGGTACTGTTAAAAGGAGCAGGCACCAGGGTGTATTTCTACAGTTTGCTATCACATAAGGCACTAGCAGATGCAAAAGGTTACTTTGCTCTGTGATTCCATAATGCCTTGATATAGGTGATGTAAAATTTTTTGCTGGGAGGGGAGAAGGCAGAGAAACCAAATCGGGAAAAGGAGGAAGAGTAGAAGAGAAAAATGCCCTGAGAGAATTAGAAATTGTGAAAAGGACTGTTAGCAGATGCCACTGTCCCAAAGCACCTTTAGGCAGCCTGCCAGCTGTCTATGGAGAGGCAAGCGAAGTGCCAGCAATATTACTCTTTCCCTGCCTGATTCAGCACACAGGACAATCCAGACTCTCCTCCTGAAACATTGCTTTAGATTGTTACATAGATGAACTGCAAAAACCTGCAGAACAATGAAGCAATTTTCATTCTCAGCCTCTATACTGTTTTCTTGGGGAATGGGACGAAACAGAATTATTTATTCCTTTCTCCCTTCACGATGTCCCCAGAAATGAAAGACAAAGGCTACAAACACAAGGATCTCAAACTTTGTTCCTGCAAATCCTACATTTCCATAATAACGTATCTCATTTTAATAAGCAACTAATAAAGCATTAATCTTGTTCTCATGGCTGTATGAAAAATGATTACAGATAATTATTCTGCTTTTAATTGAGTGCTCTTGTGCCCTAAAACAGTATCACATATCACAGAGATCTGACTTCTGACTTACCTATGACTGTGAGTTTTGTCCCGCTGCCAAAGAACAGTCTGTCATTATTCACACTGTTTTGCAGCTGCCGAAAAACCTCCCCTCTACACTCAGTCCTCTGAGCCAAACCTGTAGACTAGCCCTCCCCTCATGCAGTAGCAGCAAAAGAAACACATAGTGCAGTAATCTGTGGTCCCCTAAAAACAAAGATCTGTAAGGGAACACCACCACATCTGGGGTCTAACCAGCTGAGATCAATATCAGAAATACCGCATCCAGAGCCCTTTTGCCCCGGGCTTCCATGATGTTGCAGCTTTCACCATTTCTTTAGACCATATTTATCTACTTATCTAGGTGTAATGTTAGAAAATATTTCCTATATGCAGGCAGAATAACTTGCTTATTCTCAACTAAACAGCCCCATTTCCTTAATTTCCTCATTTTTTTCAACATCATGAATGCTCTTTTATAAATAAAAATTTTTAAATAAATGCCTTTTTTTCTTCATTTGCAAAATAATTTTAATATATAGCACAGGATCCTGGTCCACTCTCCCAATTGTAGCGGTTCCTAAACATGCCTCCCTTTCTCCTTCCCTGGATAGAAGTCTCTGCTTTTATTCTTTCTGTTCTCTTAGTGATGATTATTCAAACTAACTGCATGATTGACTATGGTCAATGAGGGATCAGTGTATTCATTCTCATCAGTTCGGGCACTTCAGATACACATTGGATTTCTAAAAATGAGCTGATCACTGAGGTTTTTTCCCATGAAGGTTGGATTTTACCAGTTGTAACCAATTTATTCTGTAGTAGCACAAGGTAGTACAAAAGTCTGAGGTATCAATTTTTCTGACGCCAGGAGCAGTAAAGTGAGAAGAAGAAATCACCATTCTTTATCAGTCTTAGAAGCAATCTTGAGAATCCAAATCCAAAAATGTGGCCCAGAAAGAAACATTCCCTGAGATCTCCTTCTCTTTGAAATGGACAATATACTGTTTATTTGGTTTCTTCAGTGGCTGTTTAGCAACCATTCTGAAATAGAAAGACTGTTGTCCTTAATGATCTTTAATCACCTCCCTGATGAGCCGGTTTAGTGGAAAGAAACTTGCTGTGCTGTGGACAGTTACTTTCTATGACAACAAGGAATTAAACAGCTCCAGAGATCTCTTAGTATTGCTTATTATAAATGTGAGTATTTATTTGTGCCTTCTGTTTTATCAACCAAAAACGCTAGCACATTTGCTTTCCCCAGTTATCTGGGATAACACATGCTTTAGTTTACCCTGAAAAGATGCAAAGTAGTTTAAGATTGCATAGTCTTGATTTTGTTTTCTAGACCTCTTCAAAGTGTAACTGTAAGTCAGTTTTTTCCAGAGAGACAGATAGCTTTTCATTGACTTGTCCTTAATTGTCTGTAGCCCTGGGAGGACTAACATTACAGAGAATAGTTATACTTCTGAGGAATAAGGATTTTTGCATATGTCGATTTATTAAGACAATTTTTGTTTACGATATGCAAACATTTTTTTAACCTATTGCTTATGCAAATTCTTTATATGAATAACTTTATTCACTGAAATGCATTCATTTAGTTCTCCAAAATGAAATGTGTGTGCTTACCTAGAGTACTACACTTAACCTATTCTCTGAAGTAGACTGGTTTACTAGCACATCAGGAGAACAGTTTAATAATGAAAGGAAGAACAGTGATGAAGTGAAGTTCTCTAAAGAGAAGTGAATTAAAAAAGAAAACAAAGATTCCTTACCCATTACTGTGACTTTTGTGCCATCACCAAAAACCATATCACGGTAATTCACAGTGACAAAGTGTTGTATCATAAGCTGAGAAAAGGGATGCACTGTAGCTGACTTACTATAAGCAGAACCTAAAGCAATCATTACTGTATTTGGAATCCCAAAGATCACTCAATCGCTGTCTGAAGGGGTTTGACAGAAAATTAAACATTTGAAAGAGAAAACAAAAATTCCTTACCCATTACTGTGACTTTTGTGCCATCACCGAAAACCAAATTACCGTAATTCACAGTGACAAAGCGTTGTATCATAAGCTAAGAAAAAGGATGCACTGCAGCTGACTTACTATAAGCAGAAGCTTAAGCAATCATTACTGTATTTGGAATCCCAAAGATCATTCAATCTCTCTCTGAAGGGGTTTGACAGAAAATTAAATATTTGAAAGAGAAAACAAATATTTCTTACCCATTACTGTGACTTTTGTGCCATTACCAAAAACTGGATTACCAGAATTCACAGTGACGAAGTGTTGTATCATAAGCTAAGAAAAAGGATGCACTGCAGCTGACTTACTATAAGCAGAAGCTTAAGCAATCATTACTGTATTTGGAATCCCAAAGATCATTCAATCTCTCTCTGAAGGGGTTTGACAGAAAATTAAATATTTGAAAGAGAAAACAAATATTTCTTACCCATTACTGTGACTTTTGTGCCATTACCAAAAACTGGATTACCAGAATTCACAGTGACGAAGTGTTGTATCATAAGCTAAGAAAAAGGATGCACTGCAGCTGACTTACTATAAGCAGAAGCTTAAGCAGTCATTACTGTATTGGGAATCCCAAAGATCATTCAATCTCTGTCTGAAGGAGTTTGACAGAAAATTAAACATTTGAAAGAGAAAACAAATATTTCTTACCCATTACTGTGACTTTTGTGCCATCGCCGAAAACCAAATTATAAGCATTCACAGTGACAAAGTGTTGTACCATAAGCTAAGAAAAGGGATGCACTGTAGCTGACTTACTATGAGCAGCAGCTTAAGCAATCATTATTGTATTTGGAATCCAAAAGATCACTCAATCTCTGTCTGAAGGAGTTTGACAGAAAACCAGCTTGAAATCTATTGTATATCTGTAGCATTCATAAAAGCATTTGCCATAATTTTTTGACACTTACTGTCTACATTTCATCTCAAATTGTTTTTGCAACCTTTCTCCAATCTCCATGTTACCTCATTGATATTACCTAATATTCTCATTTTGCAGATCTCAAAAACATACAGATGTACCCAAAGGCTGTCATTGTCTCAAAACAATTCCTCTACAACTAGAGCTTCCTTACTGTCAGTCTTCTACCCTTAGCATTGTGAAGGCTGGAGTTAATAATCAAATAATACTTGTTTTGTGGTTTTCATAGTCAAATGTAATCGGTTTGCCTTTAGCACTGACCTAAAACAAATCCAATTGTTTCCCCTTCCCATGACAGGCCAATTGCCTTGACTGAGATTTCAGGATTCCATTCAATTTTCTCACAGGTTAAAATAATCCACAGAAGAAGACCCAGAATAATCGGTTGACTGGTCTCAGACAAACCCTTGGTACCCATCAGGAAGACCTGCAGTGAGGCAGTGTGGAGAAGGATCAGACACAACCTTTGTTCTCTCAGGCATGAGTCAGTCAGTGGACTGGAGCCTTTTTTTAAGGGAGAAAACCCCAACACATTTTATATAGTGTCTCTGCTACATGTCAGAATTCTTCTACTAGCACTTGCATCACATTAATAAAGAACCATTTTTTGGTCTATTGCAAACATTGGCGCATCAGAAAAGGTACTAATTTCTGCTTTGCATACTCTGATAAGCTTTAGGTGCACCTGCAGTCAATTTGGTTTGATGAAAATTATTTCAGTATCTCCAAATTTCTTAGTTTGCTTCCCAGAGAGGGCAGGCTTAGTTCTCAGATGATGAAAGTCCTAACATATTAGGTCTGTCAAGAAAAAACAAGCAGAACCTGCCCGCTCTGCTGCAGAAGTCTCTTCAGCTGCCTTAATATGCTCTGCCACAAGGCTTATGCACATATGGGTTTTTGTAAAGGCCTCCTGGAGAGTGTATCATCGTGTACCCCCTGTCCCCACAACGATACAACCTCGTACAAAAACAATCCCATCCATGACTCCACCCTCCCATTTTTGTCAACCTGACTGGTTAACTGTGAAAGATTGCAATGAGAACCTGTGCTGGTTTTGACTGAAATACAGCTAATTTTTTTCATAGTGGCTAGTGTGGGGTTGTCTTTTCGATTTGAATTCAAGGACTTTTCTGCTTCTCATGTTGCCAGTCTGGCAAGGAGGCTGAGTGTGCATGGGAAGCTGGGATGAGAGGCAGCGGGGACGGCTGATGCCAACTGTTCCAAGGGATATTCCATATCATAGGGTGGCAATGCTCTGTATGGAAAGTGAGGCAGAGGGGCAGAAGAACAAGGAAGAGGGGGATGTTTGGAGTGATGGTGCTTGTCTTCCCAAGTCAGAGTTATGCGTGATGGCGCCCTGCTCTTCTGGGAAGGGCTGAACACCTCCCTGCCCATGGGAAGTGGGGAATGAACTCCTCCTTTTATTTTCCTTGTGTGCATGGCTTTTGCTTTGCCTATTAAACTGTCTTTATTTCAACCCATGAGTTTTTTCACTTCTACTCTTCTGATTCTCTCCCTGGTCCCGCCGGTGGGGGACTGAGTGAGTAGCTGCTCCAGCTTAGTTGCTGGCTGGGGTTAAACCATGACAGAACCACAGGCCACATCCTTCCTTTGCCATTGTTGTTTCTGCGTGATATTACCTGCCTGAATTACCTCTTAGTGTATCCATTACCCCTGCATTTATAATCCCAACATTTTTTCTTATAGTCAAAAAGGTAATACTTTATTTTCTTTTATTGGTCTGTTTTAAATGCAGTTATTTTTCACTTGGTAATATTGTGACAATGTTCATGCGGCTTTCTTTTCCACTCCTGCTCTCTTCTGCCCCAAAGTGACAAAGAGACTTCATACCCACAATAGCTGGTTTGCAATGAGAGTTACTGGCTTACTGCGGGCTGGTGTTTTTGTTTGTAGCCTAGTCCTGTTTGAGAGCATCCTCTTTGGTCTGTTCTGCACTTGTCACAGCTGCTCTGAAAGCTCGGGAACTAGGATGCTGAGCTCATAAGCTTGTATTCCTCTGATTGCCCTGTTACAGGAAGCAGAAGCACAAGCTTCTCCCAGGGCCTATGACTCTTCCCATGAAAAGGCTTCCTCTGGGTGTAAGAGCCAGCCTTCATTTTTCACACTGTCTGAAGGGGGTGGGAACTGATGGTGACAGTTAACAGGCTACTTTTATCTCCCTTCCTTACACATAACTGGCCTCATCTTCTCACACAAAACGTCAACACTTAGTCATCAATGTAACTAAGTATCTGCAATACATGTCTTTCATATTGCTCTTTAATGGCTTCACTGGAGTCTGTCTTGATATAAAAAACAGACTGTAAAACAGAGGACATAATCCATTGAAACAAGGTCATTCTACTAGGAAAACCACAAATTATTTTCTGTTCTTTTCAGATAACACAGAAAACCCAATAATTTCTGATACAGCCTATTCAGCTGGGAACAGCTGTTAGTGTCCCACGGAAAGGAATGCGAAACATAGACTAAGCTGAAACATTTAGTGTCAAGACACAGGACTACAGAAGGCAAGGTTTTGGACAGGTCATTTCAGAATGCCCCTAGGTTATCCTCTCTACTACAATAGGAAACTGGGTGCTTAAGTCATTAATTATGGAAATGATAAAGGTATTTGTCTGTTTATATTCCTTTAAAAATGCATTTAGGATTGTATTTGTCTGTCACTTCCTAAATAACAATACTAATAGAGGGATATGATTTGCCTGCATTGCTCTTAGTCTGTCTCCGATACAACACTATTTATTCAGGGTCTAAACCCATTGTACTAAAATTAATTTAAGATTATTCTGCCTTCATCTCCAGTCTACAGCTTCATTAGTGTCCTTACTATCACTAACAGACTGTCTCCCATATATGTCTCTCATTCAAAAAGAAGGAAATCACTTCTCTATTAGTTTGGAAGGAGTATGTTGTGCTAACAGCTCCTCAGGTCATGTTCTTTAGGCAATTTCCAAGACAAACCAGCAGAGACCAGTCTTGTCTCACTTTGACGTTCCTCTGTAACCTGACAAAAGCAAAGGCCTTGCAGGCCATGAATTCAAATGAGTGAAATAGTGAGAAGAGAGGAAAGACTCTTCTTTGATTTTAAGTAAGCAAAAGCTCCCTTTCAGAGCATGTCTCCGCACTGAAAAGATACGATGGTGGAAGGAGGGATCTGATTAATGATCTGAATAAATATAATTACAGGGAGTGGGATGAAGAAGAGAGTAGCTGTTTCATGAGAAGCTTCTTAAAAAAAGCTGCTTTTTGTGCAGAGCCACTTCAAGGTGGCAAAAATAGTACTGCATAGGAGCAAATTGTACCTAAGAGCTGGAAGAAGGAACTGTGACCGCAGAGCTTCAAGATGAACATAGAGATCCCTGTGGTTTTCTACAACCACCTGGAAATTGCACAGCTGTGACCAATCAATATCCAGCTCATTAAACTGCTGCATGTTGAAGGTCACTGATAAGCTTGTTATTCCAAGGTCTTAAAACTGCATTTGCCATGCTAAAGTAAAAGTGGTCAGGAGTTGAGAAATAGAAAGGGATCCTTCCTCTATTAGGTTACCAGTGATGAAAAAGTTGGTTTGCAGCACTTATCAAAAAGGTCTGAGCTAAGACTGTAACATGGCTTTCAGGAACCGGTAGTTTACTAGAAGAGTATTTAAAAAAAAAAAATCTGAAAAAAAAATCAGCCCAAAGTCACCACTATAGTGTTTGTATTCCTTAATGACTCCAGCATGAATTATTTTCCCTAAAACTTTCACAGGGCATTTGAATCACCAGTAATAATTCCAGAGAGCAACAGCGTGAATATTTTGTACCTGTGTAAAGATGATCTCAACAAAAAGATCAGAGGCTTATGAAGATAAGCAGTGCTGTGTGTCTGGAGTCTGATATAAACAGTGAGCAGATCATGGACTTGAGGGTGCTCTGCGGGCCAGATGAGTGCTCCCTCGGAGCAAGGAGCAGTGTGTTGCACTTGCTGCTGAGCAGCTCCTGACATCAGAATATTGGCTACAAGGGTGTGCGACGGGTGGTGTAGGAAGCTGAGGCTTTCAGAAATTTCTTTGGTGCACTGGAGTAAGTCTGGTATGCAACTAGATTTAGCCTCTTCAGAGCCTCCTCTGTGTCCAGGGTGAGACTGCAACAAGCACAAGTTTCTGTCCTGGGTCTGGATTTCCCTAGCCAAGAATAGCTTACTTTCTTTCAGGACAGAGCCTGAAAGCAAAGTAACATTTATGTAGCATGGATGATCAGGAGACTAGGATCCTGGCATGAAACTGAGACATCCATCCTGGCAGTACAAAAGTCTCCTAGCAATGCTGGTGAAATGGAGTGTGAGGATCTTTTATGGGACATGCTCACAGCTGATTCTAGCTCCTCGCTCTCACCAGCTCTTCTTATCACCTCTCACTCTTTCTTTTTTCTCTCTAGAATCACACAGTGTGTTTCACTTCAGTGTACAGAGCTTTGCCACATCATTGAGCAGCACAGTATATTTGCTACCCATGGTTTTTAAATGCTTGATACACTAAGCCTTCCATATGAGCATAGGAGACAATTGGGTTTTGTACAATGGTATGCAGCCACAACCTAAAAACAGAAGCCCAAAATTCACAAGTGTATAGCCATACCTCCTTAAAAATACCTTTTGCTCTTTCATATGCCATTTCCCTCCCTTTGAAGAAAAGGTAAGTCCCGGCTTATCTGATAAAAACAGGAACACGGACAGGCAGTGACAGATGAGGGAACCCTAATATTACCCTGCCCCCAGTTTTCCCAGTCCACCACATAACAGCAAAGAGTTCATCAAAGGTTTGTCTCTGCAAGCAATGGAGACAGAGGCACAATGGGAGGTAATTTCTGCCTTCAGCTCTTCCTCACAAGGAGAGCACCAAGAGATGACAGCTTTTTGTGGTTTCTTTTCTCTACCTATGAGGTTTTGCCATGAAGGGGTGCCTTGGTCTGGCTCAGAATTGTATGCATTTCTGTGGCAAGGAAGGGAGGGATTCTGCAGTTAAGTAGTGTGTGAAGCAGTTGAATGAAGTGCTGCAGTGCACATTGTTGCTTTTAAAGATGCCAAAGTGCTGTCCCTTCTACAATGGGAGGTATGCCTGGTCCACGGGGCATGTTTTCCCCCACTGGTACTGGTGCCATCCTCCTGCGTCCATAATCGGGGCTGGGCTCTCCCCCTCCACCAGTCAATCTCTGGGGGTACCTCCGTTTTGGGTGCATCATCAGTATGTGGAAGAACTTCAAATTTTCAATCTCCTCTGTACTCTTTTTCAGATGCTGTGGTGTTATCTGTGGGGAACTAGTGGGGCCCAGAACATGACTGTGCTTCTGCAGCACTAATCTTAAGATATATATGCTGCCTTTCACTAACTGCATCGGCAGTGCCTCAATTCTTGATGTTGATCTAAGGGTTTGTTTCTGAAGGCTTTCTGTCCTTGAAGCTAAAGACTGCTGTACTGCTTTGTCTCTCCCCCCCTTCAAAATATCCTGTGTCTAATCCTCCAACATGTTCCTTGTCTTTTTTTCTGCTCTTTGTCTGTCTCTCTTTTAAGTGCCTCACATTTTTCAGACTCCATCTCTCACTCAGGCAAGGTGGGGATTTTATCTTAGTGCTCAACCCCCTTGCTGTACCGTGTGATCACTCGCAGCACAAAAATACAAGGCTGCATCCTTGGATGTCACATTCTTGATTGTCATCACAGTATAACCAGCATGCTCTCTGCTTATCTCAAACTTGGCCTCACTGTAACCATCCTCATAAAATTTCTCCCTCAGTGTGGTAGTACTGACCATTAACTTCAGACCATTTCTTGGAGGCTGTCGGTACCAGAACATATAGGCAAAGCTAGTGTAATTCTGGTAGCAGGAGATGGTCACAGTGTCTCCAGCTCTCTGAAAGATTTCTTCTGGCCATTGTGAAATGATGATTAATCCAATCCCAACACCTGAATTTGTGAGAGAGAAAAAGAGACAGTGAGGATAGCAGTACAGATGACAACTTTATGCCCTTTATCTAACACCAGCCCAGCATGGCCTTGATGAGGGTTGTGTTGCACATGGATCTGTTGTCTCTTACCAGGTAAAAAAGGAAGCAAAACAGTCAGCATGGCCCTTCAGGTGTCCCAGGACAGTGTGTTCCTGCTCATTTTGAGCTAAGAGTTAAGAGAGACTCATGCGCCTCCCTTTCCTCTGATTTTCTGTCAAGCTTGGGCAGAGAAGAGAGAAGGGACTGCCCACCTTTGATACTTTCTTTGGTGAGCCATTAAAAGCAAAGATAAGTATTCAAGTGGCTCTGAGTTTTCCACAAGACAGGCAGTGTTTAACACACATATTTATTTCCAATGATCTTCAGTAATCCTGATATTGCAACTTCCAAACCATGAGGGATGTTTCTGAGGTTTTCTCTTTTTCTTCACATTTTATTGATATCCGCCCTCTCATATTTATCTAAAGCTCTAGAGAGATTTATATCTTCCTTTTACCTCTACATATTTGTAGAATAGGTATGTTCTGTCTGTGAGACTGGCAATACTGTACTTTCTCTGTACCCAAGGCTGAGGTCATCATACCAGGCTAGCGTCATACCAGGATTCAGAGCAGTGTGAATCTCAAAAATTTGGTAATGAATGTTTCTTGTCTCACTTTTTTAATCCTGCTTTTTTAAGGTGTTAACAGAAATTACCTGAGAAGCTATAGCTTCTTCCCAGACAGGAAAGAAAATATATTTTATATCATGTATAGAAGTTTTGTATGATCTTCAGTATCATGGACACTTAGAATCTGTGAAGTAGGGGTTTGATCATTGCTCCTGTTCAGTCCCTGCCAGTGCTCATCACTGTGGGTTTTCTCAGGATAAATTATTCCTTACCTATGAGATTCCTTACCCAGTGAGATGGAGCCCTGTGCTGGAGATATTACAGTTTCAGTGACTTTTCAAGGAATTGTAGGCAATATAGAACTTTTCAAAAATTACTTTCCATATATTTTACCTTTTTATTTGAATATTTGTGCTATTTTAAGAATCAATACAAAATCAATAGCAAGGAAATTTGAAAAAATTTAATATGCTTTAATATTTTTTTGTGTTTGACACAGATTACCCTTTGATGCATAAATAGCTAAAATAGCGCTTACTCCTCACAACCTATTCTTTTTATTTTCTCATGAAAGGTTTGTTTTGACAGTTTATTCTCCACTTGATTTTTTTGGTATTTTGCCATTTCACCTTAGTGCTTGGATGGGATGCCTTTAGACACTTCCATGGGGCCTGCTGAGACAGTTCCATGGGACAGTGCTGCTTTGATGAATGTCTCAAAATGACCCTACATGCCTTGAGCATGGAGACAGTACAGGATTTTTAGTTTGATTACTGTCTGTCATGCCAAACCTGTTAAAAACCTTTTCTTCTGGTATTAATCAGACCTTAAGTCCTGAAGGGAGAAACTGTTTCAGAGGCTAATGGGAAATGAAACAGATTATGGAGACTATGGGAATTAATTCTAAGACTATTCCGTTTAAGAACTCTGAGACAAAGCGAAATCATTTCAGTGCACTTGGGCTACACATTCTTCTCTAATCACTTGTGTTAGAATATATTATTCATTCCAGGATGAAGATTTTTAATCAAAGCAACTTTTCTGTCTCAGGAAACAAGAGATGATTGCAGACTCTCCAAGAGAAGGAAGTATCTGGAAGATGCAACTCAGGACCTCTAGTGTGTCTCTATGGAATTGCCTAAGATGTCGCTGCCTTCTGAAGAGTAGCTAGATTGACAGCCCTTTTCTTTTTCACTTCAAAACTTTTAATTCTTTCAGTCTATTTTCTTTTAAGATTAAAGAAGAAATGAGTGAAAACAAAAAAATACCGAGATAAAGGCAGGTATGTTCAAGCTTCCCAAAAAAGTCCCAGAACTACCACACTTGAGGAAGAATAAAAGCAGGAAAATAGAGGAATACAGGAAAATAGAGTTGTGAAAGGGATCACTCACATGTAACTGGATGTTGGTGAGTATGCTTGTCTGGCTATGATTTGTACCTGCTTAGCTCAGTGCATCCATGTCTTATTATGTCCCATTTCTAAGTGTTTATTTGAAGGAGGGACTGTCTATTCTGTGTGCATATGTTTTGTGTATGGACATCTTAGTGCTAGGAACTGGAGTCAGACCACAGGTACCACCAGCGGGAGAGACCAGAGTGAGTGAACTTAAGCACCAGGAACCGGAGTAAGGCCACAGGTAAGAGGTACCATTTTTTGTCATGCTGGCAGCAGGGGTGAGAGTGTGAGTGTGTAATCACTAGTGAACACGGAGCCAGACAATCTGTCAAGAAAGTGAGGTGACCTGGGTTTCAGGTGTGTGTCTCCAATGCCAAGAATAGCAGGAGGTGGCAATCAGAGGAAGCAGGGGAGTCCCAGGCATCTACTGGAGAGTGTCCTGTGCGGGAGGTGTGTGCATATACCAGCAATTAGAGTGGGGCTGAAGGACTTTGGGGCTCATGAGTCTGGGTGCTGGCACATGTGTTTACTGGGATCCAGTGTCAGTTCAGTTCAAGTGTAGAAACCTGTGGAAAGTTTGCACACTGTAGTTATGTATACATCTATTTCCCACTATTGAATCCCAGCCAGAGAGGAACAAAAGATGAGGCCACTAGTGCTGTTTGTGTTTGTGGGCCTTGTGGGTGCATCTGTGTTGATCTGTATGCTCATCTGTGTATACATGTATATTTGTGTGTCTGCTGGGGATGCATTCTCAGCCTTGGCTGGACCAGGGGACAAGGAGCTGTGGCAGCCTCTGTTCTGTCAGGCCACCAGATTCAGCCCAGCCTACCAGTGAGCCTCATCTCCTTCTTAATGGAAAAAGGGACCATAGAAGAGATGTAAGAATGAGGAAAGGGCAGAGGTACCCAGCCTACATGGAAGAAAACCAAAGGAAGAAGGAAAACATTCTTACTGAAGAGTGTTTACTATAAACTGGGAACACTAAGTACTGGCTTAACAGGGGTTTGTGCTGGATTTGAAAACTAATGTCATGAAACAGAGCATCAAACAAAGGTTGGCTTTCCTATCCCAAATGATGGAGAAAAATACCTGTTGCAATACAAGGAAGGCACTGGCAACCCATTTTCAGACCTCCATGTAGGTTTAGTGCTTAAGACCAGGACAGGTCAATGGTGACTGAATCAGATATCTCTTTAGTCTTAGTGGATTTAAGGCACCTAAGACCAGTTTCTTTCAGTAGCCTATACCAGTACAGAAAATTTCTCTAAGGCCAACTCTTTGCAGACAATTCTGAGAGAAATCCCTCCTCTTCAGGCTTGTCATCACAGATCCCTTGCCCATGCAGAACCACACTGCTCTCTTCACACCTCTCATCCCCAACCAGTCCATTCTAATTCCATTTCTAATGGAAACAGATATGTCTCCTTGTTTTGTGCAAGTTCCTCTTCCTCACCCATTCTATTTCATTGTGTCAGCCTTGCTGGTCCCCACTTCTAAACTGTTTCCCAAGTTTTTCAGACCTTCTGATTTTCCACCTTGGCCTCTTTATGCTTTTCCCAGTCCTTCTTTGGCTTCCCTTTTGTTTCACAAATTTTCCATCCTGTATTTTTACAGCAAAGAGTTGGTTTCTATGTTTAGAGATGTTAAAACTGCTCAGTAGTTGCCCAGTTTACACAGGCTCTGGGTATACAGACCCTTCAGGGAAGGCTTTTCAGGCTGCTCTCTTACAGATCATATGCTGGATGAGATGGATTAAAGAAATACTTTAAAATCTAAACTGCCTCATCTGCTATGTTCTTTCAAGGCCCTTCCTTCTAGTCCAGCCATTTGCTGAAGATTCCTGGGACACAGTCTGTTTCTCACCTCAAAGGCTAATGCTTTATATTCATGTCTGGCTCCATGTGAGACCCCTGTTCTTATGATTTTCCTGCCATCTCCCTTGTACCATGCTCTCTTCTTACTTTGTTATTCCCTCAGCGCCTCTGGCCACAGTCATCTAAGACCCCTTCCTAGTTGTGAGCTCAGCCACTCTGAAAGAAGTAATAACTTTCCTTCTTCACTGCTCAAAAAATTAACAAAAAACAGAACTGCTGTAGGGTAGTGAAGAAACCAGAGATGACATGAAGGCTATGTAGAGTTAGGCACTGTTGGACACCTGATGTTATAGCAGAATGTAAGAAATCACATTTAAGGTATTTGCATGTATTTGTTGAAAGTACTGGAACAGTGGTCTCCAAACATTTTTCATTCTGCACCTCTGTCAGTTAAATATTTTTAAATACACATCTCCAATATTTGTATATTTAGTAGTTTATCATTATGTACTTATAATACTAAAGTTCTGATGCTTCGTTCCATGCCTCAATGCAACGTCTTGCACACCCCTAGAGGTACATGCACCCCACTTTGAAGTCTTCTGCACAGGAATATTGTAAGCCATCAATTATATATAAAAAGTAGAAGATGCAAAGCCCTTCACCAGACATTCTCCTGTCCCCCACCAACTGAAGAGCTGGTGTTCCTAGGTCTTAAGAGTGCCTTTCCAGAAACACCTCACAGGCAGGGGACACTTGGGAAGAGAGAAGCAATGGCATTTCCACCACCAAGCTCTGTGAGATGTAAAAGGACTAACCTCAGAAACTCCTCCAATTTATATTCAAGGAAGCTTTATCTCTGTCAGCCCATGGTCTCACCAGCTTTCTCTTTCCCAGGATCTTGCATCAGCCTGGACAAATGTATTTCTTTATCCGAGTCCAGTGTTGATACAGCTGACTGAAATACATGAAGCAAGAACATGGAGTTCTAGAAATGGCAGCTGCCATTGCTTGTCCATTGATAATACCTAACACAGCTGCCCTCCATCCACCAGGCCTCCTCCTTCCTGTGCCCCTGGAGCCCCCAGCTTTCTGCTGCAGCATCACTGCATGAAATGTGAGACTCATTTGCAGCAACAGGTCTACACCCTTGGGTGTATTCTTTGGAAGACCCTGAAGAAAACCTTACAATGAATCTGTGAAAGCTTTAGCAGCATTGAGCAGAAGGGGGTATCTACATTTCAGATGGGGATTTGTCCCCTCAAAGAAAGGAAGGAGATGTTCCAGTTTCAGATGTAATTCAAAGGACTCTGTTCATCCTCCAGAGTCCTCATGGAAAGGCCTGAAGGCCTGCTCTGAGACAGTCTGTTTGCTGCATGAGCTCTCAGTTGTGCATCAGAAACATCCTGCTTGCCTTCATTTGAGATCAGTTTGCTCCATGAAAAAGACATGCACTGTGAAGTTCTGGGCTTCATCGGAGCCTCTAGAAGGGGTGTCAGAGAGGCTGTAAGGAGAACAGGAGGGACTTGGGTGAGGTATATTCAGTAGATGTCTGCCTTCAAAGGCTTAGGAACACAAGAACAAAGGAACTAAGACCCAAGTGTCTGGCCAAGAGCTTTGGCAGTAGCGCAGGAAGAGGCCAAGAGTCTCCTCTTGCTGATTTAAGCAAGTAGCATAAAAGACTCTCAGAGATCTTGTTCTTCTAGGGCATTGCCAACCAGCCCCTCATGATACAATTCCTGCAGTTAAGAATAACTGATAAATCAAAGATCAGAGTTGGTTAAATAAGTAAGAAAGGAAACCAATAAAAAGTACCAAGAAAAAGGCAGGCATGGCCAAGCTTCCCAATCCAGATGTTCTGTTTCCAGATTTTCCTGAAATTTGGGTGGATACTAATCCAAATGCTAAACTCTGTGAAAAGAAGGAAAGAGAAGCTGTTCCTCATAGCCAATATGTTACCTAATATGATATAAAAGCTATAGATCAGGAAAACTGTTGGTTTTTAAAATGTCAGTCTGTCTCTATTCCAATGGTATGTTTTGGACGACGAAATTATAAATCCACAGGGAGATCAAATTATACACCTTGTAGACAAGAAAACTTTCCCATTTTGTTTATTTATAATTGGATTGGACATATTTGGTCATTTTTGCCATGCTTAGATCTATTATCAACCTCTTCCTTTCCCACAGGAAGCTTCTAATCCTTATTTTTTCTATAGGATAAAACATGCTTCTGAGAAAGCTGGGCACTGATACCAGTTTAAGGGCCAATAAAATTACTGCAGGCCCTTGGAGGAGTCACTGGCCTACGACTTGTGCTTTAACGTGAAGGAAAGTTTACATCTGGACAGTGCCACTGTGGGTATCAGTCCTCCAGGGTTCTCAAAGAAATCAGTCGAAAGGAATGGAGTTGAAAGAGTATTCCTATTTATTCTCTCATTCTATTCAAGCATCTCAAAAAATATGTCTTCTGTATAATGTGTCTTGAGAGTATCCCATGTCTTTTGGGAGATAATATGATGAAGTTGGCAACTGCATGGAAAATGAAAATGATTATTCATCAAAGGCATTAAGCTTTAGCAAACTTTGCATCATGGTAGAACACCTCATCCTTCCCAAGAAGGATTTCAGAAGATCTTACTTCTTGTGTTCACAGCATTATTTTTCATATGCATTACATTGATAAACATCAGCATTATCCCAAAATTCTTCTGTGGCAAACACATGTCTCTCTAGAACATTCCAAGGATGAATAAAACACATGATTTGGTACTTAGGCAGATATTTCCATATAGATTAGGAGAGAGAAATTAGGAAAGGGCGATGGTGAGCATTCCCACATTTGTAGTATTTAGCCTGGGAAGCAGTGGAGGACAAAAAATATTTTCTTTTCATACTCCTTTTGAAATTACTTATGAGGAATTTTATTTAGGAAAACAGTGGTATATATAAGACAAAAAGACACACATATTATTCAAGGAAAGGAGTAAACTAAATGAAGTTATCCACTGGTGTTGTTTGTTTGTTTCACAAATAAATTCATTATATCTTACTTCTGGTAAAAATATGCATTTTAAGAAAGAAATCATCAGCACAGAAGAATCTCAATAGGGTTTGACAGTTGTTCGTCACATCTGCTGAGTATTAGAATGAGAAAGTCAAAAAGCTACTCTTCCAAAACCAAAATGTATTTTTTAATTGAAGGCTGACATCTGGAATAATTTAAAATAGATCCCTGTCTTAGGACAGGTTTATGATTAACACATGTGTTATTTGTGCTTTCTACAGGTACCTGTTATTGCCCACATTTGGATCTTCAAATTTTCCACTGTGTACTTTTTAAC
>JAWWTY010000001.1:28882278-28952650 GCA_035222235.1 Margarornis squamiger
CCACAGTGGCACTGTCCAGATGTAAACTTTCCTTCACGTTAAAGCACAAGTCGTAGGCCAGTGACTCCTCCAAGGGCTGCATGAATTTTGTTGGCTGTTAAACTGGTATCAGTGCCCAGCTTTCTTAGAAGCATGTTTTATCCTGTGAAATAAGTAAGGATTAGAAGGTTCCTGTGGGAAAGGAAAAGGTTGATAGTAGGTCTAGGCATGGCAAAAATGACCAAAGATGTCCAATCCTATAATAACTAAGCCGAACAGGAGGATTTTCTAGTTTACAGCAGGGGGTTTATAATTTCTTTGTCCAAAACATGCCATTGGCATAGAGACAGGCTGTCATCAGATATGCTGCTGATCATTCCATAGACCTATTGTAAGGTTTTTCTCTAGGGTCTTCCAAAGAAATCACTCAAGACTGTACATCTGCTGCTGCAAATGAATCTTATTTCATGCAGTGATGCTGCAGCAGAAAGCTGGGGGCTCCAGGGGCACAGGAAGGAGGAGGCCCGGTGGAGGGAGGGCAGCCGTGTTAGGTATTATCAATGGACAAGCAATGGCAGCTGGCATTTCTAGAACTCCATGTTCCTACTTCATGTATTTCAGTCAGCTGTATCAACACTGGACTCGGATAAAGAAATACATTTGTCCAGGCTGATGCAAGATCCTGGGAAAGAGAAAGCTGGTGAGACCATGGGCTGACAGAGATAAAGCTTCCTTGAATATAAATTGGAGGAGTTTCTGAGGTTAGTCCTTTTACATCTCACAGAGCTTGGTGGTGGAGGGTTCGTTGATTCTCTTTCCAAGTCTCTCTTGTCTGGGAGCAGCTGCTACATTTTCCAAAGCTCTCTACACCTAAGCAAGCCTGCTGTCACAGCTTCTAGCCTTGTTCTTTTTGCATGTGTTCCTCTTTCACCAATGGCCACCAATGCTTTTCTTCCGTTTCTACCCATGCCAAAGACATGGATTCTCAGTGTTCTAGAGAGAAAGAAGACATATGACATGACAGGAGTGAATAAAATAAGTGTCTGAAGAGCCAAGGGAAAGATGATTTGTTTCTTGTCTCTTTCTTTCAAAAAATCAGGGAGAAACATGCAAAGCCTAGGGAGGGTGGCTGGTTCAAAACACTTCCTCCTCTTTTTGGAAAGCTGTGAAGTCCTTCCTACAGGTTTTTGTGGGAAAAGTTGCAGAAGATTTACATGGCCTCAAAAAGAGCAGGGACACCTTTACGGAAGAAAAATTCTTGGAGGGCTATGAGTTTGAAGGACACCTGATCCGTCCTCCCTCATTCCCAGGAATGGCCTGGTGTTTTACAGTTTGTTGCTACTGTAGCCTGGTAAGAGACCACATATTATGATGCATCTCTCTGGACTGTCACCTATCTGCCAGTGTGCCACCCATGACCCAGAGAAGGACAGTCAGCATTTCTCAAGTCCTGCATGAGTCTGGAGAGTTGCCTAAACTAATCCCTTCATTTTCTGGAGCAGACAAGGTCTCCTGGGAGCATCTCAGCCCCTTTTAAGCAGGGTGGGATGGTCTGACCTGACAAAGATGTGTGTTAGAAGGTGAGTTTATCTTACAGTGCTTCTGGATTGTTCTTTTTCAGATAGAGATGGAAGTGGGAATAGCCCTTAATGACGGAATACTTGCCCTAGTGGTTCTGAGTTCTGGAAGGGGTTTGGTTGGAGAGTAAAATACCAGTCTATCCTAGGCAACATAAGATTCCTCAGAGGATTGTTTCCCATTGCCTCCTCCATCACCTCCTCCATCGCTTCCTCTTTCTCTACTTCTGCTGTCTCTTCCACAACCTTGTTACCTAATCTTTCTCTTTTCTTCTCTGCCATTTTTGCCATCCCCTTCTGTCCCCTCCTCTGTCACCTTCACTTCTTCTGCAACTTTATTCCTCCTCTTCCTCCTTCTGTTCTTCCATCAGCTTCTTCTGACACTTCCTTCTGCTGCCTTATTCCATGACGTTCTTCATCCCCTCCTTCCCCTCTTCTTCCACCACCTTCATCTGCCATGTTCTTCTGTTGCCTTCTATGTATTGTCCTCCTTTTCCTCTTCCAATGCCTTCTTTCACCACCTCCTACATCACCTCCTTCATTTCTGCTGCCACATTCTCCTACCACCTCCTTTCACCACCTCTGTCAACTCCACCGTTTCTTCGTTCACCACTTTCTTTCATCTCCTCCTCCTTCTCTTCTTACACCATTTCCTGCCACCATTTCTTCTATCACTTCTGTCATTGCCTTTTCCATCCCTTCCCTTTCTCTTCTTCCTATTCATTCTCCTGCTGTCTTATTTCCATCACCTCCCCTTTCTCTTTTTCCATGACCATTTCCTCCATTGCCTCTTCTTTCTCTTCTTCTCCTGCCTTCCTGCACCACCTTCTTCTGTACTCCTTGTCACTTACTATTTCCTTCCACCACTTCTTCTGCCACCTTCTCCCATTGCCTCCTCCTTCTTCTGTCACCTTCTTCTGTCACTTTTTTCATCCCGTGATTTTCTTCTTTCATCACCTTCTTCCACCACCTTCTTCTACCACTTTTTTCTTCACCTTCCTCTTTCCCTTCTTCTACCACTCCATCTTCTGACACTTTCTTCTGTTGTCTCCTTCAATGCCTTTTCCTTTTCTTCCACCACCTTCTTCCAGTGTCTTCTTCTGTCACTTATTCCATCACATTCTCCATCACCTCCTCCTTCTCTAATGCCAGTACCTTCTTCAGTTGCCTTCTTCTTTTGCCTCCTCCGTCATCTCCTCCTGTTCTTCTTGTCACACACTTCTGCTGCCTTCTTCCTTCTCATCCTCTTTCTCTTCTGTCCTCTCTTCTTCCACTGCTTTTTTCCAGCACCACTACTTTCTACTTCACTTCTTCTGCCATCTTTTCCCTTCATCTCCTCTGTTGTCTCTTCATTCTTCTTCCACTGCCTTTATCCACCATCTTCTTCCATTCCTTTTCAGTTGATTCCTCCTTCTTTACTTCCATAGCCCCTTCCATGCTCTCCTTCACTGCCTTTTTTCCATTGCCTCCTAATTTTCTTCCAATATCTTCTTCTGCTGCCTTCCTCCATTGCCTTCTTTGTAGCCTCCTCCTTCTCTTCTTCTGGCACCTACTTCCTTTGCTTCCTTCATTTTCTTCTGCTTTTCATCTTCTGTGGCTTTCTTTCTCTGCCTTTTTTTGTTGCCTCCTCCATTGCCTCCTCCGTCTATTCTTCTGCCTGTTTCTGTTGCCTTCATCTGCCACCACCAGCTTCCAATATAAATGCCTTCCTTCTGCCACCTCCACCTTCTTCTGTCTTCTTCCACCACCTTCTGTTTATGCCTCCTTCTACTGCTGCTGCCTTTGTTCACCGTCTTTCTCTACTGCCTGCCTCCACTGCTTTCTGCTGCCACTGTCTCCTGCCAACACAGTCTTCTGTCAGATTCCATCACTGCCTCCTGCTCCTGCCTTCTGCTTCTTCCACCTCCCACTGCTGCTGCTTTCCACTGCTGAATTAATCAGCCACTGCCTCCATATGCTGAAACTGCCTTCTCTCTTCCCTGCCTTTACCACTGCATTGCACCACCACACCCTTCTACGACTTCCACCTTTAGACACTGTATTCTTCCACCTGTTGCCTCTGCCACCTTCCATGTCTTCCCCCTTCTCTTATTCACCACCTTCTTCTTCCAACTTCTTCCATCATTTTCTCCTGTCACCTACTGTGTCACCTCATCTATCATCTTCTTCACTTCACCACCTTCTTCTGCCTCTTTCTTCTATCATCTCTTCTGTCACCTGCTCCTTCTCTGCTTCCACTGCAGCCTTTTGCCACTTCTTTGGTCACCTTCTGCTTTGCCTCCTCTTTATCCTCCTCCATGGCCTTTTGTTGCTAACCTAACTGCTGCCACTCCTTGCTTCTGCTGCCTCTTCCATCATTTCCTTCTTCTCTTCTTCCTCATCTCCAAGCCATCCTAATGAAACACTTATTGGCAAGCGCAATAATTACAACTGTTCTTGTTAATGACTGTATAGAAATGTCTGTATCCACTCATAAGCAAGCGTAGCATTTTAACAGCATGAAGAAAAACAGCTTTTTCCCCCCCCTAGTATATTTCTCACTGGTACAACTCACAAGTCAATAATGTACTATTGCACTGATCTTTGAGTAAATCACAGCACCCTTCTACATGTCTACCTTCCTGCCTTTTTGTGTGTCTTAGCTATACATACCAGAGATTTTAAGATAAGGACACTTTACATTCGTTATTTTCACTTTGTCCAAAATAAAATAAATACAATGGGATCCTTATAGCAAAACCAGAACTGAAGTGTCATATCCAGACTATGCTTTGTGCTCTTTGACAATAAAGACACTGTTTCATAGCATCACAGAATATTTTTTGCCTGAAGGAACAAGCAGGGTTGGGGGTCTGTGGTCCAACCTCCAACTCAAAGCAATACCAGTTTTTAACCTAGAAGAGGTTAATTAGGCACTTACCCAGCTGAGAATTGGAAACCTCCAAAGAGGGAGATTCTACAGTCTTTCTGACACTTTCTGTTCTAGCACTTGTAGGACTCTCAAGGCTAACTTTTTCCCTTTTACTCCTCCAACTTGTAACCATTCCCTCTTGTCATTATGGCATGTACTGTATCTATGTCCCTACCTCTGCCTTTTCTGGTGGTAAAAGATTGGAATTGCACCTTCCACTGCTCCACCTGTCCTCAGCTTTCTTCTCTCCAAGCTAAAGAACAACAGCTCTCTTGTTTCCTCTTGTCATGTGCCACCTAATCATCTTGGACACTAATCAACTTGTTGGCCATATGCTGGAAATTCTTCCGGATGTTAATACTACTTACACATGGAGGGGAAGGTGTGTACAAAACTGGACTTTGTGCAGTTCTTTTTTAATAGTCAGTTCTCTGTAAGGACCAAGAAGGGGTTAGTCATCAAAGTTGGTAACACAGGTCAAGCAGAAAATGGATAAAATTGCATTTTGCTAATGAAATAGGTATGTACATGTAGTGGTGACCCAGAAATGAGGAAGAGTCTGTGATCCGTGCTGCCCTTAATTATAGGAGGGACAGATATTTATCTTTTTTTTTACAATTTTTGCATGGTGCAAAGAAATTTAGCTATTTTTCCTAACCTAGAAAGCAGGGTAAGAATAATTTTCCATTTTTCTTAGCCTGGTCCAGACACTTAAATCATTGTAGTGTGTCAGTGCCCTAGAACGCAGTGAGGCTTTTGTCTATAAATAATAATTACAGGCATCGTAACATACTAGATTCTTTCTATAGTGTGTACTTGTTGACAAGTAACATTGGTGTTTGAAATGCATGAGAGGATGGGTGGGTCCAAGTCACAATTCTTTGGTACTTGTGCAATCATTTTCATTAGTCAATATGATAAGAGACAAATAATTTCCTAGGACTGTGATGACTGTTGCTGGCACGCAAAATGAAATCATTCCATGAAATGCATGTCAAGAACCGTGTCCAGGAGATTTTCCTTGAGATGTATTGCATTGATTTTAAAATATATCATACTGGATGCACCACCGGCTGGATGGGAGGAGCACACGTGCATTTTCCCTGTGGGTGCTTCAAGGGACACTGTATCTATAAGGGATAATGTAGGTAATCTACCAGCTCTCTCAGGACAAATGAAAGCTAAAGATTTTAAAAAATGATGGCCTGAGAATATGGTTCCTTACTGAAATCAAAGACCAGGTCAATTCCAGTGAAACACAACAGAATCATAGAATCATAGAATGTTAAGGGATTGGAATGGACCTTAAAGACCATCTGGTTCCAACTCTCCCTGCCATAACTCTGGGTCATTAGTTTGGCACTTTACTTCTCATGCTACTCACACAGCGTCTTCTTATGCCTGTGGCCAGTTGTCCTACTTTAGAGCAGCAAATGAATATGGCATTTAAATGTTCTGGATTTCAATACAATTTAAAGGTGAAGCCTTAAAGGCTTTGTGGACCTTGCACTTAACATTAGTTTCTCAGTTCCTACAAGGATATAACAGGTCATTACATGGTTGTAGAGATAAAAGGGGACTCTTCAGATGCAGCTGATATTTTATTATAGCGTGTAAACCCACAGAGATGCTAGGAAGATTTCCAGTAGGACAAATTTCCTAAACTTTTAATTAATCCAGAAAAGTATTTTGATTTGTGAGGTCTTTTCACTATTACTTTTTCCCCAAAAATTGTTTTAATAAATTTATAAGGACTATGAAATAAAAGTCAGGCCATTGCTTTCTAGTTACTATATATTATGTGAGGTGCTACTAGTATGACACTCAAGAAAATGCTCCCATAGTGAGGTTGATCAACAACAGAAGTCTCACTTTAAAGATTATCCAAATCGCAGAGACTGGAGTCAGCCAGGCTTCTCCATCAAGGGTTTGGACTTGTCTGGGAGATTTCATGCAGTGAAGCCCTTGCAGAGAGGGCTTTTGACATAAGCAATTAGTTGTTTTTTATATATTTTTGGTGTAGATACATAAGTTGGCAGAGGACATCAGTTGCCTGGAATAGTTGTTGCTGACTTCTGGTCTTCTGCAGAGTCATTTTTTTATCACAGTTTCTTTGTCCTGCACCCACCAGGGTTTTTGGGTTTTTTTTGAGAGGAACACACTGTTATTTATGAAATCCCAAGAGAATTCTGTCACGGCAAAAGATGTGTTTGTCAGTAAAACGTACACAAGATCTGTTGAAATACTATTTGCTATGGAAAACTTGTGCTTTTTTTAACTACCATTCTTCACTGCAGTGCATGAAAATGACGGATGATGCTATCTCTCTCATGTACAATACAATTCAACATCTTCAATAATGTGTTGGACAGTGGGACAGAGTGCACCCTTAACAATTTTGCAGATGATACGAAATTGGGAGGACTGGTGCACCTGTTCAGAAAAATGCAGCATCCTGTACATTGGAAAGAATAACCTCATGTACCAAAGCTGAAAAGCAGTTTTGCAATAAAAAAAAAGTGATGTAGGAGTCCTCAAGGAAAAGTTGAAGATGAGTCAGCAATGTGCCCTTGAAGTAAATAAGACCAACAGCATCTCTAAATGCAGTAAGAAAAGTGTTCTCAGATCAAGGAAGTTATTACCCTCTGCTCTGCACAGGTGACATCACATCTGGGGTATGTGTTCAGTTCTGGACTCCACAGCACAAGAATTACATGGACATGCTGGGAGAAGTCCAGTAAAGGAACACTAAGATCATGAAAGGACTGGAGCACCTTTCATATGAGAAGAGGCTGAGAGATCTGGCTTTGTTTAGCCTTAAAAAAACAAGGTTCAGGGAGAATCTAACTGATGGCTATGAATGTCTGAATAAGGAAAACAAAGTCAGTCTCTTCTCAGTTGTGTAAGAGGCATAAATTCAATTACAGAAAATCCTGCTTAAATACAAAGCCTCTCTTTTTTTACTGTAAGTCAAACACAGCAACAGGTTGCCCAGCTATGCTGTGTAATCCTTGAATATCTTTGGATATTGAATACCTTTGGAGATGTAAAAAACCTGATTGCACACCAAGCAATCTGCACTAGCTGACTATGGTTCAAGAGCAGAGGTCAGTCTAGAGAGTCTCCAGAGGTTCCTTCAGCCTCAAGATATTCTTTGTGATTCCATAAGTGGAATCTTAAAACCAAAGAGTCGTAAATGTTCTGTTAATTTCTGAGGTGTTTGCATAAATAAAATGCTGATTTCTAAACTGACTCTCAAACACCCAGGAAAGAGGAAGATGCTTTTTTCTCTATCTAATAAGTTGACTCTTTCTATCTGCACCACATTTCAACTTTCCTTTTAGAGATTACTGCTATGCTGCCTGCAATGCACTGAAGTAAGATACGTTAAAACCAATAAAAACTGTTCCATTAAACCGTATAGGTTTATGGTCAAGGTCCTGCTCTCTTAGCACTCTTAATAAATTGGAAGAAGCAAATCCTAGACCTAGTCTCATAGGAATAGTTGTATTATCTACTGAAACTACCAGGAACATATATTCAATTTACTGACTCTAAAGTTAACTTGGAGAGATTTTATGCGCAATTTTAACTGTAAGACTGTCTCTTCTGTCTCCATTAGTCCTATAAAAGATGACATAGCACACTGCAAAGTAAAATCTTTACTTATCCTTGAACCTGCAGGCATACAAACTACCCTCAAATTTTTGTACCTAAATCTATCCCAGTCCAGGATGCCTCAAGTGATAGGTCCCCCACCAAATATCAATGCTGATCTCCTGGTTGTTTTCTCTTGAAGAAGTTAAACAGAAGGGACAGCTAGGCCTGCAATGATTCCTTCTGAAATGTCTAAGCTTGTGTAAATTAATTGCTTTAAAAGACACAACTTGTTATACAAAGTCCAGCTAACAACCATTAAAGCTAAGTGAATTCTAAGTAGAAAGACGAAATATCCTGTGGGCCACCATTAATTCACTAAGCAGCTAATTCTTCCTTCAGCTCTCTGTTTCTCTTCTACACTTTTTTCCTCTCATCAAAATGCCTGAGGAAAATAAAAACAGTTGAAAACATTTTCCTACAGAGAAGAGAGATGTGAAGAATTCATCTCACCAGTTCCCATAGTCTGTGTGTAGAAAACCACAAAGAGTTTGAAGGAAAGATTCTGTGGGAGCAGATATGAAAATCCTAGCTCAACCATTTTGATCCTTGCTATCCCCCATGTCACTGGCTCTTCAAAACGTCTGTTTGCTTGGCAGTTCATTGTTGAACTACTGCTCAATTTCCAAGATGTATGTGTGCCTTGAAAGGGCCAGGTGGACGAAAGATGAATGAGCAGGCTATTCTGGCATCATTTAGCAAACTTTCAATATGACTCCTGCAGTTGATCCAGATGCTCTCATTCATATGAAGACACTATTATGAGCAGTTCCTACAACCTTTTCTCACTCTTTAACCTTGTTTGACTCTCTGCATAACTCCCTCTTTTCTGCATCACAGTACATAATTTCTGTATCCCTGCAGATTTCTCTCAAGCTTTCACTTATTTCACTGATTTCTCTCTCCTAGAATGGAAAGGAAATTTGTAGTTGTGTCAGTGACTTCAGGGGCTGCAGTTCAAGCAGTGGAGAAACTGTCCTACCAAAAGCACATAACCTATTCTGCAGGACACTCTCTGCAGCTGCACAAAGTACAAGAAGTCTTGTTGTATGGCATGAAAATGGTCTCTTAGTGTAAAGTGCTTTCAGTAGTGAAGGCAAAGTGAGCAAGCCATTCACTGGAGATGGGTATTTGGCATGGGCTTCCGGAATCTGGAATGCTACCAGTATGCACTGCACAGCTAGCAGTTTTATGATACTAGAATTGCTAAAACCTGCAAAGATTCTGATAATGGCTTCAACAGCTGTGTCACAGATCAAATGTTTTACATGATCTTAGTCAAGTCATAATTATCCTAGCCAACACAATTCCAAGACCCAAACTCTGTTTATGAGATTAGTTCAAGCTCCCTGATTGTAGTCAGCAGGAGTACAGTCTAATTTAGAGCTAATCTATGAAGCGACTAAAGTTCCTCAACATCTACTGAACTTAGTGAAAGGTAAATCCTTCTCCTTTGGGATGCTTCTGATGATCTGCACCCCACATAAGGAGAGTATTCCAGTCACAAATTCTGGTTGACACACAGTCTTATAGACACAGAATACTGCTAGTCCTGCTATCAATTTCACTGAAAAACAGATTGACACAGTTTTTGACATTTTTCCCTGTCCTCCAAAAGACAAGCATATTTTCTTATGTAAGACCTCATTATTATACTTCACTCTCTCTATGGCTGTATTAAGAGATAGTCCTCATGGGACTTGGAAATACCATTCTTATTGGACAGCACATTTCTGTACAGCTCCATATTGATTTCAGGGTTCTATAATTGTGTTTCTATGGTACTGTAACCCAACACATCAGGGAGAACTTCTGTTATTCAAGATTCATAGAAATTTCCTTGAAGTCAGAAGCAGAAAGATGATACTTGAATCACTTTGAGCGATATACTAATGCCTTTGGAATATAAATACTCTCTGGATGATATCCTGTGATTTCAGAGTTCTTCCTTATTATTTGGGTTGCTCTCACTTTGGGGTTTCTTTTTATGCGATTCTAGCTTTTTAAAAACTTACTATGATAATTATTAAATATTTTATTGTGCTACACCCTGCAGCTTCAGGGCATACTGAAGGGCACTGCTATGATGTTTTATTTCACTTGTCAGTGAATGTGGTAATATTTGGAGTGTGCTTTTCTCTGGAGTGTTCACTTTACATTCTGTTACCCTAGTTATTTCCCTGTTTCTGGATGCTAAAATGGATGTCTTTTTAATGGTAAACAAAACAAACCAAAATTTAGATCACATTTATGAATGATTCTGGATGCTCTCTGAATAGGATAGTGCTTTACTGGAACAGAAACTCACAAGGGCTTCCTGCACAGCTGGATATAAGTGGTCAACTATTATCTTGGCTTGCCCACACTCTTGGCAGGACATGAAACAAAATCTGTTCCCAAAGCCATTTATACATGTTAACATAGGACTGAGCCTGATCAAAGAAGCTCTTAATCTCAAGACTGTAAAAGTCTTCTGATCCAGAGGAGTTCACAGCAAGAGACAACCTAACTCACAACCAACCAATAATGAAAAGGTTGTCTTGCTACTAAATCTTTATTTTAGAGAAACTTTCTTTGCATAACTGTGTTTCCATTTCTCTCAATAAAATGAATCTGCATGGCAAAGAGTGCCAAGGATCTTTTGGTGAGAATTACCACTTAGGACCATAGTTTCTTATTAGTAGTCACAGGGAGAACATTTTTTTAGGTTCCTTGCAATGTCACACATTCATATCATGTGCTTTACACTTGTAAAACTGGGAGCAGAGGTTGGCTAAGCAGAGCCCTTTAATGCAACTACTGTATGTTCTTAAGCTTTTGTCGATGGTCAGTTTATGCTGCATCCACTCTTTATATGCTCCTACTCAATATTTACAAATACTCTTTAAGAACAGCTTTCCCTTCCCCTCTCTTTCCTCACAGCTTTCTGCTAGTTTTTTACCTTTGCACAACAAGGTCTTTAATCTTCCACTTCCCAATTCAATGACTTGCTGAGATTTTAAGCAAAATGGATTCATTCAGAGAATTCACAGAAATTTGAGGCTTATGAAATTATTCATATGGACTAAATTATGCTATTGATTCATTAAAAACTTTTTCTGCAAACTAGCCCCGAAGAGGAATGAGTTGAAGAAGCCAATAAAATCTTTGCTTTGTTTCTGCTCAGTTAAAATGCTGAAAACCATTAAAAATTAGTTATGTCACACATATGCTTTGTGTCCGTCCTGAATTGTTTGACCAATGGAAAAACAACTGAAACAGGGCTAAAGACCTTGGAAGTCAACACTGAATAAGATTTACATTTGCCCTGCCATTGATATTGTTTAAGAATTATTCTTTTGGTACGATTGATTTCAACTGCAAGGGAATTTGGCTTCCCTATGGCAATTGAAACATAGAAGAGAAATTGACTTGGACCAAATAATAGCAAAAATCAAAGCCCAGTGTATATTGGCTCAGTTTTTTGGAGCTCAGGAATGCACTGAATGACTGGTATCTTTTTAAGGCCTAAAATGAGAAGCTTTAATAGATTTCTGCAGTTATGGGAAGTGGTTGTTTGCAAACTCACACCAATTTAAAATACCCAATTTTTTCTCACTTTAATTTGAAAAACCAGGATGTAATGGAACAACTTGCTTTGTCCCTCAGTCAGATGGCTATGGCAGGAGGTTCTGGCAGTCAGGCAGATAGCATTCTTGAGTCCCTTCCCCTGGCTGAATATACTGTTCTTAGTTCAGGTAAGCAGTCCAGTCAAGCTGATGTCAATGCCAGCACAGAACACAGGTTTTGAGAGTGAATGCAGAATTTCTTCCCATATTTCATTATTTTTAAAGCACAAGAAGTTTACAAAGGCAATATCCATGTTTGCAAAAAGAGAATGTGGTCTTCAGAGCCAATGTACTTACATATTTACATACCTGACCACAGGTACTTAACTCTGCATAGCTGCAGTTCTTCTGGGGAACTGTCAGAGGCATTTTGTCTCAGAAAACAAAAAGAGGCACTGTCAAAGCACGAGATTAGCAGCAATAGATTTTATCTATGCAGAACAATTAAAATTAAAGGAAAAAAAAACACCAAAAAAAGCCTAAACAAACCAAAACATAAAGACTTACTGGACTTCTAAGTTGATTCTTTGATAAACAGCAGCTTTGATTAACACATGTGAAAGGTTTGAGAAACATAAATACAAAAGATTAAGAGAGACAAAGCCCAAGTGCTTCTGGATGAAAGTTATCTTTCATCCAGGATGAGAGAAAGGGTGAAGGGCATGTAATAACTTTTCCTTTGAGAAAGCCATTATTTAGCTCTTAAATCTGCTGCTTTTTGCATCTACTTTTGAAGAACCAGATGCCAGCATCAGGGCCAGTCTACTACTTATGCATTACCCTTAGCATGCAATGAACTCACTGTCTGACTGGTTGTATGCTTGGAAAAATGTGGGAAAAGCATGGATTTTACTCCTGCATCTTCCCAATTACAGCAAAAATAGGCTGTCTTCACTGACACCTTAGGTGTCAAACTATGAGTTAAAGACAAATCAATGCCAAGCATATTTTGTTGCAAAATTGCACTTATTCTTGCATATGTCATGTTCAGTTTCCAGTGAAGGAAGATGAAAATCATCATGTTGCACTTGAGATCCATTAACCCAGCAGATATTTAGAAAACACATGTATTTTGATCCCCTTCAAAGCTCCAGACATCACTGCTAAGAATATTTTATGACTTCCAGAATTCCATGCTCTCTAGCACTGGTCGTTTGCAATTGTTCAGCCACACAGGATTAAAAGCATTCATCAGAAACTGAAGGATCATTTGGTGCATTAGGTTTTCTTGCCAAGTGAAGCAGAGAGACCTCACTAAAATTAATTTTAGCACATCACTAATGGAATATTCTCCTGGTAGCTTCAGTATTTGGGTTTTTTTTTTTAATAGCTGCTTTCTGGAGCTAAGATAGCTACCATACTTTTTATGCAGGGTTGTGCATTGAGGAGACTGTACTTCTGTATCTCTGGCAAAGTATGTTTCCCCATGTGTATTGATGTAGCTTTTTATTCCATGCTGCTGCTTCCTTCATTTAGGATGGCATGTTTAAAAATAAAATTTTGAGAATAACTATTGCTCCCTTTAAGCCCTGCAGCACATAAACTAGACTGAAAGTGCCATGTGGCTGATTTCCACACAGTCTTTGTGCTATATTTCAGAAGTATCAGGAAAGAATGCTACTGTATCCCTTCACTATTCATTCTTCCTGTTTGGTAGCATTTTGCAGCCTTAAGAGGGTAAAAGAGGAGTGCAGCAAACAAAAGTATTTTTACTACAAGCTCATCTGAAAAAAGTCTGAGAAATTCTCAAGCTTAATTTTTTGCATTGCTTCATTACTCTGTGTAGGTCAGCAGAGACCAGAAGCCACCCCTAACTTCCAACTTCTGACTATTACTTTTCACATTTGGGAAATCTTAATCAGGGCAGAGTGAGGTCCAAAATGCCAGGGACTAGGAGAAGTAGCGTTTTAATGTAAACATTGTAGCTGGGTATAAGGTGATGGAAAAGCAAACCCCATTACCGTGTAATTTCCTTGGCTATTTACTTGCTTTTCTTTGAATTTTTATATGTGAAAATCATGGAAGATAAATCCCAGCACTAACCTGCTATACTTCTTCAAAAAACTCCAACCCAGGATCCACATGAATCGCTGCAGTGCCTTTGCCACTAAAGGTTGAGTTCTGCACACCCACCACAGTTCTGAAGTGGGTGCTGTGCCCAGTGGTCTCCAAGGTCCTGTCATCAGCCAGTGTTTGTGAGCAGTCTTATTTGGGATAGTCATTTGGGGTTACAAGGTTGGGTGTGTGGAGGTGTATCTGGAATATCAGTGGGCTGAAAGGAATAGCAAAGCTCCCCCAGCAAGGGCAGTAGCAGAAGGGAAGCTTCTGTGATCATTTAGCTATACACAAACTGATTTGTTTCTTAAATAGAGAAGTTTTTGCTACTGCAGCCCAGGTGATGATGCCTGTTCCAGCAAGGCCCTCCTTCCCTGGCAGTATCCCCACCAATGCCTTGTGCCACTCAGCCCCTTAACTTGTGCAATGAGGAACATTTTTGCATCCCCTCACGCCTGCTTCTACCTCAGACTAGGTCCTTGTTCTCACAGCTTCTCTCTAGCCAGTCTGTTCTCACTCCTGCCTGCAGAAGTATTCACAGTTTTAACAGTCCAGTTCCTCAGAAGTGTTTTTGAAAAAGGATGGGTAGCACCTGGATGCTTTCTTTTCCTTTCAGTCCTCTTTCTTAATGTTGCCTCTCCACTTCCCTGTATTTATATCCCTTGGGTTTGACCCTACTATGTGCACTGTAACTGCAAGCACCCTTCTGTCAATGGCTAAGAATGCCTGTAAACCCCCACAGTCCCGAAAGTGCCAGTGTTTTGGCAGTACATCAGCAGCATTTGGTAAAAAGGCAGTTTCAAAATGGCAGCAATACTGCCTTGGACATTTGTTGGCTTAATCAAAAATACTTTGGCTGTTGATAACTGGAAGACCTGATTAGGAGTTAAAGGCTATGCCTAAGGGTCAGGTCTGTCAGGAAGGGTTTGTCAAGCTCAGATTCCTAAAAGTCAAATTAGGGAATGAACCATATATTACTAGCTTTTGCATTGCTCTGTGAATACTCATGGAGTTATGCCTGATTTGTGCCAGACTTGGAACCAGGGTCAAGGTCTTAGAAAGCATGGAATAGTCCTTATGTGTGAAAGGGATGAGATACTGCAGTCTTCAGAGACAAGCACAGTTCTTTCTTGCTAATTTTAGAGAAAGGAAATTAGCCCTGTTGGTATTATTCTGTCATTTTAAAACAGACTAATTTAAGAAATATCCTTCTGGTAATATTTTTCTTGCCATTTAAGTAATTGATTGTTTGCAAAGTTTGAAAACAAAGAAACAACATATCAAACCATTTTCTTGTTGATGTTTGTAAGCATGTTTTGGAGAACATCCAAGAAGGATGTGGATCTGTTGGAGCAAGTCCAGAGGAGGGCAACAAAAATGGTCAGAATGATGGAACACCTCTCCTATGAAGACAGGCTGAGAGAGTTGGGGTTGTTCAGCCTGTCGATGAAAGACTCGGGAGACCTTATTGTGGCATTTCATTACTGCAAGGATGCTTATAAGAAAGATTGGGACAAATATTTTAGTAAGGCCTGTTGTGATAAGGTAAGGCATGATGCCTTTACACTAAAAGACTAGATTCAAAGAAAGACGCCTTTTATGATGAGGGTGGTGATACAGTGGAACAGGTTGCCCAGAGAGGTGGTGGATTCTCCATCCTTGGAAACATTCAAGGTCAGGTTGGACAGGACTCTGAGAAACATGATCCAGTTGAAGATGTCCCTGCTCATTGCAGGGAGGGTGGACTAGACGAGCTTTAAAGGTCACTTACACACAAACTATTCTATGATTCTGTGATTTTCAGAATTGCAGCAAAAGCCTAGTGATGCAGGAAGCAAGGTCATGACACCAATATACAGGCCTACCAAGTGCTCATAATGAACCTGATGAGAAATAATATGTTCAAAAGGTGACTTCTTTTTGAGTGAAAATCATTTTGGATTTTGCTAAGAGCTGGTCTACAGTGCCAGTTTGATTTTTCAGGATAATGGTTTCCTTTTGGAGAGTATTGTTTGTTTATACTGAACTCCAGTTTTGCAGCAAATTGAAAATAAACAGAATACAGATCTGAATATATATTATTGTAATATAACTTCTTGAAGGTCTAGTAACTGAAAGGCAGCTGTCATAAAACCATGTGACTCATAGTAACCTGATTAGAGGTATTTTCTATCAGCAATTGGATAGCTTTTTGTACTGTTTTTAGGTACTTCAGTTGCTTAAAAATTTTCTTTTTATGTACCTTTATTGATGTTGATATTTGCTCATATACTTTGATGTTGGTGCCTGTGTTTTGGTATCCCTGCCTATGGAGCACTTATTACTTGATCCAATAAGGTCGTAATATTATCCCTCAAAAAGTGAGTTGGAGACGGCTGCTGTAAATCTGTTCTTGATCCCAGATATATGAGTGTAATCAATCAGCAGTTCCAGCCAGCAGACTTTAATGAATCATATGCTTTGGTCTACTTTGGGGGTTGTATAAGATACATTAATCAACAATCCATGCCTGTTTAGAAAATACTAGACTCAGTCAGCCTTTGCTTTGAGATTTAGATTTTTTGCATTGCTTTGATGATTATAACATCATTAGATATAGAGGGTGGTTTGCTCATCATAGTCTGATGATTTGCTTATGATTTAATCAAGCACTAAACTCAGAGAGGAATGTGACTGCATCTGGCTTCCCTTACTATTTTTGAAGAGATGGGGGGCAGTCAGTATTCCAGGAACATGACAGCTATGCAATCATGTTGCTTATATTCAAGTTTTTTGTAAAGATGTTCATTATGTGAAGTGTTTATGCTAAGCATGATTATGAAATCAATGGTGAATAAGGAGCTGCCTTTTCCTTTTTGTGAAGTCTTAATGGGACCCTGGACCAGTCCTGCAATCTGAAGCACAACAGAGTATCAAGACAGAGGCAAGGTGGTCTTCTGAAAAATTTCATATGCCTTTTGAGGAGCTGGTAATGCAAGGTGTCTGCTTAGAGGAGATTAATTTCACTGACTAGTGTGAGAGAGAAAAAATGTACTCTGGTCTGACATATAGAAAGAAACATGCCTTAACCTGAAAGATCCTACAAGAATTTACACTATCAGTACACAAGTTTTTTGGTGGGTTTTTTTTGTTTGTTTTGTTTCTTTCTTTCTTTCAAATATAAGAGTAATATGAAATTGTTCACATAAAATCAATGGCAATCTCTGCATATAGAACTACCAAGACATGCTGGTAATGAAAATGAAATTGACTTTATAACGTTTTGTTGAAAGACGTTGCAAAGTAGCATTGGCTTTTTGGCTGTTCATCAATTGCCACTGTAGTTTTCAGGTTCCTTATTTATTACCCTATTTCACATTTAATGTATACCTACTTTCCATTACACATAACAGCTAAAAGTCCAGACATGATTGATCATTTTTTAATTACTTCATTCCAGAAGTCATTTTCTGACTAATTACCACTACTTTGGCTTCAGCCATCAGGTGTGATCTACCCAAAATTACTGTCTTGTTGAGATAAGCAAGACCAAAAGATAATATTCCCTGACAGAGTCTGTGAAACTGGACAGGCATTTTTAGTCACTTTGTACTCATGGTCTAGCATATTGTCTTAAAATATAACTTAAAATGGATTTGTACTACAATACCAGACCACAAATATGAGTGTCTGAAGCTCATATCTATCCTGGTTACTCTGGCCAGCCTCATTAAGTTGTATTATGACAAGAGCATTTCAGATAGCAAATCTACTACTATAAATGTCAATGTGAAGATATCACCTTCTTATTGAATAGACTTGTTCCCTGTGTATATTCAGAGATTAATTTCCTTCCTTTTGTTACTGAAACATCTCTTTTTGCTAGACTTTATCTCTATTCTTTCAAAGCCTGAAGAGAGAGCACTTTGAGAAAGTGATATGTTTTCTTTCATGTTGTCAGTCTTTTGGACCCAATAGACAACTGTTTACAATGGAAACTAAATAGATTCACTTGGGAGTTGTTACAAGAGCATGACTGAGGTACATTTGTGAAGGAATAAAGGAAATTAGTCGCTTAGTATAAGTTATAAGCATTAGTAGCTAGACATGCTGAAGCCTCAGACCTCAAGGTGTGAACTTTCCGCAGATATGCTGAGCTTTTTACCTGCTTAAGTAAAGGGAGGCCCCAGGGAACAGTTTATGCTGGAAGATAAGGAAGCAAAGGAGGTGAGTACCCCCATCAGCAGAAGCTAGGAGGAAAAACAGCCCACCTAGAGACAGTGAAGAGAACCAAAGGGGAAGAAGACTCCAGACTCTAATAATACCATCGGACTGAGGGGCAGGAAACTTAGATTGTAACAGTATAATTCTTGTGGATTCCTTTGTTGTACCAGTCAAATATTAAATTATTTCTTCCTGTAATCAGACATCTGAGACTTGGTTGCAGGAAACCTGGGGTGAAGGCATTTCTTTAACACATTTACCTAGATGCCAGTGAACATCCTAAGTTATTCTGCAGAATTTTGTTGCTTGTGGCAAGAGAAATAGAAAGTTTGGCTCAGATTCCAGATTGTATTTCAAGGAATGACAGCTAAATTGTAAGCAAAAATTATTTTGACTATTCTTTCACCTGAAACTTAAGCTTGATACTTCATAACATTTTTTTTTTTTTGGTGCAGTTAGAATACAACAAAACTTTATGAGCTATAGCTTAAACAACCTATTGCTAATATTGTTCAATTTATGGTACTACCAATACATGCAGCCCTTTACAGAGTCCAAGAGAGAAATCCTTACCTTTGCATCCCATTCTTCTTGGGAATGGTAAAAGCAAAAGAAGCATGTTTTAGAAGTCTTTTCACAAAAATGACACAGGCACACGGGATCACTAAATGGGTCAGGTTGGAAGGGACCACAGCAGGTCATCTGGTCCCACCTCCCCTCTCAAGCAGGGTCATCCTAGAGCACATTGCACAGGATTGTGTCCAGACAGTTCTTGAATACCTCCAGTGAGAGAGACTCCACAACCTCTCTGGGCAATATGTTCCAGTGTGTGGTCACCTGCATAGTTAAGAAATTCTTTCTCATATTCAGGTGGAATTTTCTGTGCAGACAGATGACTTTTGGACATGTCTAGTATTGAAATTTACCCCTTCCATTCCTGCCTATACTAGCTTCTAAAAGACATAAAGAGGTGAAAAGGTTCTTTTGTTGTTGTTGTTCAAACTTCATGATTCACACTTGAAAACTTGCTCCTGTACAGTGAATTTGCTATACCTTTTGGTGAAAACAATGCTCCATCTGTGAGGGAGCACAGGAGGAGTGTTGACAAGAGAGTAGCTATCTGTTTACTGTCATTATTGGCAGTATAGATTATAAGGATCTCTGAGGCCTGTAAGGAGAATGTTTGCAGTTTTTTTAACTATGACCAAAAAAAAGGAGATAAAAAGTCAACAGAACAAACAAACAAACAAATAAACAAAAAAACCAGAATAGCGGGAAGTATTGCCACTGTTGGAAATGGCCTCAAGTTACACCAAGGAAGGTTTAGATATTAGAAAAAGACCTGTCACAGAAAGGGTTGTAATGCATTGGAAAAGACTGCCCAGGGAAGTGGTGGAGTCACCATACGTGGAAGTGTTCAAAAAAATTTGTAGATGTGATGCTTGAGGACATGGTTTAGTGGTGAACATGGTGGTGGTGCTGTTGGACATGATGATTTTAAAGGTCTTTTCCAACCTTAATGATTCTATGAATCTATGATTTTAAGTACTAGGATTTTGAACATGATAAGTGGCAATATTGCAGAATATGAGACAATAGCAAGGAAGAGCAGTCTTTTTCTTCTGACAACTCTTCAGAGAAAAAATCTCTTTTCCACCATAGCTTCTATGTAAGTTTGTATCAGAACAGCTTCTGTTAGGCAGCTGAAACAATACATGTTGCTTCTCAAAGGGTCAACAGTGAGAAACTGAACATTCTTAGGTGTGTGATGTTTAGCTTGGTGCCACCCTCATCCCTCAAAAATTATCACAGAATATGCTGAGTTGGAAGGGACCCACAAGGATCATGGAGTCCAACTCTTAACCCTGCACAGGATACACTTGTTTATCTCAAGTATCTCATGTTTATTGCATGAGATCCTATATGAAGATGGCAACAGGTTGACTCCAGAAGGACTGAGCTTTCCCGGCATCTTAGATGGTGGTATTGGTACTTGAATGCATTGAGACAAAGCATTTGTACAGTGTCAGTGAATTGTACACATGGGACTGCAGATCTAGGCTAACAGTGTTAGATCTGTTATAGAATAACACAAATGAGGTGTGAAAAACCCTAAACCACAAAGATATATAGTTCATGTCTTCAATGTTACAGTATTTTTCTCACTAGTATACTTCTTATTAATGTTTTTAATAGTGCTGACCACTGTTTATTGATTTCCAAGAATTTTAAGTACGAGATTAAATGGCCATTGTTTACTCATCTCTGCCAAATCCCAAAGGGTGGTGATTGCAGGTATGGTCTTCCCTCCCTCCTCCCCCCTGCCTTAAGTTATTCCTACAATGTGCAGCATTCAGTTTTACCATGTTACTAATTAAATGTCTTCAGTTACTCAGCAACACCACACTTGTCTACACCATTTTTTAAATGCATTCTTATCTTCGTTTTGGATGAGAAAGAGTTTATTTTCCTCTTAGTAGCTGGCACAGTGCTGTGTTTTGTATCTATATGAGAGTAACATTGATAACACATTGATGTTTTATTTGTTGTTGTGTAGCATTTGCTCTAAATCAAGAACTTTTCAGTTTCCCATGCTCTGCCAGAGTGGAAATGCACAAGATACTGGTAAGGACCATAGCCAGGACAGCTGACCCGAACTGGCTAAAGGGATATTCCATACCATGGAACGTCACGCTCAGTATATAAACAGGGAGGAGCTGGCTGGGAGCTGTTGGTCGCTGCTCAGGGACGGGCTGAGCATCAGTCAGCAGGTGGTGAGTGACTTGTATTGTGCATCACTTGTACTACTATTTTATTTTGTTTCAGTTATAAAACTTTTATTATCTCAACCCACAAGGTTTACTCTTTTTCCTGTTTCCCCATCCCCTGGGGGAAGCAAGGGCAGGGGCAGCTGGGGAGTGAGTGAGCAGCTGTGTGGTAACTGTTTGCTGGCTGGGGTTAAACCACAATAACTCTGTATGTTAAACACATCCTGCTTTCATACCCTTCCTGATGAATACAAACATTAAAGTTTCACAGTTCATTCTCTATGAGAAGAAAACAGTTGCTAAGGTCAATTAAAAGGGAGCTTAAAATAGGAAAAGAAAGCATTTTTGGGACAGAATATTTTTAAGCTTTTCCTTTTCTTTGCCTGGCTTTGTTGTTCTATAAAGGTAGTATACCTTCAGAGATGAATATAATCAAGCTAAAAAACAATGTTTGGTCAACTTCAGCCTATTTCTGTAGGAATTTTAAACAGAAATATTGTGTCACTGAATGGCTCAAGGTAAAGCAGACAACCTTCACTGTCCTTTTCTGTATAGTCTAAGCTGACCGTTATGAAAATAGTAAATGCTTGGTGCTGACACTAAAAAACCTGATTAAAATCATCACCCTTTTTATTTCTCCTTAGTTCATCCTAGGGCAATATTAAAATTATCAGATTCCATTTTGATTATGGTATCAGAATCACATTTGTTATTCTTACCCGGTTTCTGTAGCATTTCCATTCAACAATATTTAGTGTCCCTACATGTTACTGGCAGTTTGCTAATTAGCTATAATTTGTATTAGCACCATTCTGTACAATTTGGATCTATTCTTCCTTAACTGGCATATTCTCTGAATTCATAAATTACATATATATATATATTTGTCTTTTTCTAAAGCCTCTGACTTAACAGCTATAAAACATTTTTATTTAAATGTGCTATGTTTTTAATTGTGCCTTTGTGCCCTCTTTTTACATAGCCCAAAAACTTCAGTAGTGATAGCCTATACAATGCTACATAGGACATTTAAAAAAAAAAAATAAATTAATGGATTGGATTATTAGCTTCTGGTATAAATCACCATATTTGCAATGACATCAGTAGTACTTCAGTGAAGTTGTGACCAAGGATCTTTTAAGGTATATTTAAAGGTAAATTCAGACATGTTTTTAAGGCAGCTTTTTAATACAGGTTTTTTTCTTCATCTACCTTTACCTATATAATTTAATTTCCGTATGGATTACTTCAAAATGTCAAACATCCTTTCTGAGAATTACTTGGTGGATCTGTTTGGTCTCACTAATCAGGATACATCATTGCCTACGACACATTTCTGTACATTTAGTTTTATTTCTCATAGCAGGCAAGAAAAATGTATTGTTATTTTAGACTCAAATAATGCTTCGTTTTTCACTTAATCTTGCAATAGCTTTCATTTAGAAGTCCACAAATAACCAGGCCTGCTTTCTTTTCTTCTTCTTTTTTTTTTTTTCATTGTCTCAATTTTCATTTATTTGTTCGTATTTAAAATGCATACTCTCAGTTTCTAGCACAGAGCAGTTTTGGAGCTAGCCAAGGTGTTGACAAAGGCTTGCTAGTATTATGGATTGATAAATCTAGAACTGCATCAAAATTGAAAATATGAATAATAATATTCTCAAAATGCTGATGCCTGGCATTCTGAGCTTCAGTGCAGTCAATAGACTGTATCTATATTTGGTTAAGTCTGTATTCCATGACTCTAGCTCTTTGAGGACTGACAACAGCAAACAAAGCACACATGACAGAAAAAGGTGATGTTAATGCCTTAATTAAGGTTTTGTAACTCAAAATAATAACTAGGGAGGTAAGAACATGTAATTTGTGGGAACTTCCTATGTGATTTACTGAAACTTTAAAAATGCTCTGTAAAACACATTTTTGGCCACATGCAGCTCTCTGAAATTACTCAGGAAGGGAAAGGGGGCTTTCAGTTTTTACTATCTAGTTTGTCTTCAATAGATTTCTGTGGTATAATTCCCCTTGTTGCAATACTTTTTTCACCTCTAATTTTACACTACACCATGCTACTAGACCTTTGTGTAAGTTGAATCGAAAAACTCCTCATTTCAGCTTGGAAAGTCTAAAAGACTGAATAGAGAACAACTGAGAGAATCAAGGGTTGAATCTCTATAGCGCACATAGCACAGGTAATTGGAGTACTTATAATTTATCCAGTTTTTACTTAAATATGAGAATACAATCTGAATTAAAGTATCTTGCTGAAATGTCCATTGTAGATATTTTGTGTAAATATATACGTTTGTGTAATATTACAAACAGTGAAGGATATTGGAGAATCTGGATAAAGCCTCTTTAACAAAAACACTGCCAACCCAAAAAATTTTGTTTGCTAGAGGTCAGTTACATTCAAGCCAACAAATGACAGAGATTGAGAATTAGTTTATGTCTACATATACTTGGGTTTGACTGAAGTCAGTGGAAAAACTGCATGACTGTTAGGGAAGTCAGTATTTTAAGATAATATTTAGCTGAATTAAAATAATTTGGTTAAATATTAATTTAAATTAGCTTTTAGGACCAGGAGGAACCAGTATGATCTTTTTCTGGCCTACTCCAAAATGCAGACCGCAAAATTTAATTTCATGATATCTGCACTGAATCTGTGTTCTGACTGCTCTTATAAGTGTTTTTGGTTGAAACTTGCAAAGTGATTTAGCTGTTGCACAAGAATGAATAACATCTAGACCCCTGGCTGAATTGTGTGGGCTCTGCAAGGAGACAAGACAGAAATAAAAGTCGTAAAAGTATATTTTTGTCTTTGAGGTAAATAGATCTGACTCTGAATAAACACAGCATTCAAATCTGTTGAGTAGGAAGGTGCAATTTTTATGTAATCACTTTTGGAATAGAACTTCCAATATTCTATACAGTAATCCATTTTTTAATTAAGTGAGTACAATCTGACTTTAAGTACCTTTCTGAGATGTCCGTTTAAAATCTTTTCTGTAAAATAATACATTTGCCTTTCCCACTTGACCTTTCAATGTAAACCTGAGTGGTCTTCTCATGTCTCCTTGTCGTCATAGTAGCAGTCTAACCTTTACTGTCATCTTTTTTAGGATTTCATGACTTCAGTGCTGTCATCTCTTCTTAAGCATTTCTCAAGACTATGTATCTCCTGATTCCAATGTGAAGTGCATCTCTCTCTTTTTTTTTTATCACTTTATTTGACTTAGCTGTTTTTTGTTTACCTACTGAAAATGTATGTTGTCTTTCAAACAACACGTAGCTCACATAGAAGAGCAAACTGCTACTGAGATTGAGAGCCTTGTGTTGTGACAGTACTCTTTGCACTTGCCTCCTCTACTCTTCGTGTGCCTTACATCAGAAGTTAAAAGTCTGAGTGTACCACTGCATGCAAGTTCTTCCTCTTTCCAACTGTTTATATTTACCTCTGGGCATTTATTTTGTTCAAGCATACAACTCTCAATAAAATATTATATTGCCCTTCTGAATCTGCTTGTCTGCCTCATTTCTCTACATTTGGTTGACTTCACTTGTTTTTTATTAACTGCAGCATTAACTGGTCTAATTTGCATAAACTGTTAATGGCATTACAGCTTTCGCCTCACAAAATTCAGCATAAAACTTGTCCACAGCTTCTGATCTGTTTTCAGGCTTTCATACAGACCTCACTCAATTTTATTCATTATTTTCTTACTTTCAAATTTGCCAATACATGCAGTGATAAATGGATGAGTTTTCTTGACAGTTATCTGACAGTGCAACTCTTACTAGGAATTGAAAGATCCTTTGTTCTGTAGTTGTTGAGTTTCAGCACAGAAACTAATTTTAACACCTCCTACCTTCACTATAAACAGCCAAAAACTTTCTTGAACTTCATATCATATCAAATCAAGATTTTAAAAATCTCAAAAAATCAGTCAGCGGCTTAGTTAGCAAAAATATTAACATTTTCCCAGCATTTTTTTTTTCCAGAAAATTCTCTGAAATGTTTATATTGGGTTTGTTTTCAGTAAATTTCTGGTGTGAAATTTCAAAGACATACAATGACTTTGGTTTTAACCGATGTCTCTCGTGCAGGATAACAGTGCCAGTGGAAAGGAAGGAGAAATAGCAGAAAATTGCAATCAGCACACCGTTGTTTATTGTACAATAAATTCTGTTTTGTTTCTAGTGTATTTTTCCTATAAAAAGCCACCAAACCCCCCCCCCCCCATACGTGTATCCCATGACCTTGTCTTATATCAACTGTTGAAATGTAGGAGCTCCCTTGCTTAGAGAAAATGCTGATAATATTTCACGATGTGAGTTGACATCTCCAGATTCTTTAAAGCTTTTACAGGAACTCAGATGGTGTTAAACATCTGGACAAGGAGAGAGTGGTGATGTGAAGACAGAGAGGGATATTTGCCCTGGTTTCAGCTGGGATGGAGTTATTTTCTTAGTAGGTGGCACAGTGCTGTGTTTTGAATTTAGTATGAGAATAATGTTGATAACACACTGATGTTTTAGTTGTTGCTAAGTACAGCTTACTCTACATCAAGGACCTTTCTGTTTCCTGTGCTCTGCCAGCAAGCAGCTGCACAAGAATTTGTGAGGCAGCATTGCCAGGACGGCTGACATGAACTGGCCAGTGGGATATTCTGTACCAAACAACTTCATGCCTAGTACATAAACTGGGGGCAATTCAGCCAGAACCCGACAATCACTGCTCAGGGACGGGACGGGCATCGGTCAGCAGGTGGTGAGCCAACGTATTGTGCATCACTTGTTTTTCTTGGGTTTTATTTCTTTTTTTTTCCCTTTCAGATTACTTTTACCATGACTATTAAACTGCTCTTATCTAAACGTGTGGGCTCTACATTTTTCTGATTCCCGTCCCGATTCCACAGGGGGTGGGAGGAGCATGTGGCTCTGTAGTGGGAGCTGGAGTTAAACCATGGCAGTCCTTTTTGGTGTCCAGCATGGGGCACAAAGGGTTGTGATAACAACAGGTCTGACCAGAAAGTGTCAAAACAAATTTAAGCATTCATTGCACTAATTCCAATGGCACTGGTCACAAGGCTGATTTATTTGCTCTTAGAGTTTCTGCATGTGTGCTCATGTAATAGCTTACTTGCTGTGTCTGTTCCCCATTGTGGTGTCCTCCTCGGGGCCTGGGCTAAGGTTATCATTTTGTTGTTCTGTGCAGTACTGGTTTATGATAGGATAGAATCGAGGGTCGTGAAACTTATTTAATCTGCGTGCTCAGCATTGCCGTCATCTTTGTGTTACGGGAGCCATCTATTGGCAATTCTTAATAATTACACCTTTCACCTTTTCCGCTTGCAGAGCCAACCTATGGGGGACACTTCTTCCTAATCCTTCCCTTCCTTCCCTTCCTCCCTCCCTCCCTTCCTCCCTTTCTTCGTTCCTTCCTTTGAATCCTTTAATCCTATTCATCCTTTGAATAATCTTGAAACAAACCTGGTCCTTCTACTAGGACCCAGCACATTGTATACGGTTCAGATCTTGTTTAGGGTTAAGCAAATATCTGTGACATGGTACTCCAGAAAGAATTGAGTCGGACAAAAGAGACTCATTTCTGAAATAATCTCATAGACCCTTGGGCTAAAGAACAAGACACTGAGTGGGTATATCAGATCTGCTCTCACGAACCAGCCTCTGGAAAAAAAAAATGAACAGTGCAATGGACTGCTATAGACTATACTGAGAATAATGGGTGGTGGGACCCTCAAACACTGGGATACACATTTAGCAAAGGCCACCTGGTTAGTCGACACCAGGAGATCTGCTGATTGGCCTGTCTCTGCCCAAACACAACTTTTAGGTACTGTAGAAGGGGATAAAGTTCCTGTAATGCAAACAAAAAATGTGTTGGGGGAAACTCTGTGTTATTCTTGCCTCAGGCAAAGACAAACATATCTGCAGGATTGCCCTTGCTGGGTAAGGTGGGAGGATGGGGAAGTCATGGGGATTTGATTTGGGGTAAGAATAGCCAATTAACTGAATTGCATTATGTTAATTGCTACATAGCACTGTATATTATCACTTCTACAGTGGCTATATGCTCATCTGAACCCCACTCCCTTTGGATTGCCACATTAATGAAAAATTAACTTGGATGAAACTGGACAAATGCAGTGGTGATGGCATCATAACTGACCTCAACATGCAACAATCCAACACCCCACACCATCTTTGCTGCCTTGAAAGACTGTTATGACAGATGGAGCCTAATTTCATGGACTAAATTAACTCAATGGATGGTCGATAGAATAAGGCACTATATCTAAGGGAGTATACCTGGGCATATATCAAAAAACAGGAAAGGTGATAGGACATTGGAAGTGTGGTATGACATAAATGGTGTGGAATAAGTGGTGGATACTGTCCTGGTTTCAACTGGGATAGAGTTCATTTTCTTCTTAGTAGCTGGCACACTGTTGTGTTTTGGTTTCAGTGTGAAATGATAACATACTGATGTTTTAGTTGTTCCTAAGCAGAGCTTACTTTAAATCAAGGACTTTTCAGTCTCCCATGCTTTGCCAGCAAGCAGGTGCACAAGAATTTGTGAGGAAGCATGACCAGGACAACTGACCTGAACTGGCCAAAGGGATATTCCATATTATGGAACACCATGCTCAGTATTTATATGGAGGGAAGTTAGCCAGGAGCCGCATTATTTGTGCTCAGGAGCGAGCTGGGTGTTGGTCAGCAGGTGAGCGAATGTATTGTGCATCACTTGTTTTTCTTGGGCTTTATGCCTATTTCTCTTTTCCCCTTTTAAAATTATTTTTACTATTATTATCATCATAATATTTTACATTCTTCACTCACGAATTTTACCTTGTTCCCTTCCCATCCCATTGCAGGGGGGACAGTGAGCAAGTGGCTGCACGGTACTTAGTGACAGGCTGGGGTTAAAGCACAACGGTATCATAGCCATGGAAGCTGGGAAGCCCAGGATAAAGAACAGTGTGAGGGGAGGGTGAATAAGGTCAATTCATATTTTGGATGAGATGGTTGACAGTGACAGGAACATGGTATTAGGTTTCTGTTTAGGAGGTGTAAAAATATGTGATATAACAGTTTGGAATTGAGCAGATAGTAGATGTAGGATCACATTATATTTCAGGTGAAATTTCCACTTCTCCCCTCTCAAAGAGACATAAAATCTGGGATAATGTGTAAGATCACCTTAGGGTCAACAGAATGTTTTCTTTGTAGTAATGGTGTTGTACATTTCTCAGGAATGCTTTAGTCACTCCGAAATAGCATATATATGGGACATATCTAGAGGCATGCAGGAAAAAAGGGCTGAAAATTTCTTTGTGAGAAGCAATTAACCTGCTAGACCTACTTGGCTTAGAAGAGAGAGCATAGGAGTTGTGAAACTACAGTATTTAATACAATAAGCACGGAATGAGGATTTGGAAGGATTCTTGTTTTCATGATAATGTTTCAGTAGCACAGCTAACTGATTAATTAATTAGTATTTATCAATGTCCTTATCCAAGCATATGTGGCATACCAAGAATATTTGGTACAAGAACATAATGCAGGATTGGGAACAGTTATGAAAGAAATATTGGTGTTGAGGGGGAGGAAATAACTAAAAATGTACTGTTGTGGTTTAACCCTCGTAGGCAGCTAAGCACCACCCAGCCACTCGCTCACTCCCCTGCAGTGGGAGGGGGGAGATAAATGGAAGGGTAGAAGTGAGAAAACTCATGGGTTGAGATAAAGATGGTTTAATATGTAAAGCAAATGCTGCATGCACAAGAAAAGCAAAAATAAGGGATTCATTCATTACTTCCCATCAGTGGGCAAATATTTTGCCACCTCCAGGAAAGCATAGCTCCATTATACATAACAGTTAATTGGAAAGACAAACACTGTAACTCAGATCCTCTCACTTTCTCCTTCTTTCCCCATTTTTTATCACTGAGCACAATGTCATATGGTATGGAACATCCCTTTGATCATTGTGGTCAGCTGTCCTGGCTATGTCCTCTCCCAGCTTCTTCCACACTCCCAACCTACTCGTTGGCAGGGCCATGTGAGAAAAAGAAAAAGCCTTGATGTTGTGTAAGTGCTACTTGGCAATAACCTAAGCTTTGGTGTACTATTGACGCTGTTCTAGTCACAAATCCAAAGCATAGCACCATATAAGAAAATTAACTCTTAGCCCAAACAATGAGTACTTCTAAAACTTTAATCCTGTTAGTTGATCATGGAACATCTGGAGATTATGAATATTCATAAAAATCAAGGACTTTTCTTCTTGCAGTTCCTGAACAGTCAAATTCTACTCCCATCTCATAAGGAGACAGAGATGATCTGATTTTGCATGTCTATCAGAAAGAAATACTAACTATTGAACAAACCTAGTCTACTGCTTGCTGTTGTCAAAGGAAACTGCTATCCTGTACCTCATAGCCCTTTGGATCATGCTAACTTTAGATACATTGTCTAACTCCAGATGGTTCGTTTTATTTAGAATGCAGAAATAAAAGGCATTCATTTAAATGCAAATTTGCCACTCTGTCCTATGGAATTTCCTCTCACTGAACAGTGTTGTGGCATACATTTACTGTGACTGGAAAAATACTGACACTCACATATGCCTATCCCTATTTTCCTGCAGTAAAGTGCAAGAGCTGTTAACCATCATGATTCAGGACAAACAACTGCCAAGAAGAAATGTTACATTATAACATGTTGACACACTGATGTATGAGTAGGGGATAGCAGTCCAGCTCAATGTTTTAATTAAAACCAGAACATTAGATTATTACCTTTTTGCAGAATCAAAAATTCCCTTTCTCTGAATTTTTCTTGACTGATGCAAAGGTTTTCAAAAGATGATAACCAAATTTAATATTTCATGACAGATAATTTGCATCTTTTCAATGTCCCACCTTCTAGCAGTTGTCAAATCTCTGTCACAAGTCTGATTGCTATAACAAATTTTAACAAGATTACATCAACTAATTTCTTTCTCTGTTCTTGTGGTATCAGCACTGGAGGATGAATCCCAGAACCTCAGATTATTGTGGCATTAATGCTTTCAAAGCCAATATCAATATGCCTAGGTTTTCTGTTTTGTTGATTTGGTCTGATCTGTATTGGGTTTCTTGTTTGGTTTAGCTTATTTTTCCTTTGAAACTGTAGATGGGACACAGCTAACAGCTTTGGGAGAGGAATGCTCAGTATTGTGTGTGATGTTAATATTGCTTCTAGCTTCATTTTTCACTTATGTATTTTACAAAAAAAAATAAAATTAATATGAGAGTATCAAGCCAACTTAATTATGAAGTGTGTCTGTCTAGTTATGTGGTGGCTTGGATTCTGATCTTACATTAACTATGAAGTATTTATTTTGCTTATTTACTTATTATGGTTTAGTTTCAATCACATGAGATTTCCTAGTTCTTGAACAAATTAAATACTTAGTCCTGCAGATAAATCTAAACGTATTATTTTAGTCAGAGCTACACCAGGCCTTGAATTGAAGAATATGTTTAAGAACTTGCTGAATAATAGCCCATAATTGTGTAAGAAATACTTTGGAAAATACTGTTCAAAAGTACATTCTTTCTTCCCCTTCCCTTCATATCATATTTCAAGCATATATTCAATTTGCTGTCCACAAAATCTATTAGGTATCATTTGTTTCTACAGTTTTCCTGGTTCCACGGAATATTTTTAAGGAATAATGAAATTTAAAAAATGTTCCAGACATGCACTGAGAATTGAATGTTACAGAATGCAATAAATCATACTCTAATTAAAATTCAAGGTATTAAAATTACTTAGATGTGTCCAAGTTGTGTTTCCCATTTTTTCTTTCTTTCTGGTGTTTTTTTGTTTTGGTTGTTTTTTTTGTTTGTTTTTTTTTTTTTTTTGTTTGGTTGGGTTTGTTTGTTTGTTTGTGGGTTTGTTGGGGGTTTTTTGTTTGTTTGTTTGTTTGGTGTTTGTGGTTTTTTTGTTTGTTTTTTTTGTTTGTTTGTTTTTTTGTTTTTTTTCTGTAACAACCTCTTCCTTAACCTGTGAATTCCTCTTGTTTGATTTTTCAAGCCATGTCCTGGAGGACTTTTGATGTAAAAGCTCCAAATCAGCAGCAAGTGTAACAAGTGAAGCAGAACTTGGCACCAAACCTATCCTACCCCATCAGAGATGTTTCCCTTGCACACTCCTGAGTGTGGAGTGGAAAGACCATACACACTGTAGTAACTCCCTAGTTACTACATACTGCTGAGCATGAAAAGAACCTCTTCCCTGCCAGCAAGTGTGCCTTTGGACTCTCTTCCAGTCTGTTATGCACCTGCTCAAAATAATCAGTGAGGGAGTGGCACGTACTGTATAAAACACTCATTGTGTTAGTACTTGAGCAAGCTATACTTTGCATCAGTGTACTTGTTTATGCTTATTGTTTATTCTAAATTATGCTTTAGGAAGGTCAGATGATATTAATGCACGTTGTTACCAGGTAAGAGAAAACCCATGCTCTGAAGAATTTACAGTCAAAATAGATGAACCAGAGAGGAGAACAGAACAACCCTCTTTTAGCACATGAGCACAAACAATCCACCTACAAGGTCCACATCTCCAGATCATTCTCGTAGTTTTTACAACACATAGTGTGCCACATTGTGTCAATCTCTGACAGTGTCACTATTGCTCTGAACACAATATCTTATATCAACCATGATACAGATTTCTCCATTATTTTATAGACATCTGCTTAATGAAGTGGCAGCTGTGTAGCTGCAATAATCTGTCTTGTGTCAGGACAAAACAGGTGAAACAGGAAAGCTTTTGAAGTGTGAATTATGTCAATGCACTGAGCTTGTGATTAAGGTTTGTAGATCAAAGTCTTTTCACTTAATAGGAATGGTAAAAACTAGTGAGAGATCCAGACTGACTGCAAAATGCAGCAGCATCAGAATTTCAAGACCATGACAAAAATTCAAATACCGGGGTTCATGTTTGCTGAACATGTTCTACGTGAGACCTGCAGAGGTAATTCCAACAATTTTTCTTATAATTCTCTTTCTTTTAATTTACATTCTTTTTCTTCTGCTGCAACTGCTTCAGCTTATTCTACTTTTTTTTTTTCCCCTTCTGCTTCTTAGTGTTCTTCTGCTATTTCTGCTTCTTCTGCTTTTTCTCTGCTTCTCCTTCTGTTGTGCCCATATCCTTCTTGTTCATGTTTTTATTCTTCTTCTGCTTCTTCTTTTCCTTCTGCTTCTTCTGCTCTTTTTGGCTTCTCTTTTTTCTGCTTCTTTTGCATCTGCTTCTTCTTCTTCATAGAGTCGTAGAATCACAGAATGATTTGGGTTGGAAACAATCTTAAAGGTCATCTAATTTCACCCTCCTTTGCTGGGGGCAGGGACACACTCCACTAGACCAGGTTGCTTGAGGTCCCATCCAACCTGGTCTTAAAACATCCAGGGAAGGGGCATCCACAGCTTCTGTGGGCAACCTGTTCCATTGTTGTTGTTCTTCTTCTTCTCCTCCTTCTTCTATTTCTTCTTTGACTACTCTTCCTTCTTTTTCTGGTTCTATTTCTTCTTTTTCTCCTTCTTTTGCTTCTGGTTTTTCTTTTGCTTCTTCTGCTGCTGCTTTTGCTTCTGGTTCTTCTTCTTGTCTAGTAGATATCACCTAACCATTATCTTCAGTGAAATTTTTTTATGCAAGCAGGACTTATATCATTCCTCTCTAGATTTGTCTTTATCAGATGAAACATGCCAAATACCTTTGATCTATCCTGGTGTCTACTTAAAGGAATCTACATTTCTCTGGAGGGAAAATTTAAATTATTCATACAGTTTAAAATTGCTGTGTGTAGGCAAAGAGTATTAGAGTCACTGTGAAATACACATAAATTAGAATTATAAATGCAATTATTTGTTTCTTATTTAGGTGGGGGAGGGTTAAAATTCTGTGCAGTATTTCTGATTTCCTAAACAGATAATCTAGACATAGATTATATAGAGCATTATGATGGTGCATAGAACTGCCTTCAGAGGTACCTCAGCAGACTGGAGAAACTAAACAGGCTTCATTAAGTTACATACAAAGTCCTCCATCCATGAATGAAGACCTCATGATTGACAGTGCCTTGCTAGAGCCTCTACTGTGAACAAGTTGGCTTTTGCTTACTCAATCCATTTCACTGTACGGACCATAGAAAGTAAGTGCAGGTGCCTATTGACACACTGTACTGGTTTTGGCCAAGAGAGAGTTAATTTTCTTCATAGTGGCTTGCAAGGTGCTGTGCTTTGGATTTGTAACCAAAACAGTGTCAATAATACATGAAACTTCTGTTGTTGCTGAGTAGCACTTACACAACATCAAGGCCTCTTCTGTTTCTCACATGGCCCTGCCAAGGGCAGAGAGAAGGTTGGGAGTGTGGAAGAAGATGGGAGAGGACACAGGCAGGACAGCTGACCCCACTGACCAAAGGGATGTTCCATACCATATGGCATCATGCTCGGTATACAGAGCCAGGGAAAAGAAGGAGGGAGTGTGGAGATTCAGAGTTGCAATGTTTTTCTTTCCAAGTAACTGTGATGTGTCACTAAGCCCTGCTTTCCTAGAAAACATCTGGCTGTTGATTGGAAGTAATGCCTGAATTCCTTATTTTTGCTTTGCTCGTGCATGCAGTTTTTGCTTTATTCCCTTTCTTTCTCCCCGCTCTCTTTTCAATTTTTTTCTTACTCATCAGGCCTGTGAGGAGTAAAAGCCATCTTTTGATTCTCATGCATTTGGTTTTTGCACAGTGTAAAATTAAAGAAGTCTCTTGTATCTACAGATGCTTTAAAGAGTCCTCCACAATCAAAGCATTGTAAAGGAAACTCAATATATGTTCAAATCAGACAATTTATCCCTGAATAAACTTTAGCCCTTGAAGAAGGAACAAATTTCTCTTTTCCAAGTACATTACTTGTGTAATGACTTGTGCTTAACTTTGGTTAAGTAGTCATACGTTAGAACAGAGGTAACTTTAAGAATGAAAGGACACATATTTATTTATGTTTTACAAAAAGTAAAGACTAGGAAGGCAATGCAAGCAAAATGTGATTATGTTCACTTTAGCTATCTAGAATGTATCTGTCATTGAAGAGAGATAAATTTATGTAGCTGATTATCTCAGCTAAACATATCTCTAATAATAATTTTTTAATTAATGTTTTAGAAAAAAATATATTTGCCTGCTGTAATGATCCTGACCATGAGACTGCTATACATTGAGGAATTAGTGATCCACATAACAGTTTCCTGAACAGGCCCAGGTTTGTGCTGTGCTGTGCTGCACATACAGTGTGGCCTTCAGACTTGTGCTGTACCACACAAATTCCTTGGGCACAGGATAAACTCAGACAGCTCATTGTAACAGAGGAACATCCAGGAACATCCACTTGGTACTGGCTACCTGTATGGGGTTTCTTTTATCTAATTGTACACCAGCAAGTTCTCATGTGAACATCCTGAAAGGGTAAGGAGCAACGCTTATTTTAGCCTAGCATGTTTCAGGTATTTTTATTGGCTCAACAGAAATCTCTGGGATATACAGAGGAGAAGTACCCTCAAACAGTTATACCTTCTGAGAGGAGTGGGGATTTCCATAAATATCATGCAGAATTATGCTTTTAGAATTTTGGGGATCCTCGAAACATTCATTAGCTTTGCCTTTGAGAGATCGCTTTCTTACTGGAGTGTCTACCAGTGTGGTACATGTCAAATAACAGTAGTTGTCCAATTTTAATTGTTTCTAAAAAACCTGGGATAGAAAATCGCAAAGGTTTAGACATAATAAATGCAATTGCTAGTCGGACACTGTCGAAATATTTCATAAATCTTTTGTGTGCCATTTGTTTGAAATCTTACCACATGTTATGTCTCTCAAGAGATAGAGTTTAAAGTCCTGCCTCTCGTGTCTCTCTCATATTGTCAGTCCAAAGAGATAAATACAAAAAGTACTTTCCTTTTGTATTTCATTGCACTCTTTTGTGAAACCTAACTTTGGTCTAAATCAATTCAGTCTAAATTCTATCAATAACAAGAGATGTTTGCCTCCAGACCTTTGGTAAAAATATTCTTTGAACTAAATTACTGTCAATACTGTGATTTTACTTTAGGATAAACAGAGCACACATCAGCTCCCATGAGACAGAGCCCACACTATTCCATTCAAAGTACTCTGAAAAGTCAGGTTCCAGTATCACAAAAAATTGTGAATATTACTTCCTTTAATTATTCTTGCTTTTATACTTCCAATAAAAAAAAAAATCATTATTAAAAAATAAAATAAAAAAAAACAGGAAGAAAGATTTTAAAAAATAGAAAATATACTCATTTGACACTATTTTTTTCTTATGAGAACTGTGATTTATGGCAAGTCAAATAGAATTAATCATCTTAATATCCAAGTAAAACTCTGAAACCAAAAATAAAAAAGAGGGAGAAGGTGCTCAAGAAAAAAGTGTTTGGAGAAAGTCCTCTTAAAAAGTACTGACTTTGGGTTTTCATGCATGGACTTTAGCAAAAACTGCATAAGCTCAGACACTTCCCAGAACTTTCAAGGCAGCCCACAAAGCCTCATTCAAATGCACTGAGATCTAAATGACCAGTGGGATTCTGTCTATCTCTTCAGGTGAACATGAAAATTCTGGTGTATTACAAAAAGCAAGTTAGATATGCAATTCTGTAACTTTTAAAGATCATTAGTTATGCGTGATTGCATAAATTTTTTTTGTTAATCAATCTGTGTTTAAGACCAAATGCCTTGGAGTTTCCAAACAGAAGTGCTTAATGAAAGACTCTAGGTTATATATATTTTTTAACTGGGATTACTGGCACAGCGCTTTGATTAGGTGGTTTCACTTCTGTATATCAATATATTAACGTTTTACTACCACTTCTTGTTTCCAGATATTGATGAGTGCCCTTAAAACAGAAGAATCCTGACTCTTAATTCAAAAGTTTATTACCCTTGGGAGAGAAATTTTGGTGCATCTTACAAAGAACTTTTAAAAGATAATGGCTTCAGAATTCCTAAGTGCATCAAAGTTGAATATGGAAAATGAAATAATCAAAAAAACCCAAAACCCCCAAATATGTGGCAGATACTTCACTAATGAAGACAACATTGGAGGCTTCTCACAGTAGAGAGCATTGTTCAGTTAAACAGTTGCTCACTTTATAATGACACTTTCACATTCCTAGCAAAACTGGAGGAACTATCAAAAGTAAAAAAATTAGGTCTTTAGCCTCATTTCCTTTCCTGCCCTAATGCTTATATCAAACATGCATATAACAGTAAGCCGTACACTTGATGCATGACAAAAGCAAAGAACTGACAAACTATGTAGGAATGCTGAGTGCCAAGATAAAATCTATAGCTAATATTAGCTAACAGCAATGATTATCCCAACACATTTGTTGTAAGTGTAGAGAATGGAGAGGGGTTGAAAAGAAGATGATGTGTCTTTTAAAAGAATTCATTTTAGAGTAATGCAAGGCGGTACAGATAAATAAAATGCTTGAGCTGGATTTTCCCCAGTGAGAGACTTCACAAAGAAGGTGTCAAAAAAGCATAGGAGGCTTTGTATATCAAAAGAATTGTGTCTCTTAATTATGAGACTCCCTTAGAACTCTTAGCAAGTCAAGGAAAAGCATGCTTATATTAAAATCAACTGCTGTTTTAAGTGGATGTAAGGACTTGTGTCATGTACTGGCCTGACAGCTCTGGAGGCTGAAATCATTCAATAATAAAAAAGGAAGCAGCTGTGCAGACCTTCCTGCCTCCCTTCTGCAAAATGCCTTGCTTCTATTCTGTCAGAGCTCTCCCAAGATACTTCATTTTATTCTCTGAGCCTGTTTCATCCAAGGCCTTTCTGATGACTGCTCAAAGTTTTGCCCTGCCATTACAAGGATTCATGCTGCACTTATGCACAACTTAAGGAGGGAGTAGGCAATGCTAAGTTTGTGCTGAGATAATCAGTTGTGTTCTTGTAAATAAAGCAATATGCAATTTCTGAAAACGCTTAAATGGATTTTAATCTGTCTTCACTCTGTGAGTGATCACTGTTTGAAACTTAAATAAGAATCTTGTCTTAAATGTAGTCTGTGCTCCTGTGCAAGCCCTGGGTTCCACTATGTTCATTCCACAGATTTATCAGGAGGCTGCACATGGAAATTTATTGGCCTTTTACCAGCTTCCCAAAAAAAGCTAAAAGCAATTCTTAAACAGGTTCAACCAATTTTAGCATGATTTTTCTATCTAACTTTGTTGCTGATCCACAGCTACAAATGGTCAAGTCTCCTTCGTGTAAGAATTGCAACATCAGCATAAACAGGCTTACATAAATAAACTTGGAAATACCTTACTGAGATCCGTAAAGAAGGTTGTTTCATCTCATTTTGGAGAGATGAAAACTAAATTAAACCCAGATAAATTAAACAACTTATTTTGAGTGTGAAATACCTGGAAGAAGGAAAGCCTGATTCGGATGATTTTATTGTTCATTTTGTACTGTTTATCTACTTTCTTTTATAAGGGTAATTTCTGCCTAGGCTTGTATAAAATGGTCCTTTCACGAGCCAAGAAGACACATTGTCTTTGTAAATTTGTTAAATCAATCACGCATTAAAACATGACTGTTAAAGCACTCAGATCAGGTTCCTACTTTTGTCATTTTTACTGTCTTTAGAAATGGTGAATTTCCTACTTGGTAACTGAAAAACTTCCTTATTCATCATGTACCTTAAGCAGCATTTCAGAAAAAAATGGAATTCAACTCAAAAGGATTTTAATTTATTTTATTATTAAGTGAAGCTGCCATAAAGATTCTTGGCTATATAAGAATGAAGTAGTTTATCAAATTACTTGCACTGAAAAAGAATCTTTCTAGTAAGAAAGATAACTATTAGCTATAGTTTTGGATCACCATGCCTGACCTAACAGAAAAGAAAAAGTAGGTTTGTTTGGAGATTTTTTGGTTTTGTTGTTTTGGAACATCAGTCAGTTTTCCCCTTTTGGATATATCAAACATTAAGCAGCACCAGATGAAATGAATCAAATGAAATGACTGTTCTTTTCTTATCTATAGGATACAGAACTAGTTGCCAAAGGCAACTGGTGGATTGATGGGAAAAGGAGAAACCTGAACAGAGCACAATGAGACACATGAATAGTGCATTGTCATTTAAGTATTCTACACAGAATCTGAGCATCACTGGCTTTGATGGATTTTTGTGAGGTTATGAGAAGCTCAATCTCATTTTTAAATGTTCATAAGGAGATCATAACACTTGTGAGGATTTAATTTCAGAGTTTATTTTTAGGGATGTGTTCAAAGAGTAAATCTGAAAAAATTATCACAGGATCATAGAATATAGAATGGTTTAGATTGAAAGGGGCCTTAAAGATCATCTATTTTAAACATCCCTGCCATGGGGGGATTTTTATGATCAAAGCTTAATTTGTCTAGTTTCACCTGAAAAGAAAATGCATTTTCTAATGTCATTGAAAGCAAAGCATTATTTGGATTATATAATCTCAACATTTTTATTTACTTTTTCTTGACAGAATCCTAATATTTAATTTATGGCTTTCGCTGGTTTTGTTTAACAGTAAAAAGAGTTACATAGTCAGGGATGCATACATAGTCAATAGCAAAATTTTCCAACATATTTTCCCAAGAAAAGTGATTTTCAGTAGATGACCTCTTTTGCCTCAAAGGAAAAAGGTTTCTTAGATTCTCATTAGTTAATACTGCCACATTTGGAGTCACAAACAGTTGCTAACAACAGTAGTTCGCTAGGTAAAAATGTGCCTAGATTTATGACTGACAGTATACCCTGGGATCAGACTTTTTAAAACAAAGGAGTAAATGCATATGAAAACGCTACCATTTTTGAAGATGCACTGAACTTGGCATTATGTGAGATGAAATCTTCTATAGACTAGTTTTTGTGGAGTCTAAGGTCTATGACAGAAGGATCTGCTGACTGTTGCTTTGCAGTTCAAGAGATTCCTGCCTGTGACTCTCTCCCTTGGCCACTATGCCGCTTGCATCTGTCCTGGGAGTAAGGGTGCTTACTGGGAAAATGAGCCTTCAGTGGAAAGTCTTGTATCTTGGTGTATTCTGCCAAGAAAAGTTTTTTGGTCTAATATATAATGCCATGAACTGGAGAGTTTGAGAAACGGACATGTTTTCTTTTTATTCTCTGTCTGAGTGGAGTTTCAAGCAGTAAGGACACCTGGATAATGCTATATACTCCTTTAGAAGGGAAACACCAGAGCTTGCTTAGGAAGACTCAGGTTCTTAACTAAGTTGTACGTGGATGCCCCTTTGCATTGTGAGGTTCTGCAGGAACTTGAAAAAGTGAAGTATTCTGTTACGGTTGTCCAGCTTCTCCTTTTTCTTAGTTGATGATTTTTATGGCATAAAGGTTAATTTTATTATTTAATTATTTATTTGCTGGGTGTTTCATACTGTAGATTGCACTTGTGTTCTTCAAGCAGAACTCACAGTTGTTTAGAAAGCAAAGATATATATAGTTGGAGTAGGAACAAATGTAGTGTTTTGAAAACTTTCTGAGATTCACTTATGTATTGCAACGTGGGTGTGTGTCTACTTTGATTAGCTCATTTGCTGTGTTAATAAATTGCTATTCCTTCGGGGTCATGTGCTTTCTCTTATGGAACGATCTAATGAAAACTCATACTCTCAAAAAAGACCATAATAAGTTGTGCCTGCAAAAGCAAGTTTGTGTTCAGTCATCGTCTGTAAAAGTTATCCCATTGACAGTGATGCACAAACCATGCTTGTATTCATGATCCTCACACAGATTCTAAAAGCATGATTGTCTCAAGAAAAAGAAATGCTTTGTCTCAGATATGCTTTAGCATATTTGCTTAGATTAAGGACTAAGTCAGCTTTGGGGGCTTGGCCTGCTTTTTCTTTTAGAACCAATAATTTAAATTTCACCCTGTGATCAAAAATGCAATTTTACCACAATGCTGAGATTATATTGGCATTTATTGGGGTTTAAAATAGCCCAAGGCATTAATTATTCTGATACGGGGACTTGAAGGGTCTCAGAAATTGAGAAACTGATAATCTTCTGTGTGCTTTATATTTTGCATCTGTGCCTTATGTGTCACAGTCCCATTCTTTCCTACAATATCCTGAGGAACAATATGCTGAGAAAAAGCAATTTTCCTGTAGCCATTTCTAGAGCAGAACTGCATATTAATTTCTTTAAAATTCATGTTTGCTTGCTCACCTGCACTAAGTTATGGTTTCTGACACAAAAAAAAAAAAAAGGAAAAAGAAAAAAAAAAAAAGGGATGAAATTGTATTTTGTCCCAGCCTAGAGTATTTAATGAGTGCCTAAAGTGAGATAGCAGTGAGACCCTCTCAAGCGCACTGCAATGGAGGTATTCAACCTGTGGGAAGAAAAAACTCTCCTTAGCACCTAACACACAGTGGAAATATTGCTAAACTTCCCCTGTTGAAATCATACACGCAAATCTACAAGTTAAAAATTTCAGTGGCCTGGGAAGAACAACCACCGATATGCCATCTCACTCCCATGAAAGCACTGAGAGAAATTTCATTTATAGCTTCCCAGCTCACTGGATTAGCATTAGTTGCCAAAGCTTTATCATTAGAAGGAGGGTGTAGAACCCCTAAGACTCTAGAATTTTCCTCTGTCTGTATTTTCCTTTTGAGGTAGATTTTTCTGTACTGTTCTTATTTAAGAAGCAAATCTCCATTCAAATGGAGATTAAAATATGGAAAGGAAGCACCGTAATAGTGTGGGAAGGAAACATAGGAGGCTCTGAAATGAAATGTGATGAAGTTAAGGATCACTAAAGGAGTCTCTGAGTTACTTTATTTTCATTGTGATTATATTCTTCATTATCCTTGATTATATTTGTATGAAAATGGTTAATGGATTTGGTCAAATTCAAAAGTAGGTCTATTTTATGAGGTGCTGAGAAATACTGATAAAACCAGAAGATATTAAATAGAATTAAAGTTTTTAGAAGTATGTTAAGGGATAGATTTCAGAGAGGCAGATATGTGATTGGTTGGAAATATTCAGAAAAAAAGGTTTAACAGTATTAAATTCAGGAGTATTAAAATGAAGAATTAGAGATCAGACCAATTTTTATAGGAATATGCCAGCATAAAAGGTCTGTGTTATTGAACTTTGATAACACACAGCACTGGCCTCTCTCTCCCTGGAGCTAACAGAATTGTCCTATGGGCTGTACTAGACATGTCCTTAAAGACAGATAATCCCATAAAGGATGAGTTTGAAGGGAGAGAAAGAAAAAAATTTCGATGGGCCTGTTTGGAGGGATTAATTTATGGGGAAAGAATATGTGAAGAAGGATACAAATATGCCTTGCTTGACTAAGGAACCATTAAAAGGGAGAAGGGACAGAAATATCCATATTTTTTCAAAGAGTAAGCAAGTCTTAAATTTATTTGTAGGCTATTTTTTTTTTTTTAAATTTTTATTAACAATCATATTTCCATTGAAATTTCCTAGGAAATAAAAACCTTTGCAGAACTAAGACCTTTCATATCAGCAAAACAGAGATCTACTGTGTCTAATGGCAACATCAATCAGTCTGCATTCCCTACCATAGATTTTAATTATGACACTTTATAAATAGATAAAACAAATTTCTTGGGATTTTAAGCTGTCTAGGTCAAAAAGAGAAACAGTCAAAATAAGAAAGAAATATTAATTTACATTTTTTAAGATAGTTAGAGATTCCTTCATCTCTGCTATGAAGCAATAGTCCTTACATAACCAGTATTCACTGCTTAGAGTACTGTGTTAAAATATGTACTCCTGAAACAGAGTAAACATTGTCACCATCCTCTAGCGGAAGGCTTTTGTAACCCTCCTCTTATTAGCTTCAATGGTAGCAATTCCTCAGGAGTACTGTGCTTGAAACACTCTGGTGCTGTCTGGCTTGTGCTTTGGATCTTTAGTTCAAGGGATCTGAGCATCAGGCCCTTCATGTTTAATTGGAATTGCTGCATTTGTCTCCTTTTTATTTACAATTGACTGTAAATTGACATTTATTTTCTGATTGAAGTAGTTCATCTTTAATTTTTGTTCAAGGTCAGCCTGCCCACACTCATCTACATTTGGACAAGAAATTGCAGCATGTGAAAGATGTTTTGCATGGAACAAGGGCAGCTTGGAGAAAGGAAGGAAGCAGATGCTGACACCAAGAAAAAATACCTAGCAAGTCTTAAAGAGAAGGGGCAGGGCTGAAGGGAATGAAAATTGAACTGCATCAACATTTAGCAATAAAACCATATCCTATTGGCTTAGATTTAATCAAGAAAAATCTCATAGTAATACAATTTATACAAATAATACAATTTAGAATGACACAGCTCTACTTTGCAGTACATGTGGCACTCTGAGCAGAGTTAATTTTTCATTGCTTTTGGGAATGTGATGTTCTCTTGTTAAGGTGCAAACTGACTTGTCATCACTTCTGTGAATTGAGTTTTAGTGGTCTGGTATAATTTTTTGGGGTAAATATACACTGACATTACTTAACATACATTAGCAACAGAGTGTGTCTAGTTATGAAAATGCAAATCCCGAGTTTTAAGACGTCAATATGGAATATAAACTGCAACCTGGCAAAGAAAACTCCTACATCTAAATTAGTGAGATTGGGAGATTTTTTATTCTGTCATAGGAACTAATTACTCTTTTCACTTAGAAACCTTTGAAATTGAAACCTTCTACAACCAAAAGCCATATTTTAAAATGTTTTGCGTCAAGAAACCAAAGTAGATAAAATACAGTGAAAAGTCACATTGAAGTGTCTCCCTTTATTAGCCATATTTTAACAGATATTCTTCATGGTATTCTATAACAATTTATTAAATGATCAGAACAGTTTGAAATCTGTGTTTGATTACACTGTCATTACTTTTCTTTTAACCTACATTCTGCAGCTGACTGTATGTGGGCAATAAGACAAAGGTGATTTATTTAGTTTGGCCTTGTGTTCAATGGATCTGATGCCCACTAGTGTCTCATTAAAAATCCTGCTAAATCATTCTTATTTCGTGATAGGTTAGGAGACCATAAAGTCTATAATCCTTAAACTGTTTTTTAAGACTTAGTTCAGAAGAATAAGATTAAGAAGAATGCTTAAGCACACAAATTAAATGACACCAAACCCTCATGTTAAAGTGTGTAATTACTGGGTTTTTTCAAGCCCAGATCTTCCTAATACTCACATACAGACTTAAAAATTAACTGTTTCTACTTGTTTTTCTCTTTATTTCTGTTCCATAAACATAATTTGTCCCTACCACTGTCTACTAAATATGATTTTTCATGCCACACTAAGCTCAGTGGACTAGTGCTCTGTCAAGAATTTGTGATGTAAGTAAGAAGTTGTTAAGCTCAATGCTACTAATAATAAATGTTATATAACAAGAAGAACCAGTGAAATAAAGAGGCACTTAGACAGCAGCTAATGATTCAGGAATTATAGAAGCAGTGAATGGAATGAACCTCAGAGGCCTCCACCCCAATTTCATTATTGGAGCAGGACTGTTGCCAACCCTGTATAAGGAGACTGGCTTTGCGTACCTGAATCTTGAAAGTTATCAGCCAAGGAGATTACCCAGGTGCTCTGAGTGACATCTTCTAGTGCCACCCTACTCAAAGAATGTTTCTGTTTTCTCTAAGATAAAACCAGCTTTTCCCAAGTTTTGGGAAATTCCCAGGCCCCTTGGTCCATATTGTATCATCTACCCTAATTGCGAAGAGTTTTGTTCTGTCATCCTTCTAATCTGCCTTTCATGTAATTATGACCGAACTCCACTCCAGCCATAAGATCAGCTCTCACTTGTGGGACCAGGAAGGTGCCACTGTGATGCTCTGTACCCTCCAAAAGGTCAGAGTACCTCCTGGCCATGGCAGCTCAGCAAGGTGCTCTGCTGCCCTGTAGACCACCTCGTCTCTGAGACCCAGTGGCCTGTTGTGGGGCCCCTTTCCCCTCAAGACTGAGCATTTTGGGCCAGAATAGTGGTCTACTCCCGTTAAGGTCAGTGTGCCTGCAGGATCTGGAAGGCTATGGTTTTCCCCTTGAGACTGCTGTGCCTCTGTGACCAAGCAGAGCAGTATGTTGCCCCTCTCCTACTGAGGTCACTGTAACTCCTGGGCACAATGAGGCAGCATAGTTCCCTGCTTCCCTTGAGGCCACCCTGCCTCCTGATCCTCTCACGCTATCCCACCTCCAGGGCTCACCACTGTGCCCTGCTTCTTCTCTAGGCTACCCTTCTGTGGCAGATGTTCCACTCCTCTCTTAGCTGTCCTGTTTTGAGGTCTGGTAGGCTGGAGTGGTGTCCAGCTCCCATTCAGGATGCCCTGCCTTGTGTTCCATCGGAGAGCCCTGTTGTCCTCCGGGGCCCTTCAGGCTGCCTCACCTCCAGAGCCTAGCAAGGAGGCCTCCTCCCCTCCAGGATTCTCTGCTCCTGGAGCCTGACATGGAGGTCTGTTCCTCTCAAGGCTGCCCAGTTTCTTTGGCCTGGCAGGTGTGCTAGTTCCCTTTGAGACTGCCTTGCCTTCAGGGCATGGTGTGGTGCCCCATTTCCTTTGAGGTCATCCCTTCTCTGGAGCCCAGGATGCTGGTGTGGTTCTCCAGTCCCCCACAGCTCCTATGCCTTGCAGGCTAGCATCATGCTCCATTCCCCTTGAGGCTGTGCTGCCTCCATGCTCTTTAAGCTGGGATCACAACATTCCATCCCTTGATCGTCCCTTCCAGTATTGTAAGTTGCAGATTCAGTAAGTGATTACTACAATTAGTAATCCAAGAGGAGTGAGAAGTAAAACAAGTACTGACTGCAAAAATAAGTGTAGACTTATTCTAGCAGTGAGATTAGAGACAGGACCACCAAAGTCTTAGTCAAGTATAATGGGTGCTCACTACAGCCTCTGGCCTCTCTGGCAGGGAGAGTCAGCAATCTATTAAAGGCCCTTCTCTAAGGGTGAGTCCTGTGAAAGGGACACTCTGTCCTCTGGCCGCCCCCAGGGTCCCATTAGCCCCACCATTCTGGTATGAAACCCTGAGAGCAGCAACTGGAATCAGATCCCAGGTTGGAGGGGCCCAAAACTGCTGGTATAGGCATCAATGAATTACTACCTCCACCACAAACACAGGATTAAAGGTATGAGTTTAGTCACAGTTTTTCTTAGCACTAAAGGCAAAGTTGCTATGCCTTGGCTTTTGGATCTACCCTGCAACAGCCCCAACATTGTGCTAGTTCACCTCTTTTTTCAGCTATGCAGTAAATTAGTTTTGTAAATGAAATGAAACACAAGTAAACTCTAAAAAGAAAAAAAAGAATAAAATATTGGTTTTGTAATTCCAATCAGTGCCCTGGTCTGGATCAACTTGTATCCACATGGACAAGTGCTCTAGCAAACTAAAAAAGGCAACAATGGGCAACTAGCACTGCTGCTGAGAAAATTGCCATGTTGAGCTGCATCTTGAGCTCACCAAATAGTTTCATACATTGGTTCACATAAATGCTCATTGGAAGAGAATATTTCTATAATGACCAGCTTCAGCAGATTTCTGCTTCTGTGATCCAGGGATTAAAACACCTGTTCCTCTAATAAACTCATGTTCAACTCTGACATGCACTTTCAGATTGACCCTTGTGATGCTGTAGAACGAATCTCAATGGAAGTAATTGCTCATCTTCCTGCAAAACAGACCTTCCTTAAAAAGAAACAGTACAGAGCTACTCCAAAAAGTTTGCACATTTTGCAAAAACAAAACAAAAAAGCCCGACTTGTCACTTCTCCAGAAAAAAAGAGCATGGGATTTTGTTGTACTTCTGATCAGGACAGACTAAAGCATTTCTAAATTATTATGCAATAATTGGATCCACATGAAGGAGTTTGGGTGTTTATTGCCTTTGTGAAAGAGTAGTTATTGATGCATAAGACACAACCAAGTTACAGAGCAGTGGTTATTTCTATTTCCCCTTTCCTTGCTTACAAGAACAGCAGCTGACTGTCAATGTTCTGGAGGAGTAGGCTGTTAAGAGTATCAGTTCCAGCCATGTGAGTTTATTCCACGTGTCCCTGAAGGTGGCTCCAGAGTTAGGTATTCCAGACAGCAGAGTTCTCCCCTTCAGGCTGAGGTGGATGTGCAAATTCCAGATTTTTAACCTTATTGACGGAGTGCTCTGAGGTGCTCTAAGTTGAATGGTGTAGTGGGCTGCCAGGCAAATTGAATCGTTAAGTTCTATTATTTCTGCCAGTTACATGTGTTTTCATAATACCTGTCCATTTGCATTTTAACTAATAGAAGTTTTGTCCCTAACAACTGCATAGCAGTATATCAAAGTTCAAACTCCGGGCCTCCAACACCAATCTAATTATTCTAGTAATGTCAGATCAGCAGGGATTTACTTCTCTGTAAGAAAGGTTTCTTCTGAGCCAAAGTCCCAGTTTGTCATGAGGTTTCAGCCTCACACATTCCCTCTCTGCCAGTTCCCCCCTCTGAACATTCTATTGGACCTGATATACATTAGAATGGGTGCACTCATAAGACATATTGGGTTTTGGGGTTTTGTTGGTTTTTTGTTTGCTTGTTTGGATTGTTTTATTTTTTTATTATTTTTTTTTATTATTATTTGTTTTATTTGGATTTTTTTTTCATAAGATTACATTCACATTGGAAATCAAATCTCTCAAACAGGTTGGTCAGCTGGTATCTGGACAGTGGCTTTTGCAAGTGTCTTTGCAAAAGCATCTTCAGCTGAACAAATGAGACTTGTGTAAACCTAGTCTACGTGTTTTGTTTGGACTTATTTTGTTTGACCATTTCTGTAACTGCAAGAACAATTCTAAGGAGTCATTACAAGTATCTTATCTATGTGCAGTTTGGTCAATTCTGCAGCACTAACTACGTGGGAGCATCTTGGAGACAACAGTGCCTGTCACTTAGCTTGAACAAAGCGGGAACTGCCTGGGGAAACATCCAGGACTGCCTGAAATTCCCACTTGGAGAGCTGCTGCAATGGTTTGTCAAATACTTTGATGTGAAGGCCACTAGGAGTTTGGTCGACCACTTCATATCGTATCAATCAATAGTCTCAAATGAGTTGTTTCAGCCAGCAGAATTTATCTGTAGAGTTTGTCAGTCACCCAGAGAATCAGTGATTGTGCCGAGTATGCACATTGCCACAGCCAAGACACACAGCTACTCTGTGACTGTAACTTGTCACAAATCAGTATATTTGGATAGTATATATCAGTCAGGTATTTAGAGATTGATGGAATGGCAATGCTTTGAAAACTGACAAATCAGGCCAGTTTTAAATTGGAAAATGATTTTTTTTTTCTAAATTTATTCACCAGCAACACACTTCTTGGTAACAGTCACTACTTGCACTGTACTAACCATCAGTACTTATAGTATACTGATCATCATTACTACATATACAGAACTGTTAGTGTTTAACAACCGCATTTTAAATTAGTTGTGAGGACGCATGGAACTGATGGCTCAGAGGTCAGGATGACCAGGCTTGAGAGTGCAGCAACAAGCCATGTTGGAATATCCTTATTAGTATAATTATTATAGTCTTCAAAGGCTTCTACAGTGGTTGCAAACTATACGTCAAATGAAAAGTTCAATCTTATATCACTATTAAAACTTAAAATCCATATTTCTTGCCACAAGAGTCATTCACAATTGCTTTTCTTTTGGGGTGTTTTCAGATGTTGGAATTTTTGTGTCTTTCACTAATATATTTTTACTGAAGATAAGACAGCTACTAGATATAACAGAGAGGCAAAATAATTGCTCAGAGAGACAAAATAATTTTAAAACTATCTAAAAATATATGAAATATGTTTAGCTCTAGGGAGTAGCCATGACTAGGCTACTGTATTTAACAATGCTCTCTACTTGAGAAGACCCTCAATCTCTTTAGCTCTCTTCCTTTTGCAAATCACAGTTTGAGGACTTTTTGCTTTTTTTCTAGTGTAAATTTTAGGATTGTACTGGATAATGAAACATGTTTGGTTTGCAGTGCATGGGATGATTAGTATAATAAAAATTTGCACTCTATAGGTGTTTGCATGATATTCCAAATACCATTGTAATATGATAAAATGGTATTACAAATATCATTATAATACCTGATGATATCCCAATACACTACCTGAAATGATAATCAAGGTGGTCTCTCCCAGTCTTGTGTCACATATAAAAAGTGCTTTAAATAATACTTTACACTTTGGGAGACTTTTATATTGTCTCTAAACATGTACAACACTAGGCATGTACCACCATCAGCTTATTATCCACACCCCAAAATGCACCATATATATATTTCTAACACAGGCATTAAGAGCTTCAATATGCTTTCCCATTTTCTTCAAGGTTTATACTTTTGTTTAACCATAATCTGCAGGGGTCCTTATAGGATTCATTGTGCTTAAGGTTGTTGGTGTTTATTTTTTTATTTATCCTGACAGCAACAGACAGAGAAGCTCAAATTCCTCCTAAGCTCATACTCTTACAAAATGAACATGACCTTTCAGATGCCATTTTGAAAATATGCCTTAAATATGCTTATAATGTAAATCTTCTGTGGTTTAGATTGCTGTAGTTTCCTTTTCCCTCCTCACCAAGCTGGTAATTCTTTGAAACCTGTACACACATGGATTTACTACCCATAAATCATAATTTTTATGTATTTCCAGAATAAAGTGCAAGGGAGAGAACACACCACTTTCTTTTATTTCTTCTGTCATGAAGAAATTACATATTTTGTCAAACCTCTTGCAGGCTCCAACGGTGCACTAAAGATTAGAATATTTTCATTTGGAGTTGAAATGGTTTACCCTTCTTGTTAAACCCATCCATTCTTGTTGTCGCCACATTGAAGCAGATAGTGTTCCTAATGAAAAGGAATGGAACACTCACATTAGCTTAGTCACAAGAAGAGTTCTAATTCTGCTTTTTTTTCTCTAAATCCTCCATTTTAATTATGTACTGTTTTGATTGAGCAGCTTGAATTTAATTTCAAGGGGTTTTTTTCAGCATGCCAGTTCTTAGGTTTATGGACAGAAAGATCCTGTCAGCTACTGAAATAGACCTGAAAACTGGCTCTGGCCCAGCCCTCCTGGAATTTGTTTTATGTTTCATGTAATTCACTTGAGCTCCGTGGCACAAGTGTAAAACAAGAATCAGGGAAATAATGCTTTGCTTTCATCGACAGAGTAGCAAATTACCAAAGCAGGATCTGAAGGGCAATACCTTGAACAATGGGATTTCAAGCTTGATGGGCTCCTCTAGGCCACATTTGTAACAAAAATCACCAGTGTCAGAAACTGTTTCCTTAAGGAAGCTTTACCTTGCCTTTAGTAATACTAGCTGTGTTCTAGTTCCCCTTCCTTCTCAGAAAAAGCTTTCACTATCATCCAGACTGTGAATAACTCCACTACACTGACTTCTCTAACCTAAAAAATTATGCCAATACATCTATATTTCCAGAGGTTTTTTTATGATATCAAACAGATTTCTAAACACTACAAGCAAAACTACTATGTACTGCTCACAACATGTTTTTTTTCCCTGAATGAAAACAGAAGTACACCACATATAAAGGTCATGTAATTCTCAATAGTGGCTCTTTTGTTTATACCACCTTTTATTTTATCTGGTTTGAAGAAAGGGAGAAGATGGGCACCGTTAACACCTAGGTCACACAATTATACCTGTATTATGGAGAGTTTAGTATAAATAAGTTGATTTCTCTGGAAGGGTTCACAGATGAACTAGCAGAATCTCTACATTCTGCCAAAGTTCACAGCCACATCAGTTGCCAAAGTCCACTATCAGATCAATAACCCAGGAGGCTGAGCTCTGTTTGCAGCCAGAAAAATCATCATCTTAGGCACCTCAGAGTGCTGACTCCATGCTATAACCTGGCCAAAGCCTGATTGTATTTAATTTATTGGGGACCATCATCAAGAAACATTCTAAAGAGGTATGACCTCACTTCTAATAAGTTCTAGACAGTTCTGGAAAATGAGCTACATTGTTCTCAGCTCACGAAATACACACAGTACTGATCAGACTTTCTTATTTTTCATGTTTTAGTGGGAGGCAGCAGCAGTTTGGCAATTTTCCTTAATGGAAGAGAAAGGAAAATGCCAAACTGGGATGAAAAAATGCCAGCCCACTATCATAGTTACAGTTGGTTGTTTGTCGACAGCGACAGCTGAACACATGTGCGTGTGTTTGAAGAAAAATGTTCACAACAGGAAAACGTGAGACATGTAGCAGAATTACTGACTGCATCAGACAGTTATGGAAGAGAAAGCAAGAAGACAGACAGCTATTTGCCAGACCTGACAGAGACATCTAAGTGATTTTCATAGCACTTCCAGTTAAAATGCTTTACAGGAGTGCTCCCAAAGCATTATGCATATTACTGAGGAAGGCAAATAAATGCCTCTACCATTTTCTGAAAAACAGAAAGTGACAGAAACCAAGATGACAGAATGAAAAGAAAAAAAAGAGCAGTGTAATTTCAATTGTTGCAACTTCATCTGTGGTCTAGTTAAATTCCTCTAACCCCACGTGTCAGATCAATTCAAAAGTTTAAGCACAGACTGTATCTTGAGAAGCAAAGAACCAGCTAAGATTTGATACTTTGAAAGCAAGAAAATCTCTTGGTTGAATGAATAGTGACATTTTTACATACCTGGTCTTCACCTCAGACTTGCTAAGCATGATATAATCCAGGAAAGAAAAGCAGAGCAGATGAAAAAGAAGCTGGTCTCTAAGTGTAGAAATTCCATCTCCGATTCCAGGAAACAATATAAGGCAGAAGGTAAAGGTTTTCTCAAAATGGAAAGTTTCTTAAAGCTATGACACAAGAGCAGAAAGTGGCAAGATAGGATGGAAGCTGGTGATTTGCGTTTCTTTTCAGTAAAGATGGGTTCATGATTCTGAGAGTATTACTTCACTTTCTTTCTGATAAGCTCTGTGCCCAGACCCAATATTCTACCCACTGATAGCTGATGGGGAATGGCATTATAATGAGGTTTTAGCTCTTCAAACAATATTACACACCTTCTCTCTCTCCTGTGAGTACTTCAGAATAGAATGTAAACAACAGTCTGTCACTCCTCTCAGCATATTTTTTCTGTGAAATTATTGGCTGCACTTATCAAATCACCTTGATATAAGAGTATACATGTACAATCTTTTCAAAGCTTAAGGAGTAATATGGAAGAGAAAGCAAGAAGACAGATGCCTATTTGCCAGGTCTGTCAGAGCCAGCTACATGATTTTCATAGATGTTTTAGAATCACAAAGAATCAAAGAATCATTGCAGTTAGAAAAGACATCAGGAAATCATGTAGTCCAGCCCCCACTCAAAGGATTGTCAACTACAGTAAGTTGCTTGGGGCCATTTATAGTCAGATTTTTAATACATAAAAGGAAGAAGACTCCAAAATGTCTTTGGACACTTTCAGAGCAAAAATAGCATTTTTTAAAATACTTTTGTGTCCTATATTTCCACTTGTGCCCATTTCCTCTTGTCCCTTTGCTGGGTACCATTGAGAAGAGTCTGAGTTAGTCTTTTTTTACACCCTCCCCCTTCAGGCACTCTCAGCCCCTGTTCATATGAGAGAGCTTCCTAGTTACTTAATAATTGTTGTGGCCCTTTTAGGGATCTCTATCCAGTATATCTATGTTTTTCTTACAAGGCAAGAAGTTTTGCGTAACATTTCTTAGGCACCTCTTAACTTTAAGATAACTTTGACATCAGACTTCAGAAGTATTTTGTTGTCTGATCTGAGGGCATGATTTATAATTGTTCAAAAGGCTGGGTGGGAATTAAACGAGGTCAGTGTATAACATACCATGATACTTATGCCAACTTATCTCTACCATTGTAGTAATCACAATTCTCAATAGCCTGCTTAGCTCCTCTAATCCACAGAGGACTGCAAACCCACTTTGGTGGCCTTTATAGAAGTTGTCAGAATAGGTCTTTCTTCCAACTGACCCAGTTACAACTTTTTCAGAGTTTAGCACTCACCATGAAAAAAGAAAAAAAAAAAAAGGAAGGAACATTTTGGTTAAATTCAGATTAAGTTTTCAGTTTGCAAAATAGAGCTTGTTGTTGAATAAAATGAAGTCTACAACCTTAGAGAAAAAAAATTAAAATTTTGGTGATGAATCCTTGCAGAGATAGTTTTCTGGTGTTTCATTGTCTGTAAGCATGGCTAAGGGCTCTTTCATGACAAAGTGTTCTATAATTTAACCCTGAATTATCTGAGCTCTGGAGATATATTCTTGGCTTGTGGCAGTGGGTATCTCAGATCAGTTTAGCTTCTGATAGACCCTTCCTCACTCAAATCTAGGACCAATGGCTGAAAACTGCAATGATTCCCAGGAAGAGGCTGGAATATGCAGTGTTCATGAAAAAGGGTAAGAAGATAATGCATGGAATAAAAAAAGTTAATGAGGTAAGTTAAAGGACCAGGAAAGAACAGCATAAATAAAATGAGATCTTTAAATCCACAGTGTCAATGAGAATTCACTTCAAAATCTTCAGAATTAACCTGGGCAAATTGTAGGAATAAGAGAATTATTTGAACTACTAGCAACATAGTAGTAGATACCAGTAGATAGAAGATACATTAAGAGGTTGGAAAGATTGCCAAACATATGCTTTGAGGCAAAGGAAATTACCATGACTTCCTGAGCAATAAAGAACAATGCAAAGTGATTCTACAAAAGAGTCCTTCCAAATGTTTTTCTTTGGTCAGATAACAAGGAAAATTTGGTAGGGATATTGGAGTAGGAATAAATTTTTGCTACAATATTTTCTAATCCAACTAGGAAGTGGGTTTATAGCCCAGGAGTTGGTCCCAGTCTCTGTCTAAAGCCATTCCCACTTTTTTAAACAAACAAGGAAGAAAGACATGTGACACTCAGTCTTTTCTGCTGAAGTTTTAGGCCAAACAGAAGGCAGAAGTATTTTCCAGTCTGATTATGCCTTGCATTCTTCCTTTCATCAAGATACAGGATATTAACAAAGGTGAAATTTCCTGGCTTAATCTTCCTTATAACCTGTGATTGGAGAAGAGATGCCAGTGCTAGAGATGAGGCTGGCAGGAGGGCTTCGAAGACCCAATGGAAGGACTCTGTTTTAGCTCACAGATCATTTTGGTGTTATAAATGCAACAGTTTAACATTGATTCAGGCTATATGAATATTACCTGGGACACAAAGTGCTATTCTATTTAACCTTCTCCTGTCTTCAGCGTTCTGTGTCTGCTTTTTTTTTGCCTGCCATTGCTACTCTGTGCTTCCCTATGCATAACTTTGCTTTTTCACTTTTTCACCTCCTCTGCTGGTCTTCTTTTGCTAGTCTTCCACCTGAATTTGTTCCTTATCCATATTTTTTTTTACTCTCCTTATTCATCCTTGTATTTCCTGTCCATGGTTCAACTGGAGTGCTGCTATTGCCTTCTACTTGAAATGATGCCAAACTGTCAATGTTTGAAGTAACTCTTATATACTTCAATGGGAATCATCACAGCAAAAACTGCATTCCATCTTTTTCTGAAGAAAAATATTGTGGGGAAAAAGTTTTTATCAAAGGAAAAAAATATTTTCTTGTTCATGTATGTCCTTAGCTATGTCTTTAGCAGACCACATATTTCCCTGCTCTTAGGATCATATGTTCAACTGAAAAAAAAACCCCAAACAAAACAAAAACACAAAACAAAACTTTCCATGACCTATAAAGCACAGAGAAAAGTTAGTTGGGTTTATGTGGAGGAACACTCTTTGGCTAATACTGAATCTGAACTTCCAAAACCACTACTTGCAGCTGTTGTTCTTTTTCAAATGATCTGACTGTACCAAGAGGAGTTTGGGTCATCTTGGTCACAATCATTAAAGCTAGTCATAAGCCACTACTAAGTGCCCCTTTACCCCTTCTTCTCTGAACCAAACATGCCCAGCTCTCCTCAGAGGTTAGTGTCTTAAAAGACCATTACAGTAGTCTTTCACTGAACAGTCTCCAGTGTATCAGCCTCCCTCTTGAATCAGGGGACCCAGCTCTGGACACAGAATCAAAGATGCAGTCTCACCAGTGCCAAGGAAAGAGAGAAACATACTTCCCTCACTCTACTGGTCACTTTCCATTTAATGTAGATAATTATGCAGTTTGCCTTTTATGCAGTGAGAAAGCGTGATGAGTCATATCCAACCTAGCTACACCTCCACCTCATAACCCCCGAATGCTTTCCATCAGCACTGCTATGCAATTTCTCAGTCTGTACCGATGCACAGGATTACCCCACCTCAAATGCAGACATTTGGATTTCATCCAAGCTAATGACAAAGCTGGCAATAAATCTGAATCTTCTGAGGGCCAGCACAGTATTATTGCCACACTCAGCAAGTAGCACAGCAGCCTCAACCACAGCTGCTATTATTGGAGATCTGAAGTAATAGATATTTCCCTTTCCATTTTCTCTTCAGCACCACTCCACTCAATTTCTAATACCTTGTGACCTTCATATGTACTTAGACATGACATATTTAAACTCAGAAGATGCTTTTGACATCTCCTAGCTTTGTTACAAATGCATTCACTTTTGGATTCATACGATGAGAGTGGAATTTGTCCCCTAAACAGTATGAAATCTCACAATTTCAGTGTTGCTGTGAATTTCAGTATCAACAGGAACTTGCACTGAGACTCATATTCAGACTGAAGGACTGGCCAAGTATTTCTGTGCACACACAGACATCTGTATGTGTAAACAAACTGCTTTGAGTCTCTTAAATGACATTACAAGGAATAACTTTTACGTACGGCTGATAAAATAAAATAAAAAAAAATAGTCCTGTAGGACAAACCATTTTCCCTTTGGAATAAAGCAGAATAGAGCAAATGGTGTGTGTGTTTTCAAAGTAGTTTCCTCAATCACATATAGAACATAAAAGGAGTGAAGACACCAACCATCTGGCAGATTCCCAAAGGAGTCCAGGACCAAAACATTCATCCTTATGCCGGAAACTATGAGACTGGAAGGTTTTCCTACTATCTGTAAAACATCAGCACCACGTTCAAGGATGAGCAGTCAGGTATCATCTGTGTTGACAAAGAGGTGGAAGAGGACAAGAATAGATGCCAGAGTAAGTCATGCAGTATCTGAAGTAGGAGAGGGAAGGATATATTAAATCTCTGCCTGCCAGTTTTGCCAGTTGCCGAGTGCTTTTGAAAATCTGATGCCTCATTTAGCTGACTAAAGAGTGATTGAGCTGTACCAGAAATACAAACCCAGCTGTCAGAGAAAACTGGAAAATATGTTCTGGAGTAGTTTTGAAAAATCTAATTCTTTTTCTCTATATAGAACACTGGTTTATTTTAAAATATTTAATTAGGCTCAGTTTAGCTGTGTGTAGCACCTGAAAATAGAAAAGACACACTAAAACTATACAGGTTAGTCCAAATGCATGCTGACTAAAACTTCATGCACTCACTAACCTCCAGATACTCATGCAATACCAGAGAAAAACATTGTGAAAAAGATTGCAGAGACATTAAATTTTTATCTGCACATTATTTTGTCCCTTATCCCTCCACCTAGAAATCAAAGCACTTGATGATAAAGATGTCCATAGCCCGAGACTATGAGAGTAGCTATGGAATATTCAGCAATAACTATAAGGGTTTTCATGTTTGAAGGGTTTTAAGGGACTACGAATGTCCCAAAGAACAGGGGAGATGGCCTGCTTCCACTACTGTCATTATTTGAGTCTCATGCCTAAAAGGTGTGAAATTAAATTCTACTGTATAAACAAAGGAGATGTGGATGATCATCAGAAAAAATTAGCAGTGGCGTGGAGCTAATGAAAGAACTTGAGGTGTTAAAATATGTGAGCTGAAAGGAATAGAGAAAAATCAGAAGCTTTTGAAAAACTGAATGATTAAATGGCTCTGCAAAGTATCTCACAAAGGTCCAGTCTTAAGCTGTATGGCATGTGTGTCTGTAACACACTCCCATATTCTAAAATCATTTCACATGGTACCATTGTGACCTACGTGGCATACTCTCATTGTCACTTGACATTTCAGCATACCACACACCTTCTGCTTCCCTAGGTTGCTTACTTCTGTGTGATTTATTACAAATTCTTGAATCTACTGCACACCTAATGATCTGTGTCTGAGCAAGAATTTGTGAGGGTCATTCAAGTAAAAGGGAGAAATTTGCTTCTTGAATTTTCTTGGCCCCACCTCCTTATCCCCATGGGGCAGGAGAGTAGTTTTTCTCTCTACTCTCTAATTCACATTCTCTATCTTCACTTCCCACCCTAAGGAATAGTTCTGCCTCCTGTGTGCCCAGGGACCTCCTGGTTTTTTGGCAGTACTTCATGGTATGTCAGTATTCCAGAGGTCAGCTGAGGATAAACTCTAATTGAAAGATATTAAAATAGTCTGCAAGGGACCAAAATTCAAAACCCCAGATCTATCATAATCTGTTACCGATGAAGCATCTGAGCTGGCTATGTCCTTAAAATATGCATCAGAAGTAATTTTTCAAACCTCTTCTTCAGGTCTCCATTGGCACCCCCAGAGGAAATAATTTCAAACTGTTCAGAGAGCAGCAATCCTGTTCTGGTCCTTGAAATCCTTCGAGCAACACACACCCACACACCAGCATTATTTTCTCACCTCCTCCATATAAAAACAAAACAGAAACGTGAGAACAGTGGGCTGGAGATGGAGCTGCAGAAAGTGAAGTTGGAAGGATTAATTATGTAATACGCCCCCTCTCCCGCCCTTACCCACAGCAACACGAGTGAGGTAAACCCAATCCTCCCAGCTGACAACTCAGAACTAGAAAGAGCCCGGAGGAGTGAGAGCAAAATAAACGTGTGGGGAAGGTGGCGATGCACTCCTACGGAGGAAGATATCATTAGGAAAAGGCTAAAAACAAGTTCAAATCACCTTTAGCCTTTTCCCTTCCCGCCCCAGCAAGACCTCTCCCTCCGCCTCTTCCCCCCTCCTCCCCCTGCTCCTCCTTCCCTCTTTTCAGCAGGAGCTGCAGCCGGATCGGGACTATATTTCTACAGTTCCCGGCTATCTGACGGAGTGTGGATCCTCCCGAAAAACTTCAAGTAAAACAGGAGCTGGGAGCACACACACGAGAAGATATATTAAGAAAGCAGGTTTGCTACTTAACTCGGAGGAAAGAAGCTGGAGCAGACTTCTTCGGTTGCTCTCTAAGAGCCTTGCCGAGAGTCCTTGCAAAGAAAAGTGTTGCTGATTCAAAAGAAGAGGAGGGATGGGGAAGAAAAAAAAAATTGTGCATGTCTGTGTGAGAGGGAGACAACGTGTGTGTGCGAATGTGTGAATGCGTGCTTGTGTGTGAGAGGGTGTAGGCGATGGGTGGGGGGAGCTTGAAATAATTTATTTTTTTCTACAAAAGACACGTGAATGCAATTCCCAGCGAAGGGCACCAAGCTCTGCCCAAGAACAGAAGGGGTAGGGAGAGGGAAGGGGAGAAGAGAGGGAAGGGAAGAGGAGAGGGAAAGGGAGAGGGAAGGGGAAAGGGGGGGAGGAGGGAGGGAGAAGGAGGAGGAGAAGGGATTTGTATTTCAGAAGACATTCATAGAAAGAGGGTGGCAAATTCTGTGACCATCTTTAAAGGAAGTGTCCTGGGACATAGAGAGAAAGAAAGAAGCCCAAAGAAGGAAAATAAAGGGCTATGATTTCCTTGTCCTGTTGCTTTGTCTCTGGCTCCCTCTGCCTCTGGAAGAGAAGCCACAGGACACAAAGATGCCCAGCTGGTCACTGCACGCCCAAGTTCAGTTTAGCTGGTGCTTCTCTCCTGTTTAGCCTGACTGCTTTCACTGAAGGGGAGGACTCATAGCCCGACAGCCTTTTAGTGTAACCTGAAGAGTGTGTGCCGCCTCTCTCTGCCCACCCCAAGAACTCGCTGGAGGTGGAGGAGAGGGGAGAAAGAGGAGGACTTGAAAGTGCCCGAGGAGCTCCCGATGCTAAGAGGAGACAAACATTCCTGTGGACGACGCAGAAAGGACAAAGCTGACTGATTTATTGCTGTTTTCCATATTTTTTTTTTCTCCCTGTCCTTTGGCGCACACCAGTGTTTGGAGATCTTTGAAAACACAAACCAAAACACCAGCCCCGAAGCCCCAACCCCTTGGCTAGCTCTTATGGGAATGAAACACTCCTCCCGCTGCCTGCTCCTAAGGAGGAAAATGGCGGAGAACGCTGCCGACAGCACCGAGGTAAGGATGCGAGCCGGAGCCCGCCGCCCGCGCTCCCCCAGACCCGAGCGCTGATCCCTAAGCAGTAGCAGCAGTAAGTGCAGAAGAACTTTCCCGGCCCCTCCGTCCAGCTCCTGCCTGCCTTGCTGCTACGGTTTCCTGCATTTGCCCCCCGCCTCTGCCCCCCGCAATTCCCCCCGCTCCCCGTAGGCAGAGAAGTTTGCACCCCGCCGAGCGCTCCGGGCGCTCGGGATGCTCGGGATGCCCGGGATGCTCGGGATGCTCGGGGCCGCCGCTGCACGGCTGGTTCCCGGGAAGTTGGGTGGCCGGGCGGAGGGCAGGCTCCACGGGATGAGGGATCTGGGGCGCAGCGGGGGTTTGAGCGGCGGTAATTCGGGTGTTTGAGGAGGCCGAAAGGGACACAGTGTCTCCTGCGGCAGCACCTTGGCCAGCTCCCCGTGCTTTGCGCCGGCAGCCTTGGCTAGGATTGCTTGGGGGGTCTTTAGCAGGATCCGTGTCTCTGCGGCATCCTGGATATTACCAAGCGGAGCTGCCCGAGGCGGGGGCTGTCCGGCTGGCCTGGGCAGTGCCGAAAATAGCTTTGCATTGCCTTCAGGCCGGGAGGGTACTCTGCGAGCTCTCAGGTTTTCTGCAAGAAATCCACTCCCCCACTCCCCCTTCCCCTCCCCCGTTACCTTCTGTTTCCTCAACATTGGGGTTGAGCAGCCCTTGTTTACTTGTCTGGGGCTATCTTGACCTCACTGAGACTTCTCAAGGGATACAGCAGTGTGCGAAGTCTCAGGTCTGGGAAAGCAGAAGGATGCAGGATGCAGTCCCAGCATCTCTGGGAGCATGTGAGAAGGAGACAGGCGAAAGTGCGAGCGTGTGCCAAACTCCCTGTTTCTATAAATAGCCTGTGCCTAGCACTCTGACTGAACACTTAACACATGGTTAAGCGAGATGCAGCACAGCCATGTACAGACCCCAAGGACACTGCACCCCAACCAACTTTACAGCTTTGCCCTTACACGCACAGGCGGCACTGAACCATCTCCCCAGTTGCCCTGTGGAGGTAATAAAGAGCAAAAACATCACTTTAGTGTGAGAGAACACATAACTATTCCATCCTTTATTATTTCAACATCTCTGCCAAATGCCTCCTCCTTTCAGTTAGTCCTCCCAGTAGGTGTCCTGCTCGCTCATGAATTCCACATTTCTCTTTGCAATAGTGTTCTCTCTGCTTGACCTTCATAAATATGGCTCCTTTGCCATGCCAGGTGAAGAGCCAAATTTTCTTAAATGAATATGATGTAAGCACTTAGTCAAAGAACATGCCTGTTACTGTGCTACAACCCCATAGAGTACTGTTTGCAGAAGAGGCATCTATAAATAGCAAGAAGTCTGGCTGCACATCTGTAAACTGTCGTAGTTCTGACAGCACATATTGCATTATAGGTCCCAGGATCCCAGGACAGGATTGCAGTGAGAAACATACAAGCATAGACAGTTCCTTTCTGAGCCATTTTTTCTCAATGGAAATAATTTTAGACTGGGAAAATAGGTGAGAAGAGCTCTTTAAACATTCCTCTTCTATTCAGTTCACTCTTAGCACAATTTTGTTGTTTAATCATATTTTTCTGCTTGTGCAATGCTGCACACACTGTGGTGTTATTTTACGGAGAAGGATTTTTTGAACGATGGCAGATTCATTTCAATGCAGCGTACAAGTTAGGAGAATATTAAAAGGCTGTGCTTCCTCTCCTTGGAGTATCCATCAGTGACAGAGTTGTGAAATGAAAGTGAAAATATTGCAGATTAGGCATATCATGCTGCCCTTCTACCTTAAGAAAATCGGAAGGGATACATTTGTAACACCTGCCTAGATATTTTCTATTTTATTACCTTTCATATTTCTGCTATGTACTGGGAGAAATAGTCTGCATATGTGCAGTTGTAGAAGTGCATCAAGCAAAATATGCCAAGACCTTTGAAGCTCTTTCACTTGTCAAGCATTTATATTTAGCAAAGTCATATGATACCAGTTTGACCTTCAAACCTGTATTTCTCTAACTTTCCCCTGAAGTTTGCAAATATTCTGTGACAGAAGGAATTCAGGACAAAATATCTCACTTTTGGAGTTACCACAAGTCAGAGACAATTTGGAATTGGTATAAATGCGCTTAATTTTAAACCAATGGGGTACCAGTAACACTCATTATTTGATAATAAACTTCTGAAGAACTTTCATGTCATGGTGATGGGTGTGATATAAAAAAAATATCAGCTGTAATGAGAGATGAAAAATTAAAACATTTAACAAATGGTCAAAATGCCCTACTTCCAAATCATTCCAAAGACCTTCCAGCTCTTACTCAGATAGATTTGACCCACTTACTTCTGTTACAGCTTCCTAGTACATTTTTTATGTTTGTTTTTTTTTCTTTTAAGTCTATCACAATTAAGACCATTAATCAAAGTTTTGGTCAGATGTGGCAAGTATTCTCTTTCAGTAGTAGAGCAGTTTAAAACAATACATTAAATCAAAGAACATGGTCTCTGCATGAGAAACTTTTTATTCCTTTAACTACCCTCTGATGACCTTAGTGCTAGTTCTGTAACTTAAAGAGCTTAAAAAAATGATGACAACAAATGCAAAGGAAAACCAAAGTTCAGTAAGACAATACTCACCGTTTCCTCAAGCAAGAATGCAAGAGAATAGCACTACTACTCACTAACATTTCTCTCCAGTCAGGGAAGACACTTGATGTTACCAGGAAAATTAGAGAAGGATGCTCCCATGAGACCAGGCATTTACATTACCAGTATTCCCACAGCCTTTTATCTTGATACAAAACATAGTCAAATGAGTGGAAGTGTTGCCACAGGTGCTGTTGGGTCTTGGATCAGGCTCTGAATAGTTTTGTAATTTTATTGTACTGATAACAGCCTGATATCAACCTATCTGTCGGGGTTTAAGTGAAACTAGTGGGGGGGTTTTGTATGCATTTATAGTAGCCTGAGAATACACAGTGTTTTGTATAAAAATAAAAGTCAAGGGGAATAAACTTGTAACTCTTTTCTATTTAGAGCCTCACTGAAAGTGACAGAGTCCCACTCGTAGGAAACTTACTAGACTGGTTTCAGATCCTTGTTTGGAACATACGAGGAGTGCAAAAAATCTTTATTGCCCTTGGCCATCCCATGAATTTTAAGAGAAGCTCCATTGAAACAAAAGCTGTAGAATCTCTCCTCAAGACATAAAAATGAACCTCTGTATCTTTAGTCATGAAAGGAGACTTGTCTAAATAAAACAGGACTGTTTGCATAAATAACAGATGCAGAATTGAGTTCTCTCCAAATAATTAAAGACACTCTGACAGAAAACAAAGTAGAAGAGAAACTGTTCTTTGTAGAACATATGCATGAACATTCTGCAAAATTCATGGGGCTGACCTACTGTAGATTTTGGTTTCTGGGCCGTCTTATTTCAAATGTATTAAGTGGAAGCCTTATTAATAGTAGGCTCGATATCATTGAGAGGGGGAGAAAAATGAAAACACTGTGTTTTCACAAGAAGTGTTCCTGAATGTAACTTGTGAATCTATGCCAGGTGAAAGGAACAGAATCATGGGCAAGGGCATCTTCAACTAGATCAGGTTGTTCAGAGCCCCATCCAACCTGACTTTGAATGTTTTCTGGGATGGGATATCAGCCACCCCTCTGGACAATCTGTGCCAGTGTTTCACCATTCTCATTGTAAAAAAAAAATCTTCCTTATGCGTTGTCTAGATATAAGTCTAGACTAAATCTACCCTCTTAATTTAAAACCATTATGCCTTGTGTTGCAACAGGCCCTGCTAAAAAGTGTGTCCCCATCTTTCTTTTAAGCCCCCTTTAGGTACTGAAAGGGTGCAATAGGCTCAAACTGCTGCAGTAGCACAAAGTGCCAGGGTTTATGTGCACATCCAACAGACATAGACATCTACATGTAAGAGGCTACTTGCTGACTGAAACAATTCTAGATCTTGAAACTGGTCTGATCGTGCAATCCAAGTCAGCAAAAGTAACTAACTGCTTGGTTACCAGAAGTGAGGAAATTACAGTGTCCTATCTGCATGAAATCCAACTGTAGCACTACTGGGAGGGGGGCAAAAAAGAGATCATAAAATCTGTTGAAACCACAACAGAAGTGGAGAAGCAGAAATATGTCTCTGAACCATCTTCTACAACTTCAACTGTGCAGAACATTAACTCAGCTGAAGATATAGCTGAATGCATCCAATTCCTTTGTCAAATTTAATATTAAAAGTTCAAGACACTGACCATAATATTTTGGCCCCATTGAAAAAAATAAATTTTGGTTGGCATTAATAATATAGATAGGATGAAGAACCACTTATGCTTAAGTAAAGAATAAGAGCAATCATTCAAAGCAGAGTTTCAAGATAAAAATATCTTAGCATGGATCATTTGATTGGATTGTTAGTTTTAGTGAACAGCCTTTTAGTGTCAAGAAGAGTGGCATTTTTTAGAAAGGGTATGGTTCATCTTTGTGGCATCATGAGCCAGATCATGTTGTGCCACTGTGCCAATACTAAAAGAGAGGTTCCATACTAGTGAGCAGGCTGTAATGGCTCTCTTCTTCCAACCTCAGTCTGTGAAAAGCACCAGATGCTTGAGAGAAGAGTGTAAGAAATTCTGTAGGTGATCATCTTTGTAACTATTCTACATCCATGGCAAAAGTGAGCTTATCAAGACTGGCTCACCTGCCTTCCAGAGCTTCACCCTCGACCTGATTGTCAAAGATGAAGACTTACTGGCAGAGGCAGAGCAGAAAAATACATAGAGGTAAAAAAACACTGAGCCTGTTCTTTTCATAAGATTTTGCCTCAGCCTTTCTGAGTTTGCAACAAAGTTCAGTCCATTGACAGATGAGGTGAACAGCTCAAGAGTATGAATGGTGAAACTAGTTACTCCTGCCTCTGATTCCACAGAGAATCCTGCTACCTGCTGTCCTGCTCTCTAGCTTTAATTCCATCTTTATTTTGCTGTAGAGTTTTGGATAGAATGAAATTGTCTTTTCCATAATTTTCTTTCTTCTTCGGAAATAACCTCTAAATAACAGAAACAAGAAGCACTCCTCTCAAGAAGCAAAAAGGAGATTACCCACTAGCATGCCAGAATGAAGCAACTGCTGACTGTTCACAGCCTACCTGGCTCTTTCCTGTGTTTTTCAACAGGTGTTTAGTGGCTCCATGGAATCTCTTGTCACGCTTTTGCTTTCAGGCTCTTGCATGGGAGCTGAGTCACTTCACAATGACTGTGACAGGATGGGCACTATTTCATCCTTAGTATTTCAGTTTTAAACTGAAACTAAACTTGAGAAGGGGCAGGTACAGATCTCTTCACTCTTGTGACCAGTGACAGGACTGGAGAAAACAGCATGAAGATAAGTCAAGAGGTTTAGGTTGGATATCAGGAAAAGGTTCTTCACCCAGAAGGTGGTGGAGTGCTGGAACAGGCTCCCCAGGGAAGTGGTCACAGGAACAAACCTGTCTGAGTTGAAGAAGCATTTGGACAATGCTCTCAGGCACACGATGTGATTCTTGGGATGTTCTGCACAGGGCCACGAGTTGGACTAGATGATCCTGATTGGTCTCTTTCCACGCATTGTATTCTATGATTCTGTGATTTAAGAAGTATAGCTAGATGTAGGTTGACAGCTTTATTTATTTCTTAGAAGCTAGGTTTGTCAAGTGCCAGTCATGAAAAAAATAAAAAAAAATAAAAATTTGAAAAAATATGTAAAATTTTGTGTGATCTACATAACTATAAAAATAGTTTGACAGTATTGAAATAGTCAATTGAAATTGAATAGTTTAAAAACTCAATTTGAAAATCTGGGATAGAAAATCTATTTATCTTCATTTTATTGCATCAACAATGTGGAGATTTAGAGATCATAACTGAAAATAAGGCAGACTCACTTTAAGAAGCCGTCACTGCCAAGCTTGCTTTTCTGAAAACTCTGTTAAGTGCAGAAATTAAAGATAATTTTGCTTTGTATTTTGAGTTTAAAATGCTAGGTGATCATAAATAAAATCTCAATGTTTTTGCTTTCCAAAATGAATTGAATATTTCAGTAACTAAATATTTGCAAGGGTATTATGTTGGGAATAAATTGTTTAGCTAAAATTTTTAACAGAGACACAATAAGGAAGGTGAGGGGAATAATATTCTCCCTCACTTAAAATTTCCTGTCCTGCAGTTAAGACATGCACTTTGAAGTTTGTGTGTATTGAGGACTGCATTTTACCTGGGTCTTTTTAAAAGAAAAAGTAGCACTTCCCTCTCTCATAACAGTATGATGAAAGCAAACATCCTGGTTGGGAAGCAGTAATGTGTAGTGGTCTCCAAGGACTGGTATTGAAGTGTTCCCTCAGTGGCCATAATGCACACTTGGGGTTATGTGTGACCTCACAGTCCTGTCCTTCTTGTCCTTTTCTGGCCATACACCTTATGTTTCCAATAGCACCAAAAAGCTCCAACCCAGTCCCAGAACCCAGAAAAATATGTGACCAAGCCAGGACCTTCCAGCAACAATCCACCAATTCAAACTTATTTCTGTTGAGGACCTGAATTCCTCTTTTAGAAAGGAAGGGAGGAGATGTTGGCATCTGTTTCGGTTTCTCATTACATCCTTGTACTACTCATCAATCCATTTGTGAAACTTGACCCCAGCTTGGGATAAACACCAGCTGCTGATTTTCTTTTCCTCAGTCACAAACAGGGAAGTAATTAACCCTTTCTGTAACTCATTCTGAACTACTTCTATTTAAGAATCATATACCTCATGATCATGCCCTTAGACACGAGCCTGTCTGAAGTACAGGATACGTACTTACTTTTTTTACTCTGAGTTACAACAGGATATATTAGGAGTAGCACCAGTGAGTCCTATATAAATAGGGATCACAGTGGTATGGCAGAAACACAGACGTGTTAATTAGAAAGAACTGCTGTAGAACATCTCCTGTAACCTCACACGAAGTGTAGAGCACTCACCAGCATGTTGGGCATTGCTATTTCTAGTCTTGAAAATCTCCAAGGACAGAGATTCCACTACTTCTCTAGACAACCTCTTCCAGTGCTGCACAGACCCCTCAGTGAGCAAGTTTTTCTTATTGTCCTATCTGAACCTCCCAAACAGCAGGTTGTGACTTTTGTACCTCGTTACATCATCTGCCACTATTGAGAGCAGTTTGCCTCCATTTGCTTTGTAACTACTTTTCAAGTAGTTGCAGGCTACTATTAGATTGTCCCTTAGTCTCTTCTTTCACAAATCAAATGAGTTCAACACCCAGTAATCTCTTCTTACAGGTCATCTTCTCAGGCCCATGACCATTGTGTTATGTAGCATCTTGCTACCTTCTTTTAACTAAAGGCTCTGCAGAAATTGTGATGACAATGGAAAGGAAGAATGTTTTCCTAACTGAAAGAACTTAGCAGAAGACTAACTGATTAAATGCACATGGCCAGGTAGTGTCAGTAAAATGTATTGTGCAGAAATCCCCTGTGACCGAGTCCAGCTGTGTATCTGCTATGTTTTACTTCAGCAATTTGGGTTAGTTCTTTCTTACTTATTTTCCCTAGAAAGAGGTGAAATCGAACGAGCAGCACTGCTTCTTACCTACAGTCTGCATCTTGCTAAGTGTATATCTGGAACAGCTGTTTGAGAAAGAAATAAAATGAGATAGCATTAGCCACATCACAATATAGCTGTCTCCTTAGGAGTCATGGTGTTTTAAACTTAATTAGGAGTAGACGAATTTACTGGGAGCAGGGGATGTTCAGCAATTGTTAGGGATATTCTGGCTATTGTTGAGCCTTAAAAAAAGATGAGGGTGATCATTACTCTTCAGTCCCATTTGCTTTGGTAAAGCCCAGTAGACCCTCTGCAAGCCTGAAGCAGAACAACGATGCAAAATGGTAAAACTGAGATATGAAAACAGTTATTAGGCAGAGAAGTAAAAAAATGGAACATATTTTATTGTGCAAGAAAATATGTTGCAGACTAAAATTTCAGCTAAATCCTTTGCAGCATGGTGTAAGTTTGATCTCTTAGATTTCTGGGATTACAAGTGGCAAACGCAAAGTAACCTTCAAGTAAAAGTCCTGTTGTGCAAAGTACTATATTTAATCATGAAACAAAATGTGATTTGCAAATTTGTGGAGGTCAAGTGATATAATGAAATTATTTTTTTGAAGCTGGAAAAGAAAAGGATGGAGGGAAGAAAGGCAGGCAGGAAAGTGGGTAGGCAGGTGGACAAGGAAGGAAGAAAGGAAGGAGGGTGAAAAAGGAGGAAAGAGAGGGACAGAGAGGAGAGACGGCAAAATACAGTCAACAATACAGAGAAGCACATGAACTATAGAAATACATACTTAAATTTACTGCCAAAAAAGTCACAGAATCAATCACACTGTGGCTCCGTGAAGGCTGTTCTTACCAGTAAAGGCCAAGGTGAAGAACACACTGAGTAACTTGGCATTTTCCGCATCCGTTGTCACCATGGACGCAATAGGCTTCTCGATTTGGCAATAGACCCACATTCTCCCTAGCTTTCTTTTTGGTGCCTATGTGCTTGTCCCATTGTCAGATTCAACACATCAGGAACCAAGGAGCTGTAGGCAGAGGTGACAGGAGGCCATGAGAAGAGTGAATCAATTCACCCATTTGCAGCCTGTAAATAATGAAGTAGTAAATAGGGGGGTTTGCAACAGCTGGTCAGACCTAACGCAAATCTCAATTTCTCTGTCAGAAAGAATAAAAACAACATTCACTGCTTTTTGACACATTAGTCAGCCATGAAATGAGAAGAGACAGCATGTAGTTCTAGGCCTGTGATTCACCCCCACCAATCATGGACAAGGAAAGAATATAACACAGGAAAAAACAAGACTGTTTTTAATTAGTTATCAAGGTGTGTATTTTAAAGCTTTCTTGAAACTCTTCATTGAAATTTGCCTTTACCAGCATTGTCTCACAAATGGTTAATCAATTGGTAATCTCACAAATGATGGATTTACAATAATGTGAGAGAGACTGACAATGAAAACTTTTCACCCACTGTTAACCCTTGCACAGACACCTGGAACCCATCCCAATCACCATTCCAATGAGTAGAGCCTGAACAAAATGGAGCACTCCTCACTAGTCTCCATGTCAGGATTTTGAGCAGCAGCTCAGCTCCAACTCACCACAGCTCCACCTCAGGGACTCACTCTGGCTCTCACCTTACCTCACCTCACCTCACAGTCACACTGTCATTGCTGAACCTGACATATTACTGAGAAGATCATTTTCATAGCTTGGTCTTTCAACTACATTACCCTTCTATTAATATCTGAATTGCTGAATCTTTATATTCTATTAAATCAAAAAGCTGATTGTAATTTTCAAGGCAGTTCAAAGCATATGTCCTGCTACCTATCTGAATTTCTTATTCAGTACCAAGAGATTAATTCAAGCCTCTAGTGCCAAACTCCATCTCATGCTTCTTAGATTTTTCTAATAATACTAGTCTCGTGACAGTGTGTATACTGTTTTAATGAAGGTTAGCCTAAAAATTGTAAAACTAGGCTAATTGGTTTATATTTCTGTTTTCTCCATATTTGACATTGAATTTCTGTCCTGCTTGTCTAAGAGAATTTTTGTTTAAGCAGATAAACTTTATGGGAGACAAAGATAGATAAAGATTTCAAGTAAAGAAGTTGTTTTCAATTATTATGGTGAGATTTTCAAGAAAATGTGAAACTATTCTTGTAGCCTCAGTACCATTATTTTATTGAAGAAAAAAATCTCTGTGCCATCCTTCTGTTCCTTTCTCAACAGGAAACCAATAGTGCTCCTTTGTGCTCATAAAATGTGTCTTTGCCACTTTGTGAAAGGGAAGGCAAAAGCATTTATGTTTGCAAGACCTATTTCCACCAGGTAAAACTGAATATTCTAACCATGCCTACTGGAAATAAAGGCATTCTAAGCTCAAGACAGGTTTACCCTCTTGTAAGTGCATCAATTTTAGCAGAATTATTTGTGATTTATATAGATTCAAAACCAGTTCACTTCTATATATAAAATTGTATTTAGAAGGATGAATCACCAGTGATTTTGCTCAAGAATAGAGTTTTCATCATTCTGTTTCATGATTGTATAAAAATGCTAAGACCATACTTTCTTGGATCCCTTTCTTAACTGTATTTAAAAGATGGGTCTAACATAGCAAAAGCTTATTTGATTATTAACACAAAGCTATAAAAGCCTGATTTATATCAACATGACTACCAGCAACTGCTTTTGAGATACACTGTGTAGATACCTTTTTAACAGGTGTGTTTTAGAACCCATTGTAATTAACATAAATCACTCAAGATTTTTTAACAGTTCAGTAAATGTTTGATTAATAATGCAAGAAATGGTGAACAGACTGGTTTGCTCATGTCTGTCGGCAGCACTCAACATGAGTATTTATTGTAGAATCAAGTTCCATGCCAGCAGGGTATTTAAAAACACTTCTTATCTACCCTGTATAATATGAAGCAAGAGTGATTCCACTGAACTAATGGTATTACCTCTGTTCTGAATGATAGATACATTTCCATTTTCTTAAATAACTGCTGGAAATACATTGAAGTCAATTGTGGCATTTGCAGCCCTCTTGGGAACAAATATTCCAAGCCTGGAATTGATGGGTTATTAGTCTCTTCCAATGAAATTCCGCACACTAGGTAAACCAAAACCAAATAATCTTTAATGGCCAAATATGAGCAAGTGTGCTTCATTAGGCTAAATTTACAGAGTGGTTAATATATGTTGGCCTTGCTATAAATGAGGGCTAGTCTCAGAAGTACACGTGATTGGCTATACAATCTGAAGAAAGATTAATATTTCTTTCTCCATTACTAAGCAGACTGTCGTGGTTTAACCCCAGTTGGCAAATAAGTACCACACAACTGATCCTTCACTGCCCTCACTCCCTGGGGAGATTGGGAGGAGAACCAGGAGAAAAAAGAAAAAAAAGTAAAACTCCTAGGCTGAAATAAGAAGAGTTTAATAATTGAAAGAAAGTAAAATATAATAACAGCAATGCTACTAATACTATTACTAATAATACTGATTTCAATGAAATGGAGAGGGAGTGAGAAAAAGAAGTGATGCACAATGTAGTTTCTTGGTGCCCAGTGAGTGATGCCCAGCCCATCCCTGAGCAGCGATGGGTGGGTCCCAGTCATCTCATCCCAGTTTATACACTGAGCACGATGTTCAGTGGAATATCCCTTTGGCCAGTTTGGGTCAGCTGTCCTTGCCATGCAGCCTCCCAGCTTCTTGTGCACCTCCTCCCTGGCAGAGCATGAGAAACTGAAGTCCTCACCTTAGAGTTAGTGCTGCTCAGCAACAGCCAAAACACCACTGTGTTGTCAACATTATTCTCATACTGAATCCAAAACAAAGCAATGTAGAAGCTAAGAAGAAAATTAACTCTGTCCCGGCTGAAACCAGAAGGCAGACTTATGAGAAGTTTTCCTTTACATGCATTTTTAAACTTGAGATTTAAGGTTAATCAGCCGCTTCAATGCAGTTAAAAACATCATCACCATTAAGAAAAAATAAAAATAAAAAAAGTAATATCTAGTGTAGTTCCAGAGACTTATAATTAATGAATTACCAGAAGATATTCAGTCACACTGACACAACAGTTTCTACTCGGACACTATTTCAAATCAAGAAAGTTACTCTATTCCCCATCTTAGAACTAAAATGCAAACGTGATACACAACCCTTGTTCTGAGTGAGCAGGGCTATGCTATGTAAAAATTCAATGGCTACCTTGACATTGTCATCATTTTTAATTTCAGCCACACAGTTCCTTACACTTTCATTAATATTTTTACTTCTTGAATGTTGTGTGCAATTCTGGTCACCACAATACAAGAAAGATAATAAGCTCATAGAGAGTGTTCAAAGGAGGGCAGTGAAGATGGTGAAGGGCCTTGAGGGGAAGCCGTATGAGGAGCGGCTGAGGGCACTTGGTCTCTTCAGCCTGGAGACAAGGAGACTGAGGAGAGACCTCATTGCAGTTACAATTTCCTTGTGAGGGGAAGAGGAGGGGCAGGCACTGATCTCTTCTCTGTGGTGACCA
>JAWWTY010000001.1:28955439-29037227 GCA_035222235.1 Margarornis squamiger
ACAGTAATTTGTTTTCCATGCTGTTTTAACAAACTTGCACAACTCATTGGATAGGGTTTCAGTGTTATCAACAAATCAACAAATCCTATGAAAAGAAGATTTTCATTTTTCTTTGAACGAGTTAACTAGAATCTGGAATCTTCCATAAATCCAAATGCTTTAACAAGGTGTCTGAGTTGGTGGTCTGCTTGTCCTGTCTAATCAGCAGAGACAAACATTTGTGAATAGCAACTCTGCCCACCTCAAATCTGAATTTCTTTCTGTTGATCCTAGACAGACTTTAGGGTGGCTCAGCGGCCAACTTTCAGTAATATTAACAGACCAAACACAGTGTTTCTTCATTTGCATGACAGTACTGAAAGCATATTCCCCTGATTCGTAGGCCTATGAAAAATCCTCCTTTTTTCCTGTTTTCCACATTTTCAATATCTTCTCCTCAGCAGAAAGCTCTCCCTCCCCATTAATTCTGAATGTGCAACCAGTTCAGAAGTGAAAGCTGATGCTTCTTCTCCTCTGTCCCACTCAGCTGCCAATCACTCCATGAACAGGAGAAATATTTAAAGAAACAAGACCACATGAAGCTTGATGTGTTGCAAAAAGAAAAAAAAAAAAAGCAAACACTCTTCCATGTCAATAAAACTTCAAATCACCTTGAGATGAAACACTATTTTTACTTCTGTTATTTCTCTCTTCTTTTCCCTCCCCTCCCCCCCGTTTTTCAGATCACGCCAACGTTCAGAAAACCAGAAAGTGAAAATTTCAGTCTTACCCTTTAACTCCCAGTTTTGTGTTTTTTGTTTGTTTGTTTGCTTGGTTTTGTTTTTTGTTTTGTTTTGTTTTGTTTTAATTTTAGGCGGTTTTTGGCCAGTACAACAGTACATCAAAAGGAAAGAGAAACTGAAGGTCTGTTCCACCATTGGTACACAGATGGGGTTGATGCAATAAAGAATTTTGCATTGCTGTACATCATGCTGTGCCCATACTGTGGCTAAAGAACAATAATGCCAACCTTATATGTGGAAAGGTGATAAGACTGGCTAAAAAAAGACACTGAATTTGCGTCAATGTGTTCCTTTTATAGGCCTTTCAGTACCCAGAAACTTTTACTCAGTCTTTTCAAGGTTTCTTCAGAATAGTAAAACCTTTCTAAAGCTGAGATTCACTCTCTTAAGCTTTTCAGGTTAAGAAAAGTCGCATGAATCATTGAAATTCACAGGTCAGAAGCACTTTAATCAGAGAACATCAGTCTCACACTAATCAACCTATTTACACAGCATCAATGCAAGACTAATTTGAACAGAAGCCCAGTTATACAGATCTTTCTACTGTCAGTTACATTTTCTGCTCATGTTGTCTCTAGTAATTTCCTTTTTTGCTCTACAGCTCTTCTAAGTGGAGATACTTTAGTCTGTAGTGATTCTACAGCAATCATTTGTTTTGCTTGTCTGTAGTTATTCTACAGCAATCATTTGAGGTGCTTCTCTATTACTGGGTAAGTAAAGGGAAAGATGAACCACTCATGCATGTACATGGAAGTCTTGCTACCCAGCTGCTCCTGTGAATGCACTTGGCAGAGACAAGTCTTCTCGCAGAAGAAGAAAGAATCAGAACCCAGAAAGAATATCAACAGAGAAGCATGAAAGGGCATGTGGCTGCTACAGAAATGGGGTAGCAGAAGGCAGACTGTCCTTGCATGCCTGAGACCTGAAGAGAGTATTCAGCTTCAGCTGACACTGTATGGTACAAGTAGCAGTTGCTTGTTGCAAAAGAGGCATTGACAACTGACAGGACAGTCGCAGGTTGCATTTTGTGGACAAAGCATTCTATGTTGTGCCCATAAATCAGGCAAGGATTTCCATTCCATCTTAGCCAAGCACTCACTCTCAGCATACAGCAACATATGCTGCCTTGTGAATCAGCATCAATGGAAGTGCTGAGACACAAAGAGAGAGTGCTGCCAATCCCTTATGAAAATGGCAGCAGCAAGAAAGGGAAGGCAAATTGTAACAGCAAAACCCAGCATGGAAACAGCCCATTAATATATATTGATAAGGTGGCTCGAAGTCGGCTGTTTGTGATATTTTAACTAATCTGAAAACATTCAGTATAAAATGCATACATTCTGACTCCCAGGGAAGGCCAGAGAGGGAAGAGGAAATGCACTCTTTATTTTAACTCTCAAGGGGAAGTGAATTCCTGAACTTTAGGTGCCCATGAGAGAATGGAGTCTGAATTTTCCTCGTACCATACATTTAATCATGTTTGTAAGACAGAAAAACTACTGATTTCTTTTTAGCAGCTGGGGCTCCTGAGCACAAGCTAAAGGCTTTCTGCCAGTTTTCTCCCCAGTGATTTAATTACAGCTGGGCCCTTTACATCTAGTAAAAAATAAAGCTTTGAATGTCCTCATAAGAGTTTAATTCCAATGATTACAAATGAAAATAATAATTGTAGATAGTCATTAGAGTTTAATATGCTGTTGATCAGTTTCTTTTTGATAATCCATGCATGGAAGGTGTAACATTAAAGATCAAATGTCTTATTAACGTCTTTATTTGCAGACAGTTGGCTTTTCATGGGATTTCTGATTTAGTACAGTGATACAAAATACACTGGAAATGCAATACAAATGTAAGTTGCACTTAGAAAAATACAGGATTGCAGTTCAATCATAATACTAGTGTGTTTTTGTAATATGCTCATGGGCATTGGGTATCCCTGGTTACTGGGAATGGAAAACGTGAGTTGAAGGAAGCTCAGGTCCATTTCTCTCACTGAAATTATTCTGCTAGTTGTTCAACTTCTGAACTTTATGTTGGTCTGATCCATGTAATCACTTCCCACACAAGTCTGGCTAGCCCAGGAATAAGCATTTAAACCACCAGCTGATCCACTCAGAATCAGTTTCTTTGCAATAGATGTGGTCAATCATACCCTGTATTACTCCCTGAGTTTTATGGACACATCATCCTTTCCCATCTCCAATGAGCCTTCTTCATTTATAGGGGTTGATTCAGAGAGTCACATTCCACCTCTAGGGGTTTTGTCCCTTGCAGGAGGATGTAATACTCTGATAACCCACACTAAGAAATGGCTGACTCCTTCAAAGTCACACAGTGAGGTGGACTTAAAATCAACACAGAAAAAAAGACTGCCAGGTGATCAAGAGAAAGTCTGTGCTATAACATATTAAGATCCAGCGAAGTACAGCTCCAAAGGAAGTGGCAAAGTGGCATTGCTCTGTGCAGGCAACCAGGCTATTTTTTGCCAGTTGACAATTGAAAGTGCCAAATATGGGGCTTCCATTCCATGCTGGTGCCTGTTTGGTGGTAGCTCTGAAGCAGCGCTGAACTGGAAGTCATTGCACTGATTTTCTCTGGCACTTTAGTTCAGGAAGTGCCATTTCTCAGTCTTCACCTTTCTGCCCTCATTTATCCTGCAGAGGGTAAGAAGTAATAAACCCGGGTACTTCTTAGATGGAGACCTCTTCCAGAGCTGAAATGCATCTGAAACTACACTGTAGTGTAGATCAAAAGCTTGGCAAGAATATGGAGTATGTGGACAGGTTTTTTTTTTCCCTTCCTCCATACTAAAGTTCACCAAAGCTACAGAAGATTGTGTCTTCCTAGAACTGTTGTGAGCTGAAACTCAGTGAGAGGGGAGGAGAAGACTGGAGTATCAGCAGCAAAGTGACTTTCAGAGATCAGTGCTTTAGAAATTTGCTAAGCAGAGGAGGGCTTCCATTTAATTTTCTGCTAATTTAAGAAAATAATTTGTACAGAAAGAATACTCTGGTTATTTTTGTTAATAATTAGCCTCTAAAAATAGTGGAGCTCTACTTTTTCTTGTGATTTTTAGCTTACTGCCTGATACTGAAAAAGGGCCTTAAAATAACTGGTTTTACAGTTGATTAGCACTTTGTGGTTCTTGTTCTTTGTCACTAGAGAGTCAGTGAAGATGATGCTGAGGAGAGGGAAGAGACCATCCACTGGTACAGCTACTTTCCCCACAAGAAATGTATTATGAGCGTTGATAATGGAGGTTATAGATCCCCCCAACCTTTCCTCAACAGATTTTCATGCACTTGCCAGGGTGATGCAAAGTAGCTTGAAAATACCAAGTCCTTTTTTTTTTTTCCTTTCCATTTTGTGTCCATCTTCAAGGGGTTTCTCATAAGGAGTTGTGTCACTTGCTATTTAGTTGTGCATCACTGGAACCGTGATCTGCTCAGCAAGGCAGGCGCTTCTGCAGCATCAGTGATAGTAAAAACCAGTAAAAAATCACAATGGAAAGTTCACACTTCTCTGGCTTTGTATCTTCATATCTCTTTATGCAATGATCTGCAATAAACTCTTCCTCTTCACTGCATTCAACTTTGGTATTTTCAGTGCAGGCTTCTATAACTTCTGTTGCTATTTCTACGACAAGCTGTGCCTTGTGATGTGAGGCATTTTAAAGTAATCTGGCACATGAATATCTCTCTTCTCTTCTCTTGAAAATCAATAAAAACTTTCAGTCACATTTACATTTCTGTGTACTGATTCCAGATAACAGTAGCATGTCTTCCCTGGCCTACAGTCGATCACAAGGTGGAAACAACTGCTAGGGTTTCATGCTCCAGAAAATGACCTTGTCCTTGTATTTTTTTTTCTTTTCACAAAAAGAGCTGACTTGCCTAGCCATCCTTAAAGTAGAACTAATTACCATCTGTTAACAGGCCCCTAATGCTCTGACTATAGATCCCTATGCACCATTCATGGTTTCATAGCCATGATGATAAATCGTCTGTAATTCAGAATTTATGTGGAATTACATCAGCTTACCTGGGTGACCCACCACACATTATGGAGGCTTCTTTTATAGAACCTTTCACACTGAATGTTGGATTCTGCAGAAAAATGCAGTCTTTTAGTCTACCTACCCTGTGAGCTATACTGTAGAAAAGGAGTATTAGGGTAACACTGATGAGTCCTCTCTGATGCATGCAGAAGGGAAGAAGCCAACAAGGGCAGAGCAGTGAGAAACCTAGATCTTCCTTCCAGCCAGTCCAAGTTAGTGCAAAGGCAGTCCTACAAAACTGGCTCATTTTGTACTGAGCCCCACATTACAGGAGGAAAAGACGCTGAATCGTGACTTGTTAAAAAATGATATAGGCTTTGATTTACTCCCAGGGAAACAGCATGGAATGATTTCTTTGTTCTGTTTGATTGCATAGTGCTAAATCTACCCAAGCAGCAGAGAACGTGACTGACAGGGAACCTTGAACTTTGTTCACGTGCACACAGGAAGAACATTTACCCTTGTTCCAGTTACTGCTTCACAGTACCCAGGTGCCCTAGAACTAGTGCTGGATTGGCAGGTCTTGAAGACTCCACTCAGCCACATATAAAACCAGGGTGTTTCATCCTGTCTCAAAAACAGAGGCAGGACAAGTGCTATTTGAGTACTTGTATTGCAGAATAAAAGGGGAAGGGGCAGACTTCACAACTGTAGTTTTAAGCCAGTCCTGATCGAGCAATATGACGCCTTTACAACCTTCTCAATCTGCCAAAACAAACCTGAATGGGAGTTGAAAGTGGTAGGGAGAGTTCAAGCCCTTGAACAGCACGACATAGCTGTGTGTTACTTGTTGATGGTATAGAAGTGCTTGCCCAGTGAGGCCAGATGGGACATTAAATATCAGTATCTGTGAAAGTAGTAAGCATTTAATGTTAACAATCATCACTGCCAAATATAGACATGACTCTTCAATGAATGCCCAGGAATGAAACTGATACCTTTTTTTTAAGATTCTTTGAGTTTGAGACCAATATGTTAAAATCATCTGGAGGACCTGATACATTTTATTAATGCAGAGATATTTCATTCCCTTATGCAACTCCCTGAAAGGCAAATCAGAAATAAAATGACACTAAACTTGGAAAGGCTCTTTATTTCCCAGAGGCTGTAGCCTAATTCAAATGGAAAATTCTGCTATCAGCTTTTCCTCTTTTCACTTTCAACAATAGACAGGCAGTAGTCATATCTCAAACCTTCCCTCTGAACAACCACAAAAGCTAAGACTCTAATAGCTCTGTCAGAACAACAGGATGTTTCCTTTTCTTATATCTATGTGTCTGGATTGCTTTTGTTCTAGAGAGTTTTGGATGCAGCACTTTAAAGACATGGAATCTGTCAAAACTCACAAATCCCAGAAATCTCAGAAGGAAAGTCTGTGCAGGAAAACATACAACATAGTCTATACCTACTGCTTGTTTTTCTGTGGATAATTGGATGCAAGAAGGAAAGCATTCCATGGTGATCTGTGAATTTAAGTGCTCCCTGGCCTTTATTTGCTATTTTAGGTATTAAGGGCACTTCAAATTTTGATACAAGTAATACCATTTATGGTTGGCAATAACAATCCTAACTCTCACAGTTGACCTCAGTTTTAAAGTTTACATTCTCATGATAATATGAGAATTTCACTTAGTCAACATTGATAGGCTGAGGACCATGCATTAAGGCACCTTCTCGTTTTTCACTACTGACTCAGCTTCTGCCAAATGAATAAAGACTGAAATTAAATTAAATTCACATTTTCTTTAGTCAGAAAATGAGAGGCTTAAAGTGATAGGAAGGTAGGAATTAATTTTTTTTTCATCATTTGGTTTTATTTGCCTTTAATGAATCCTTTAAAAGGGTCAGGATGCTCCAGTGGAAAGCAGGGACTTGCAGTGTTGCTATGTCAGACACAGCAGTAAATCTGTATGAGTCCAGAAGCTTCAACCTGAAAGAGACACTGGCTTTGTGAAGCTGCTGGTTGCAGTTTGTGCTGCTCTGTGATCCACACACCAGAGTCGACTTTTCAGACTGGATTATTGAACAGGAGAAAGGCTGCTGTAACAAACAGCAATCAAAAAGCCCATACTTCTTAGCAAGGTACCAAATTCAGAAGAGCTCTTCCTAGGTGTCCTGTTAAATGATACTGAGTCAGGAAAAGGCTGGGAAGTTTGGAATGTCTCTCAGAAACACCATAGTACTGAGTGAAGAATGGAAACAAAACCACAGCACATCTAGCCACAGATCATCACAGCTTCATTTATTTATTTATTTATTTATCTATTTATTTATTTTAAATTCTCCTCTATTTAATTTTACACCTTTCAGATTCTTAGCTCACATGACAGAGACCATTCTACTACAACAAATCCATATGCTGTATGTATGAAGGGAACAGCATAGTTATACATGAAGATCCATTTCCAGATTATTAATTGCAATTAACTTAAGTCTCTACCCCACGAAATGGAGAACAAATTTAGCCACATGCCGGCTTTAGGTCACTTTTAATATTATCCACCAGAGGGCAACGCTTCTAAAATACGATCCCCCGTTGAGCTGAAGCTGTGAAACTGTTTTCAGTAAAAATGGGTTTGAGACTTCAGCCAGCACTTGAGAACCTCCACTGTGCAACTTAGCTCACTCCTCAGGAGGCTTAAGGGGCTTCAAACAAACAGATGGGCAACAGAGTCTAATGACAGACCATCTGCTCAACACCACAGAGTACAGGTGAGAAAGCACAAGACATTTCTCCAGCTGTTCCTTTTAACAGGGATCTTGTAAACCATAAGGTGTTGCAGTTAAGCCCATGACATTATATCTAAAACAATAATAGACATCAGATCTGTCAGAATCCAAAGATAATAAAAATGAAACTTTATCCTAAAGAAAGGTACCTTTCACCACTGTTAAAATAATACTTTGCTATCCTTTCATAAGATGCTTTGCAAAGAGTAAATTTCAATTAATAGTAATACATTTATCCTTCTGTGCTGAACTAGGACTGTTTATTCCCTACACAGGACCTTCTAATCTACATACATTGCAAAATCTCCATCTTTATGAAAAGGAACACAACTTCAGTTCAGTGTCAACATCCGTAACTACAATTTGTCACATTATTTTTCCCCCAGCTGCACTGTGCACTAAGCAGTCATGAGACAAGTTGGATGAAGGCCATTTTAATTCTGTGCACTGGCACACAGAGCGGTCTAGAACTGCTCAGACTTTTAGAAATGCTACAGATACTTAATATCACTCCCATCCTTACATTTTGTCCTGTCATCTTCATCCAGTTCTGTTACATGTAGCTTTAAAAGCTTTTAATTCTTGAGTGTCTTCTCCTGCTGTTCTTATAGTGTGCATTCTTTAGTCTCATGAAAACAGGTTCTGTTCGTTTTGTGTGTACAAATCTATTAACCCAAATTTATAACTCACCCCATAATCTACACTAGGCTCAGGTTTATAAACCTTTAAGCCTAGATCTCCCATATAGTACAAACATAACTGTCTATGTCTCAATATCATAGAACAATATGGGTGGAAAGAACCTCTGGAGGTCACCTAGGCCAGAATTCTGCTCAGATAAAAGTTAACTTTAAGGCAGATCAGGCTGGTAAGGGACCTTTTTCAGATGAGTTTTGCAGTCTACAAGATTTGGAGACCCCACAGATTTGTAAGCATTTATTTCAGTGCTTAACCTCTATTAGGGAGAAGAATTACTCCTGTGTACCCAACTGGAAATTTGCTTGCTTAATTTGTGACCTGTCCCTAAGAAGATTCTGGCTTTTCTGAAATAGACAGTCCCCATTAAAAATCTTGACAGTATGTAGTACCTTGGGTCAAATCCACAAAGGTATCACAGTTCCTATCTTGAATTTACACATCTGATTTCCTTTTTAACTTTTAAACAACAAGTAACAACTTTGCAAACGTTTGTGATCTTTACATTCCTCCTTCCTACTCTGCGTTATTTCTGCTGCAGCCTGAATAACCCAACCACATCTTCATCATACTGACCACCTGATTGCATCTTCTACTTTGATTTTTTGAGGATTTGTACATTTAAGGCAGTGTTTTCACAATATTTTTGCTATCACCATTACCTTAGGGATATGATGTAGCAGTTGTAATGTACTCTAAGCTATGCTTATCTGTAAAAAGGACAGTGAATTTCCTGCTGATAACAAATGGAAGGGTCTGTCTATAACAGGTTGATCTGGCATTTCAGACACTCCATGTAGAAAGTTCAGAGCAGCGCTTGACTTTGAAGTGGCTATTTGCCACTTCAAAGCAAACGTGTAAGAATCAGTTCTCTCTTTCTTACAGAGTCTGTCTGACTAGATTCACAGTTTTAGAGTTTTGGGAGATTTGCAGTTGTATTGAACTCATAGTTATCTGCAATTTAAAACAGACTGAGCATAATTTTCATCAAGCAGAAAGTGGATTTATAGCTGCTGAAGAGCTGGCAATTTTATCCTGATTTTGAGACATATCACAGCATAAAGCTCCCACTAAGCAAACATTCTTTACTGGTCTTTGAAGAGCCTACTTCCTGAAAACATGTACCTAATACAGACATATATGACATCCTTGTTTCCAAGCAGTTAGGTCAGTCTGCAGCTGAATGTCTGTCTCATCTGGTCTCTGTTGAAACCCCTTGATTTCTGACCATTTTTCACTCCTTGTTAATGTCACGTCTTTAGCATTTTTCCCTAAGTAGTGGAGCTAATGAAACCTTGTTTCCTGCAAGTATGTGTTCTTTATGCCCTCATCTCCCAGCTTAGTTCTGAGCAATACCTAGTCTTCTTCCTACCCCTTCATTACCGATCAGCCAGTATGGTTAGTCTGGAGGCTGCACATTACACCTGTAACACAGGCCAGTTGACTTAGAGCAAGTAGAAAGCATGACAACTGAAATCTAGCTGCTTCAGTTTTACCGATTATTAAATTGGTTATCCTTATACCTAATTTCTGGTTTTTAAGAAAGATATAGGAATATGAATGTGTTTGATATTTCCATTCTTCTGTCAAATTAGACTGGTTTTGCCAAGCTCAAAAGTTATCAGTGTGAGACGCAGGCAAGACACTGTAGGATCTTCCTTTCCTCAGAAAAACAGGTTAAAATTTCTCTGATAATGGGTTACATTCTTTGCTCAATCCAAAGATCTCTTAAAATTAGCCTTGGACAAAGACTTACTTTAAAACAATAAAAGATAAAGGAGTCAAGGGAGGTTTTAACCTGTACCATTGTGAATGACTTTCAAGAAGTTGTTTTAGAAGCCTAAAATTTGGCAGGAGAATATAAAATACCTCTTATATTTAGCTATTCCTTTATAAACACAGCAGGAAGAAGCTGCACTTTTGGAATTTCTGTGGTGATTGCATATCAGTTAATAATCTCTTGCATGCTAAAGGTGTTGGTTATTAAATTCAGTCTAATAAAAATGGTGCTAGGCATTTTCTATTCTAGTAGTTCTGACACAGAAAGCTGTCTAGCCCAAAAATAAGTATAGTCAGCATTTAGATATGATAAAACTATTTGTTTAAAAAGAAGACAATGCTGAAATTGAATCATGTTAAACTATAATTCCATTATTTCTTAGTTTCTTAATGAAAAGATAAGCATTGCCAGGCAGAAGGTCCTGTTAACCTCTTAAATGCCATAAAAATGTCATAAATAACTAAGAATTTGGCAAGAAGAAAACACTGAAGCTTCAACAACAGTTTTACATGGATTAGAATTTTAACCTCCAGCCTGGTGTCTCCATAGTAATATCGAGAAAGGAGAATTGAAATTCAAGTTTATTTTTACTCTACACACCACAGCTTTTGTCACAAACCTCCTAAAAAATGAGTTGTGCATATTTCAGAATCTTGCCTCTCTGTAGACAGATGGATATATTTAAAAGGCTCAAATTTTCAAAAATAGCTCATGATTTTTGAATACCCAGTTACCTTTTGTAATTTGGTAATTTTAAATGCAGACAACACCGTAGGTTCATGTTGAATTGGTCCAGTTGTCAAAAAATAATTTCAACAGTATCCATGGATGCACACAGGCAACTATATATCTGAAAGTCACATCTGTCACTGAGGTGCCTATATGCATTTTAGAAACCTATGTCAAGATGTTTAGAGTGAGATTTTGAAAAATGAATGAGGGTTATGAATCTTGCCTTTTGGAAGAATCCAAAGCTTTTTAAAAAAAAGCAGTCCTGTGCTAGTACATTTGATGCATCTGCAATGTACCAACTTTTTCCACAAAAAAACCCCCAAAACAAAACCAAAAACAAACAAACAAACAAAAAAAAACAGAGAGGAAAGAAACTTTATTTCATTTTTACAAGTGGGAAAATATTTCCCTAATTTCTTTTGATTTAAATGTTGAAATGGTACTTGAGCAGTAGGACTTTAGTCCCATAGCAGTGGTAGAAAAAGATTGCTTCTCGGATCCTTCAGACCCTCCAACTCTACCTTCAGCAGTAAAGGGGAGACGGAAAAATAGAGGGCTGTATGTTTAGCACAGTGATGGATGAATTCTGAGGCAGCTCTTTGCATTCTTTCAGACTTCATCTGCATTAGCAGTGGCCAGTTTTCTGGATGTGTGTACAGCTGGCCAGAATCTATTCACGTGTTCTTCACAGAGAGTTTGTTAGATTCTTTACACTGATGTGAGGTTTGCCCCCAGCCCAGATGCTTTGCCTTTTCAGGAGTCATTCAAAAGATGAGTAATTTCTCAGGTAGGATATATATATGTGCTAAATCTTTTAAATAATATCAAGAATTGTTTTCAGTTCTGGAAAGAATACAGGAAGTTGTCTTTTCCTTTCTAGCTTTTCTCTTGGAGGCATGTTTTCTCCTAAAGCAGTTATATCATATTCCTAAAAGCCTAGTTGTTTCTAGTTTACAGTCACAGAGCTGTGCACCTGAAGACTTAATTGCTTCTGATACAAATAGTACCTTTCTTTACGTTTCTTTATTTAGTAATTGTCCCCTGTGTTTAAATGTTTTCCCCAGATATTTGTTGCCATAGGACATCAGTTACTCTTGACTGAAATTGTTCAGAGTCTATAGCAAGTTTATGACAGAGGGATTTCCGGAGCCCCACTCACAAAATTATTCATGTAATTGTGACCTTGTCTTTGTGTTCAGAATTACAGAATTACACAGAAGTTTTAGCAGTAGGTATTACACATGCTGAAAAAAAAAAAAAAAATAAAAATTACATCATTTTAATTTGAAAGGTCTGTAGTGTGTTAGTATGCCTAAAACAGAAATGAGGCAGCTGATTTAAGGTCCCTGTGACAGTGCTGCTAGCTGAGAAGTTCCCCACCCAGATTCAGTTTTCTTTTGCCCCTTCTGCATGAGGCTGTGATACCCATAGCACAGGATGGACAGTGCATGACCTAATGGTATTTACAGTATAATGTTGTCACACAACCACCAAGAGCACTTTGCAGCCCAGGGTGCTTGGCTACAAACTCAGGCAGTTGAGGAGCCGACCTAATAGGCCTCTACTTCTTCGCAAAACACCCTGTCTTCTCTCTTACATGCTACAGGCATCAAATCTGAGTCAAAGGGGTGAGAGCATTCTGTGTCTATTCGAATGCTACATGGGATATGTTCTTTCTGGCAGAGATGTAGATGGACAGTTGAGAACAGTAAGTCTTCAGGTACTTTAAATAAACCTGAAAAGTACTGTTGAGTCCAAGGGGTAATACTTCCTCAGTAGCTTAATAAAAATTATCTTGTCACCCCTTGGCTGTAGCAGAATTCAGCTGTCTTGCAGACTATGAAATAATGATGTTAATTCTTTTGCAGGAAAACAAAATCATTCAGACAACTTTCCTAACCTAAGTTGCTGGGTTTGATTTTATTCTGTGTCTTTAGTCAGAATAAGCCTCGTTCTCACAACCTTGTCTAGACCCTTCCATGCAGTCAGGAGCAGAACTGATACTGTCCGAGACCCAGACAGAAGATTTGCCTTCAAGACTGGTGCCTTTTCCTGTAGAAAATGCTTTCTGTTGCACAGCAAACACATTTAAATTTGTAGCTTGACAGCAACAGAAGTGCTAGAACTTCCTTGTTCTCATTTGCAAAAACTGATATCTCTTCTCTCCAGTGCATAGCTTTTGAGCAACTGCCTTGATGTACTGTCTTGTGTCTGGAGACCCTCTTACCTAAGACAAGAACAGAATTAAGCATTCAATGACTGTTCTACATATTTTCATTTTGTAATTTATATAAATTTATGTATTTTGCTTTTAAAATGATGCAAAGGACAAGATTTAGGAGAAAAGTGTGAGACCTCACAGAGTTCATATTTTATTAAAATAAAATTCCAAACATCTACAGTTTAAGTCTTTGTAATCCAGCAGACAAATACAGAAAGTACTACTCAGCAAGGTAACTGCAAAAATTACATAATGTGTACACCAATGGAGAAAAAGTTAGGATATAACCTCAAGTATGTAACTAAAAGTAGTAGGATTATATTTTAAAGGGTTGAATATTACAAGCAACACTTTGACAGAATGAGTTATCAAGGTGTTACTGGTGGCAATGAACAAGCAATGAAGCTGTGTCTTAAGGGAAATGACTGCAGATGGACATTTTTGAAACTAGACCAGACAGAAATGCAAACACCAATTGGGAGCAACTGTGTTCTGCGTGGGAGGTGAACTGGGTGAGGTGATGAAGTAAAAAGTGTCAGAAATAGAAAAGACATATAAATACAGCACTTCTGGATCTTTGGGGATGAAAGGTGTTATAGGAACATAAACCACTAGTATTCATTTTTCACAGATGGACCAACAAAAAGCCATGAGAAGATGACACATTTAAATCTTCAAATGAACAGGGAGGAAATGTGGGGGTGTTTTTTGTTGTTTTTTTACATTGAAGCAAACCAAATAAGGTTAATTGATGCTATTCAGAGAGAGTACAATGGATTGATATCTCACAGTACCAAGCTATAGAAGATAGAGTGAACTTTATGAAAGTAGCTAGGAGAGGCTCAGGCAACTCTGGTCCCACTGGGAAACTACTGAGTGTTAACGAAAAAAAAACCAAACCAAAACAAAAAAAAACCCAAACCAAACCAAACAAACAAAACAAAAAAACAAAAACAAAACACAAAAACAAGAGGAGATGACATATTTTAAGTGGGATTGACCTTAATATATGCAGTTGTTGACCAAGAAATTGCAGTGACTTAATGCACATGTGCAGCTGTATCATTGCTCAGGCATTCCCAGTTTTCAGCACTTTGCTTCATGTTAGGGATCAAAGATGTAGATATATACATGGGCCAGACCGTGGTCTGTTTTATCTCATGTTTGCAAAACACTCTGTCTTCTGTCTTACATGCTACAGGCATCAAATCTGAGTCAAAGGGGTGTGAGCATTCTGTATCTGTTGAAATGCTGGTATTGGAGATACAATACACAACAAAAAACTCAGTGCAGTGTGCCCTAGTGTGTTGGTAACACATGACTCACGTCTTCCAGCAACAGGAAACTACATTAAGGGATCACATATGCCACACAGCCCCCTACAGTGCTTTCTGGACATGCTGAGAGACTTTCAGATAGTGTCAGGGACTTTTGGATATTGTGAGCATTCTCAACCCTACCTCATCCATACAGACAGGTGTATTACCTGACAATTAAAAATCATTTGTGAATTCTGACCTCCTTACTGGCAACACCGTGTTCAAGATCCTTTGCTTACAAGCTCTTCTTTGCAGGGGAACTATTTATTTATTGCAACTTGCCTCTCACAAAGCTGTGGCAGTTTGACAGAATATGACACTAAAGGAGAAAATCTAGCTCTTCACTGCCTTGTGTCAATGTTTGCAGTAACCCACTTCAGCCAACACCAATAATTTGCCATTACTCTGCTCTAATTTAGGTATCTGCAGAGAAATACCAAGGAAAAATCCACTGAGGGAATTTTCCAAGGCAGAGCAAATAAGTTAAAGATCCAGGAACAGAAGGCAGCCTAAATTTCACTTACACCCTAGGCGTCTTTGAACTTGTTATCTCCTAGGCAGTTAAATAATATCACTGTGCTAGACATAGAGAGAAATGTTTTCTTTTAATAATGCTTCTTAACAATATTCCCTGTCCTCCTAGGTTTGCCCCATTCCATCCCAGCCTCCACAGCCTACTGTTGTTCCAAAGCCAGTTCAATCTGTCATACATGTTCCATTGCAACCAAGCTGTCCAGGCCGAGGAAAGATGGCAAAGCTCATCAATCCAGAAGAGATGACATCCAGGGATTATTACTTTGATTCCTATGCTCACTTTGGAATTCATGAGGTAATGCTTATTTTTATTTCAGCAATTATTAAATTGCAATATAGTAATAATGATAAAAATGATAATTATTATGTTTTCTTTTATTTATTACTTATTTATCCTCTTCCCACTTGCTCATTATTATATTCCTCTGCCTTTCCTCAGATGAATGTGTAATCTGGTTAAGTGCCAAAGATAGCACCCACATCTCTAGAGACCTGTACTCAAAACCTCTGTCCCACTTAGATTCTTGCATATGAATTCTCCCCAGAGCTTATGATAGCTGCCTGTACAGTGGTGAGCTTCACAAGTGCATCAATTTAGTGCATTTATGAGGGCTGTAAAGTAACCCAATCACACATGGAAACTACCTTACTGCTAAGTTAGGTCTTTTGTTCTCTTGCGTATTTGAGCACAGACATCAGCAGAACAGCTACTCAACTGACACAAGAAGCCAAGTAGTTTCTTGATTCCTGGCACCTTATTTGAATTTCTGAATGCATAGACTGCACTGATGAGAACATTAAGCTCAATCACCTCCATTAAATACACTTCTGGAAAGAATTCAAAATACACAGTGGACCGTATTTACTGTAGACTAGTTTTAAAGAAGACACTGATATCTTGCACCACTGATATTTGCATATCCCAGGAGGACAGGATCTTTAAGACTAGGATGCAAAAAAAGCAACAATGTGAAATGAATCGGTGGCACTTTTCACAAGCCACAGAGTGAACAATATATATTTCCATTACCTTAGTAATTGTTTGTGGGATGAATATATAAAAGTAAGATTTCTATCTCCCAATAACATCTTGCCAGTGTTGCATTTAGAAATTCAGTCCAAGAAGGGAAGAGAGAGAAACAATTGAGTGGGAAGGAGACCTAAGAAAAATTCTGAAGACACATTCAGAGACCTCAAATCAGATTGATCTGATGGAAGGATACAGCCATGTAAGTCTCAGGGAGTGCAGGGAGTACCTGGAGCCTCTTGCTGAGTCTGAGAAGTGGGAGGTTTCCTCCTTGCCTGCAGGTGGTGTGCACTGGTAGTCACCAAGTAAACAAGTCAACAAGTAAAGATGCTGCTAGAAGAGGCTGGCAGACTTTGGAGCTTTAGGGATATGAGGAAGAGACTGACTGGATCTTCTCTGAGAGCCTCAAGGTACAAGAGCTTAAATCCTCAACTGTTCTGAAAGGAGCAGCAGTCAGTCTGTACGTACCGGGTTTGGAAGTGGAGACTCCTCTGATGGTGAAGGCTGGAAACTTGTGACTTCTGGTAACAGGAGGAAGGCTCTTGATCCACCTGCAGATCTCTACCAACAGAATAGGGTCAGTGTCTTCATTGTAGATGAGGGACAGGAAGTTCTGTCCAACAGACCATCAGAACCAGTCTGCCCCGAGCTGTGCAGAAGCACTGGGAGCAAGTGCCAAGTGATAGCAATGGGAGGGTCTCTCCTGCAGGGAACAGAGGACCCCATCTGCTGAGAAGAGCTTCTATCACAGCATTTGGATCTCAGCCATTGTGTAGAGGCTGCTGCCATTTGTGCAGCCCTTAGACCAGCCTTGGACTACTGCTGCTGCTCTTCTACCTGGGCACCAATGAGACCTGGAGCGTATTAAGCAGAACTAGGCAGCTCTCAGGATGATGATCAACAGCAAGGTGTGCCATGTCAGGTGGTTTTTTGCCTCAATTCTAATAGCTCTAACAAGGACTTGAAGAGAAGTGCTCCCACAGGTCCACAGTTGGTTGTGCAGCTGGTGTCAGTGACAAGTTTTCAGTCTTTATGTCTACAGTACCCTCTTTGAGGATTGAGGTCTGCTAGCAAGAGATGGAATCCACCTGAAAAAAAAAACCAAAAAACAAACAGGCCAGAATGCATCAGTATTGACTCCTGGGGAGACACTGCCAGTGACTGGCCTCCAGATTGACTTTGTGCTGCTGATCACAACCTTTTGAGAGCAGCAGTTTATTCGGTTTTCAGTCCACCATCCATTTTTCATCCATTTTTCAGTGAGGATGTTATGGGTAACAGTGTTGAAAGTCTTACTAAAATCAAGATAAAAAGATCTCCTCCTCTTCCCTCATGATGGTTAGTCATCTCCAAATCTATACTGAATACTCCCAATCACCTTCTTGTCCTTAATGTGTTTGGAAACAGTTTCCATGAGGGTATGCTCTGTCACCTTTCCAGTGCTGATGGACTGTTCTTTCCCTGATACCAAACCATGATTTATGATGATAAAAAAACCTTTTATTCATCTACAGTTATTGCATATACATAATCTCCTGCAAAGACAGCTAAGTGAGCAACTGATATGCATAACAATCCAGTTCACTGGTGCCTCAGACTGCACGTCACTGAATGGATTCTTTTTATACTGAAATTTAAAAAAATCATTTGTCTACTTGCTTCAACTATGGAATTATGGCAGTAATATAAGCAAAAGTTCAGCCTTCTAGACCTAAGAGAAGCATTTTCAGAAAATAAAAGCATGGGTTAAGTGGCCTACACTTCTTTTAAAAATGGCACTTGGGTCTTGACTGTCAGCTCTTGGCTAACATATGCACACCTGAAAGCAAAGTATCAGTGGAATTAACTGCATGTACTGCTGCTATCAATGAAGCAAAAACCAGCACCTAACAATGACAACTTAAAATAGTGAGATAGTGGTCCGGGTTATACCTTCATATCTTCTGGAAATTGGTCAGATAAATGAGTGAACAGAAGAGCAGTAAGGGAGGACCATGCAACACAGGATGATTTCTAAGCTCACTTTGGGCAAAGCTATCAGGATTGCTGGCTTATAATGCTTTGCAGAACGATTTCTTCTGTGTTCAAAAGGAACCTGAGAAGGTCCCTCCATTGAGACTCTGGGTTGTGAATGCTTTAGGAGGAGAGGAATGTTTGGATTTCTGTATGGCTTCTGTCTACTCCCAAAGCAGTGCTGTGGTTAGATTATGTTCTGGTTGTCAATTGCAACAGTGAAGTCATAGCAAAATAAAATTGTACAATGGACATCATTCTGCTTCTTAATAATTCTAAGTAGCTAGCATTTTACAGTTGCTTTGATGTGTGCACCCCAAAGTTACTTAAAAAACCCTTCATGTTGTGTATTAATAATGCTTAACTGGTAACAAAGGAATGGGTTCAGCAGCAGTGTTGAATGCATCTAAGCACTTCAAATAGTAACATATTGCTTTTATTTCCATCACAGGAAATGTTAAAAGATGAAGTGCGCACATTAACCTATAGAAACTCAATGTATCACAATAAACATGTTTTTAAAGATAAGATTGTCCTTGATGTTGGAAGTGGCACAGGAATCCTCTCCATGTTTGCTGCAAAGGCAGGAGCCAAGAAGGTATATGGGGTAAGAAGACTTTCTCTCATGCTTTGAGTTTGTTTGTGCATTTTGCCTAAGAATTTGGCTTGGTGATTTATCTTTTCTTTCTTGTCTTGGTTTGAAATTCTTCTCTCCAAGTTCTTCTATGGCTTGATTTACAGTGACCAGTGGAGTTCTGTTCCATTCTGTGACTTGCACTAGTGTGCCTTTTTCAAATTGAGATGTAATGTCTTTTAATCTGTGGAACCTTTGGTGACCTGGTACACATCTGCATATCTTCTTGGCTGAAAAAAATTGTTAAAGAAACTCACTCCTACTCAGAGGGGTTGAAGGAACTCTCTTGCTTTTTTAAAGTTTCAAGGTCTGCAACTTTGTAGTCTTGGAAACAAATTTCTTTAATACACTTTTCCCTGCATATTACAACTCAGCAAATCATGCAAGAATGCCTGTGCATGTTTTCCGTGCCAACAATAACGCTTTTCAGAGGCAGAAGGAAATTATTACCTTAAATATATTGAACTTTAGGAGCATGAATGTGCAGTTGTCTGCAGAGAAGTCATTAGAGAGAGCATAGATTTACTTCCTGAGTATGCTCAGTTATTTGTACTGACTCTAAAATGACAAATGCAATTTCTTTTTGCTTTGGACTTCTGTTTGCCCTGCAGACACAATGTAACATAGAAAAGGAGAACTATATCCTATTTCTCTGTGTGCTTCAACAAAATTGTTGACTAAAACCTAATTGGCTACATCTGTGCGTTTGAAGACACTGATGTCACTAAGTACCCAAACTGTGCGTCTTTACTACTGGTAATGATACATGAAATGCCAGGGCTCCTGTTCAATTCTCAGGCTTATATTTTCAAAATCTAGTGTTAATTCTGAGTGTCTCATCTGAGTTTTGTACTAGAGCATGGAAGTATAGATAGCTGAAATTAAAAGGTGCTGGCAAAAGTTTTGGAGTTTAAACATGAGACTTTGTGTACAGAACTGGCAGCTAGAATGTATTTTCTTGTAAACCAAGTATGCAATTTATTACTTCAAATCCTCAGGGAGGATAAATCTGTAGATTTCTCTGATGCAGAAATGCAAGTCTCATGCAAAGATGCTGCAGTGCTCTAAAACATATACAAAATGATGATGCTGTGCTCCCACCTTCCTATCTCTCAGATCCCTGGCCATATGGTCTTCTTCCCTCCCTTGTGCTGGCACTGATGCGTATCTGATTCTACAGTGAGCCAGCTCACTGGCAGAAAATTTGCCAAGTAAATTAAAAGTAAATACTTTTCCACATGCTTGTTGTTGTGGTGGGGTTTTTGTGGTTTTGTTTGTTTGTTTTTTTCTTTGAACTTCTTTACAGTTCAGGCTGTACCTCAGGCCTTCATAAAGCTCACTGTCACACCAGTGCCAGCTCACCCGTGGACTGTTCAGTACTGAATCTGAGGAGTGTGCTATCCAGGGAACTCTCTTAGGTGTGAAATTTCTCTGCTACAGTGTAAGAATTTCAACCTTCTTGTCACAAGAGCTACCTCACCATGAACCCTGTCACACAGCAAACTGCAGAGGGGTATTTGTGTTGGACGAGCAGATATTTCAGAGATCTAGCAGTGGAAATCTTATAGTCAAATTCAGACTTTATGGTCATATTGTCAAAGAGTGCCAATGGAAACTGTGAGTGTTCCATTTAAAAAGCAAACATTTGCCATGAGTTATTACATAGAGATGAGATGTTCCAGCTTCTTCTTTACAGTTAGATGTGATTTTTCAAATAGCATGATGTGGGAACTGTTGACAAATGCAGTGTTAGTTTTCTGAATACAGCACCACTGAAATCATCTCCTCTTTCTCACTCTTTTCCTTCTTCGGGTTCAAAGTCATCCACTAGCCTGTCTGATTCTTCTTAATCCTTTTTATTCATGGTTGGAACTTACTCCTTGCCACTGCCTAAGCCAACTGCTAGAATCATCTCTGGGTCTTCAAGAAATGGAAATCATAGAATCACTGACTTAAAGTTACATCAAGTTGCCCAAGGATGTCCAGTCCAATTTGGAAAATATCCAAGGACAGAGATTCTAAATCCTCTCTCAGCACCTATTCCAGGTCTACCATCAGCAGGAATCTCCCTTGCCACAGCTCATGATTACTGACTTTTACCCTGTCACTGTGCACCTCAGAGAAGGGTTTGATTTTGCTTTCTCTGCAAGCCCTTTTGAGATAGTTGTAGGTAGCAAGATTGGGGGGATATATTCTACAAGCTGAACATAATCAGCCCCCTCATTTTCTCTTCTTTCTTCGTGTGGTCTGAGCCCTAACCATATGGGAGGGTACCTATCCATCATGCAGTGATGTTCATCTAACTGGGGAGCTGTTCTAAGACATGTAGAGACGGGATTGGTACATAGCTATTGGTGCCTGGGTGGGGTGAGTGGGGGACAGAAAAATACATTCAAATATCCCTTGAAACCTTGGTTCATCTGCTGCATTTAGTCATACAAAATTCAGAACAATCACTGCAGTAAAACTAACTGCATTCTGTAGTATTTTCAGACAAGACAGTGCAAGTAAGAAGGAGTTAAGCAGACACAGGAAACGAAGGCACTTGCTAGCTGTTAGCTGATTTGTATAAAAAGGTGCTGATGAGGGCACAGCCCAGGGGAAATCTGGGAATGTGGTAACTGTTTCAGAAAGAGACCACAGTAAAAGAGGAAGCATTTGCAGCATTAGAGCATAGACTGAGTAGTAAAATGAAAGTAGAGATGAATATACACATGCAGAATCAGATACAGCTGAAGGAACTCAAGGGTCCATACTGGGACCACTACTATTTAATGACACTTTGTTAATGACATGGATAGTGAGAATGAGCTCACTCTCAGCAAGTTTGCAGATGACACAAAACTGCATTGTGCAGTTGATATACTTGAGGGGAAATATGCCACACAGAGGAATCTTGTTAAGCTTCAGGAGTGGGCCCATGTGAGCCTCATGAACTTCAACAAGGCCAAGTGCAAAGCCCTTCACTTAAATCAAGGTAATCCCCAATGTCAGTACAGACTGGGTGATGATCTAATTGAGAGCAGCCCTGCAGAAAAGGACTTGGAGATACTGGTGGATGGAAAATTGGACATGAGCTGGTTGTGTGTGTTCGCAGCCCAGAAAGCCAACCATGGCCTTTCAATATATAAAATGAGCTTTTAAGAAAGGTGGAGAAAGGCTATTTACCAGGGCTAGTGATAGCATAAGGGCCAATTGTTTTAATGTGAAAGAGGGTAGGTTTGGATTGAATATAAGGAAGGCATTTTTTATGATGAGGGTGGAGAGGCACTGGCGCAGGTTGCCTGGAGAAATTGTGGATGCCCCATCCCTGGAAGTGTTTAGGGCCAGGATGGATGGGGCTTTGGGTAGCCTGGTCTAGTGGAAGGTGTCCTGGCCTGTGGAATGGGGGTTGGAACTAGGTGATCTTTAGAGTCCCTTCCGTCCCAGTTCTATGATTCTGTGACTGTGAACTCAGGTACAGACTTATTTTATTGGAACACACAGTTTTCATAAAATCCAAATGCTTTGTAAAATAGGGCAGATTTGAGTAGATCACTGACTCAAAAAAGAACTGGGAAAAAACCTGACAAAACGGACTTTTTTTCCTCTTTTCCTTCACTTACAGACTTCAGTGTTTTCTTTTTTTCTGAAATGAATTGCTTTTTAAAATAAAATTCAACCATAGTATAGAGTACAAGTCAAAATGCAGGTGAACAGCTTTAGTTACCCTAAAGGACGTTTATTTTCTGAAATATGTATTCCTTCATGAAACTTTTGAGTGTTGGGTTTTTTATTGTTTTGCTTCTTTGCAAATGAATCAGATTTTTGGAAACTCGTAGTCATTCATGAAATAGAACTTTTTCTTTCTTTGCATCTTTTTCTCTAGAAAGGTTGGAAAGCCACCTCCAAACACCTACATACTCACGCTTTATTTAAAAATCGTCCAAAATGGGCAATGGAATTGCAAATGCCAGACAGGTGTGAATACAGAGAGGGAAAATCACAGAATATTCTGAGTTGGAAGAGACCCACAAGGATCATCAAGTCCAGCTCCTGGCCCGGCACAGGACCATCCCCAAGAATCACACCATTTGTCTGAGAGAAAATGAGTATGTTATAATGGCTGTAATTATAGACAGGGTGTAGAGCCTATACAGTTTACAGTAAAGGAAAAAGCTGGACGGAGCAAAAGGATGGTGCTCTCCCCAGTGGATTTCTTCCTTGAAGTCTCTGGACTGGCACTCAGATGTTCCTTTCTTCAAGCCAGTTTTTGTTTATGCTCAGGCCATTGAGACAGACATTTTAAGGAGCAGTTTACATCCACAGGCAAGTTAAGTAGAATTAATGTTCCCATAGGGACTGGGATTGATATTGTGACTGCTATTACATCTAACTGTTTCATGGACAATATAAAAATAATAAGGGATTTGTGTGTCCTTCCATCCAGTGTCCGGCCATCTGTGAGTGCTATCTCAGAGGTCAGGCACAATTTAGCTTTTAGAGATTAAATGGGATTCGCTGGATATATAAAACACAAACACTTCATTAGAGATAACACAGTTCTATTTGACATTCCCATAGGAGAATTAGAGATACAAGGATTATGTAAAGTAGTATTGGCAGTTTAATGTCAAATTTGGAAGAGGTAAATTAGGAACTGATTCAGTGACTACAAGCAACTTTGGCCTTCATGATTTTCAAAGGGCAAAAAAACAGATTAATGGAATGTAGTATTTCTCTAAAAGTTAGTAAAGGTCATTGCAAACATGGGCTTTTATTCTAGTACGCAGATTATACCAAGTTTAAGGGCAAATCTAAAAGTAGAAGGTACTTTATAATTATTTTCCTAGTAAAAGCACAGAACTGGTCAGAGGAAAAGACATGCAGATCTGAATGCTTTTGTAAATAGAAAATTTCAATCATTTCTTATGTGTAAAATGTCCGCATTCTTTTGGGATAGTATGCATTGCTAAAAATTACAGAATTTGCATGTAGAAAAATAATTGCTTCTTGGCACAGACCAGTCTTGGCATAGTTTGAATTTTAACATTATTCACAAAGTTTGAATGTATTTTGTTTAAAAATATGGGTTGAAATATAGCACTGTGCTAATTTATTCCCTTCAGCAGATTTTTTTTTCGTGGGAGGAGGAGGCAACATTCTAAAGTATCAGGAATAAATTAAATAATACAATTAATAAATCATGTAAATTTTGTAGTTAGGACCTTTTTCCCCCCCAATATTTCAACAGTTATAAAAGCAATCTTTTCTGTAGGAGCCAGTTTCACTCAAACACAGACTGCAATTTAAATATTAGGGTATCATTGGTTATGATTCTACACATACAGGTTTGATTTACTTTTTATCAATGGTTACATGCTTTACAGAGTCTTTGTTGCCTTCAGCAGACACTGTTTTTATTCACGTAGCTTGGATCTTTAACATATAAATTACTCTTCCTCTTGCTTCTTTTTTTCTTTTTTTCCTAGATTGAATGCTCAAGTATATCTGACTACTCAGAAAAAATTATCAAGGCCAACCACTTGGACAACAGTAAGGCATATATAAATACTTTTTTCTTCAGGAAAAAGAGAAGATAACTGTTTTGCTTTTTCTGATTGTGTTGTGTGCTTTATACGTAAATGGTAGTTTTGCAGAATTTACTTACATAAATACAAAACTAAGCATTTCATTCTAGGCACTACAACAATTGTTCAGAGGAATTACTGTTACTTCCACATTTAGTTTTAGGCTCACAGGCAATAGAAGCAAATAGGACTTATCAACAGGCAGTTTGGTTTAGCAACACAGATGGAAGACCCCATATTAGAGCTGAACTTTTCAAATTAATTCTGCCATTTGAATTTCACCTTATCTCTTAAATAGAACTGACACACACATACACACACATACACTGACATTCAAATTGAAATAAGGTTCAAAGCAAAAAAGTATCCAACAGCAATACAGATTTTGCACTAAGACTTCTGACTTCCAGCTTTAAAAAATTACTTCTTTTTCTTAAATATATTGAAACATCTACACAAATGAAAATACTCGGTTCTAAAAACAAAAGTATCACAGAAAACTTCTTTTTTTCTTGAAAAGAAAGCCGATGAAATTTCCAGGGACGTGGAAACTCTAAATTAAAAAAAAACAAAAACAAAAAACACAACAAAAAAAACAAACAACAACAACAACAAAAACAAACAAAAAAACCAACACACACACAAAGAAACAAACAAAAACCCAAAACACTAAAAATACCCTCAACATACTGAAAAATCTTAGCACAAAATAATCCCCCAGAAGCTCTGTTTCATGTCTTCAGTCCTCCTCCAAATAACAGTACACAAGATATCTTTGTAGCAACCTAAAAAAGCAGTCTTTTTTTAACTGAGGCTGTGAGACAGCTCCTGTTTAAAAGTGCTCTTTGTGAAGAGCTTGCCTTTGCTGCAGAGCAGGTCAGGCCTTAGCTGGCTGGGCTGTACCATGTGCCCCCACTTTTAGCTGTGTCTGCACTGATGCTCTGCTTGCACACGAACAGGAATAGATTTCTGTTCTGGTTTGGATCTGTTCTAATTTTTGTTGCTGTCACTGGCAGTTTCTGACTAACCCAGAGGTCTTTGGGAGGAGAATTTATTGTACAGCGTGGACATTCAAGTGGTGTGGTGTGAAAGAGCGGTGACATGGCATATAAGAGGATGCATATGCAACTTTTGGTTCAGGAAAAGAAGGAAGCAAAGGATCACAAAATACTCTTCTCCACAGTAGAGATAAGGCACTAAAGCAATGAGGTGTGAGCTCAGCTTAGTTGTCCTGCACCTTTGGTGCAAAGCCCATATATTCCTGGAATGGCCTTTCATCAGGTAGCAACAAAAATAGCATACCACCAATCAATTGGCACTTGGATTTCCAGCAACAGGAATTGTGTATGAAGGGCATTGTCAGAATAAATTAGAAGGTTCCACTGTGCTCCAGAGGCTGCAAAAGGTATTTATCTCTGCTTCTTCCTCCTGTTTCTGCAAGGAGCAAGTCATTAAGAAACTTTGGAGGAAGAAGTAGAGACCCCTCCCCTTTGTCAGGTGACTTACCTGGGCAGGTTCAGCAACCTGCATGACTGCAGTTTGGTCTCCAATATAAACAAATTACACACCTGAACTAACATTTACACTTTCACACTCTACACTGACCCACACTCACTTTTATTTTAATGCAGCCAAGTACTGAGCCAAAAGATCTTGTTGCTCATGGAAATTTTTCTTTTTACCCCACTAAATGTTTAGAGGAATGCAGAGCCAGCAAAAGGGGCTGAACCAGGAGAAAACCCACTGTTTCCAGAACAGATGCAATACAGCTGGGGACAGCACAGTCTGTTCCCGCATGATGCCTTAATGAAGATGTTTCATCACAGTGAAGGGAGGTGGGAGGAACCTTGTGCTGCTCGTGCTGCTTACACTGTGACTGTTCTAGGTGTAAACAGAGGGCTTCAAAGTCTGCAGGTGTGTCACTCTGGCAGCTGCCAACAGTGCTAAAATTCACTCCAAAAGAGTTGTGGCAGTGAAAGTTCTTGTGAGAAATGAGAAATAAAGAGAATTCATGGCTGGAGCTTATAAACATGAAGAGTCTTCAGTATAACAACAGATGAACTATTGAGCTACTAACTGGGAAAGAAAGGAGTCTAAAGAACAGTAAGCAGAAGAGAACTCTGGTCTTTTCCAATCAGGTTGCTTTTACCAGCTGATACTTTGTGTTACCAGTCTGAATCAGGATGTTCCAAATCTCTTACAGGGACAGTCTGGATTAAAGGTTTGCTGTGCAAATAAAGTGGCCACTTCTGGTTAGAGTAATACTAGTACTGCATGTATTTGAGAAAGGCAAACCTCATTTTTTCCTGGGCTGAGTTCTAAAAATCACTAGCCCACACTTCCACTCTTAACCAACTAACATAGTTCTAGCTAAATTAAATTACCTTCATCTGTCCCAAACTGAATGTTGATAATTTCATCAATAAAAATTGCCGTTAATTAAGAGTAATAGAGTAGTCTTGTCAATTAGTAATGGAAAGTAAAATATTCCCTATTCAACTTATTCCTAAATTTCAAGTTCACCTTTTACCTTGACAAAGAAGATTCCAGAACCATGAGACTCTATCCACTGTAACAAACAATATAAATAGCAGAGAAACACAAGCTGAAAATTATTTGTCACAAGCTGAAAATACATTTGTAAATAGTAAATGTATTTTTTTATAAAGCAGGAATGATTGGTGACTTGTGTCACTTTTCCTAAAACAAAATTATTTTTTACAACTGAGCTGAATATGGATCATTTAATTTTCCCTTAAGCAAGATACCTGTTCTAGTATCAAAGTGCTCTATCCTTACTTGTTGACTTGCTTTTGCAGGGCACAACCACTGTCCTGTACATTGTATACAGTATTGCTAGTAATTTAATGTGCTGTGTTGCAATAGTGTCTCTGGAGATCTGGCATTCTACTACATCAAACTCCTAGCAGCCCTTTTAATTTTGTTGAAACCAATTTTGTGACAAAACACCTGACAGCAATGTTTTTCAGCAGTCACTTTAGGTAACTCTGGAAAGTTGTGCAAGTCTAAACCACTTAGAAGATTTAGATATGAAAGAGTCAATCATGAAGCAGAAAGAAATGAAAAATTATTTTTCATAAGAGAACCATTTGTACAAACGTTCTTGTTTGTGTACTGTCAGGCTAGATATGACTTTCTTAGTTGAGTCAGCTCCCCAGAATTCCTGGAAAGAATAAGCCCTAGTTTTCCTAATTGTGAAGCCATCATCATGTTTGAAAAGCAGATGAGAATTAGATCCTAGTTCAATAAATCTCTAATATCTCAGTGCTAAGGTAAGATCATGTATGTGTAAACCTGCAGGGATGTTTAAAGGATTCTTTGCGGTCCTTGGTCAATGATCTAGAAATCTTCCAATGTCCAAAGGGCATGTAAAATGAGATCATGCAGGTAACCAGGTAAGGCCTGTTTTTCTGTCCTTTTTTAGACATGGAATGTTTTTTGTTGTTGTTGTTTGTACATTAGTTTTTGATTTCTTTCCCCCCCTTTATACTGATTCTAAAGCTTCTGTTTGTTATACTTACTGCAAGTAGTTTTTAAATAGTTTAAAATCCACTGAGTCACATGGAGTCACCCCTTATCTACAGGCATTCAAGAAGAGAATCATTTTGAAAAGGTCAGCCTGACATTCACCAGTAAAGAACTTATTCAGGTGTTTTATTATGTGAAACGTATTTCTTTGGATTCTCTTTTCAGTAATCACAATATTTAAAGGTAAAGTGGAAGAAGTTGAATTGCCTGTGGATAAAGTAGACATCATCATCAGCGAGTGGATGGGTTACTGTCTGTTCTATGAGTCAATGTTAAACACAGTCATCTTCGCACGAGACAAGTGGCTGGTAGGTGCTCTGCATGTCATACTCCTTGCTGGAGCAATCATCATATATTTGCTGACTACAAGACTTCCCTTTCCTACTGTCACCAGAACAAAACAGTTACATCTCCAGGTGCCATTTCTTAGGCTTTAAGATAACAAAGGGAATCTCAGTGAAAGAGCTTTGCTTTTGATTAGCTGCTGGCTGGTGAAATTTGTATAGACACTACCTAATGACATTGCTACAGGCTGCAAGAGTTGCTGAGGTTAAAGCTGGTGTGACAATCTGAAGGAAAACAATAAAGGCATGCAAGGGGTGCTTGTCTGGTTTTTGTATGTGCAGTTCAAAATGTGATGTCTTTGTCAGGTGAATAGATTACGAGATCCATTTCCCCAAAATTCATCAACAGAAACCTGGAGGGCTAATGTTTCCAGACCGAGCTGCTTTGTACGTGGTAGCAATTGAAGACAGACAGTACAAGGACTTCAAAATTCACTGTGAGTAACACTTTTCTATCATTATTTCCCTAAAATACTTGATTTATAGTGGCTTACTGTACTCTCTTCATTGGCAAAAGACTGCAAAAGCCAAGAAATCACACTGACCTGGCCAGAATTCCAGTATAAATATGAACACTAAGAAAATGTTAGTCTGCTGATAAATTCAGGAAACTTGCAGTAATTCAAAGGGCGCAAAGGAAAGATGCATGAAAAGATTGATGTAGACTTTGCTTAGAGTTATATTAATACCTCTTCCTGTATTTAAAATGTGGATTATAGAAGATTTAGTTTTGTGGTTGTTTTGATAAATATATAATCTAACAGCCACAAAAATTGGGGATATTCTGTTGCCATACATGTCCTTGGTTTGGTTTTTAATATTGATTTTTAACAGAAAAATAATAAGATGCAAATTAATTGTAAATGTGAAGAAATAAACCTAGAAAAATTATATCTCCCTAATGTGCTTGTCAAGAAAAAAAAAAGACAAAACAAACAAACAAACAAACAAAAAACCCCACAACAACTGTAATGCTGTAATGCTGTAATGCTTCTTTAACTTTTTAGAACATTTTTTGTGAGAATTTTTAAATGCAAAAAAAGGATCAGAAATTTCAATTTTAATTTTATGTTAAAAAAGGGTTCTAAATTTTCTTTTATACTTCACAGAGGCATTTAATTGACTTTTCCATTGCTTTTGAAATGTTGGCAGTGTTTCTTTGAAGTATCATTGATTCAGTTGTGCTGTTAGTAGCCTCTGCAGGTGACCTAGTCCAGGCTCCTGCTCCAAGCCAGCCAGATTTCACAGTTAAAGCAAGTAACTCACAGGGCACTCAGGAGATGGGGATTCCATAACTTCTCTGAGTGAAGCACCCTTAGGAGTAAACATGTTTCGAAATACGCAGACTGAGTTTTCCTTGCTGAATGTTGCCTTCATTCCTTCATCGCCGGAAGGGAATCTGACTTTTAGTTTGTTTCTGTGGCAGCAGATAGCAAGTAGATCCCACTATTAGTTTTTGCTGTCCCAGGCTAGAGCAAACCCAGTTTTGTTGGACGCTCCTCATGTCTTAGCATGTGGTTCATTTTCATCACTACAAGACTGTATTCCTGGTTCATGTTCAACTTGTTGTCCTCAGGTCACCCAAGTTTGGATTTATTTGATCCTAAGGTCATAATAGTTGTAATGTAAGTTTTGCATTATTTCACTTTTCTTTTCCTTTTAAATTTTTTTGCTTTTATTTATTTTTTTCTGAGCTGGACAATTTCACTTAAAGGCATTTTCCATTAAGGGACTAAAAAAAAAAACCAAACCCAACATAAAATTCCTAAGCAGTTATATTAATCAAAGATACGTACAAAAGTTTGGGTTAAATTAGTGGGTTCAGTCAACCTTTGAATGAAAATGCCTAATTCCTCATTTCCTGCCTCTCACCTCCTCTCAGAAAACAAAGTTTGGCATTTCTGTAATCAAAATTCATACTAATACATAGAACATTTGGTGTTTTGGGTCAAAAGCTACTCCAGTGCAGTGGGGTGGTGACAAGAAGTCTCTGCAGTTGCCAGGGAGAATTATATCTCGTCCTCAAGCACAGCCTAGATTTTTCTCCTCAGTTACGTGATGACCTTGACAGCTAAATTCCTTACAAAATGTACAGATTCAAGTGGATGTATGAGGCATCCATTCATTAAAGAAATCAAAGTAATTTTGGCCTAAAATCCTTTATGTGTTTTTTCACCTTGCTTTTGAACCCTTTTCTTTCTAGACCTTGAGTCTTTTTCTTTTCTCATTAAAAATATATCTGTTCTCAATTTGGGGATTTTTTTCATCATTTAAAGAAAAATGTTTCAGGTTCTTTTTTCTCTTCTAAAATGTTGTTTTCCTTTCTTTTCTGATTTCACCTCTGATTTCCCTTCCCCCTTCACTTTACATACCTCTGTGTCTTCAGTTATTTCCATCTCACTATCTATCTGCACCACCACCTTGTCTCTCTTTTCCATTTTGCTTTCCTGTCATGATGTACATGCAGATCAAAACTTGGATGTCACAAATGTTGAAACACATCTGTAATGGTACTCCTGTCAGTAATTCACTTCCTGAAAATAAGACTATTAAATAATGAAAAGAGCATGCAAACTGCTGATAGAATAGCAATCTATTAAAAAAGAAAAAAAGGAAGTATTAACCAGGATGGAAAGGAAGGAATATAATAACCCTAACAGCTATTCCAAAGACTCAGCTTGACATATTATATGATTTTGGACAACACTTTCAAATGTCTAAAGCCATAATAATCATTGACAAATCTCATTTGGAGACACCAAAGTACAAAGTACACTTGTTCAAAGATGTACAGTGACAGGTCATTTTGCCACCTGCATTATCTGTAAAATAGCAATGATGACATAGACAACTGGGGCAGAGAGCAAAGAGCTAAAGAGAAAATCTGAAAATTAGGAGATGGTAGAAATTCTTTCAAATGCTTTGAGAAACAAAAAATATTTTCTATTATTACTGCTAATCTTGACACATCCTTTTGCATTGACAGGGTGGGAGAATGTGTACGGCTTTGACATGACCTGTATTAGGGATGTTGCCATGAAGGAGCCATTGGTGGACATAGTAGATCCAAAGCAAGTGGTGACCAATGCCTGTTTAATAAAGGTTTGGTAATTCCAAATGTATTTAATTATGACTTTTTACACCTAACTGTAGGATTCTTTGCAGACCTGCTGTTTATATTTTATTGCTATCTTTTTATGCTTTTATCTGGTTGCAGAAGGCATCACCACAGAATGCTATCATGCTAAGAGGGAAAACTGTGGAGTTTTAAACTAGCTAGTACTCGTATGTTGCACATGCTCAATACTGTCACGTAAGCTAAGCATGACCATTGATACCTTGATTTCTTATGGGATACCCAAAAGCAAGATGCTTCTTGTGACTCTGTACTCATCTGGCTACTGCAAGCTGTAACTCAAGACTCTTACAAATTTTACATGAATTTTAATGTTCCTACCTTCTTGTAGATAGAAGTTGGAAATTACTGGTGGAATGCTGCTGAGCAGAAGGAGTAAATGAATTCTGTTTGCAGTAAAAAAGACTGAAGCATCAGTTTCTGGTCAGTCTGAGGAAATAACTAATTTACTCCAGAACATGTGATCTGAATTGAAACCTAATTTATTCGTCTAACTTCCTAATTCTTAGCCTTATCCAGAATGTTACTGTGTTCTCCCAGCCCCAACATCTCCATTCAGAGGTTAGCTTGTACCCTGTTCTACCTATAAGACAGAATGGTCACTAATCCCTTTTCATAAGATCACGTTAAGAATGCAGGAACTACCTGTAGGGATACTTTAAAGCTCTAAAATCTCTTCCACATGAAGGAACCCTCCCCATGTGGGACAACTCTCATAAATAAGACTGTCTACGTCCATAGCAGTGGTAGGATCAGGTCCATGAATCCAAGAGTATGCTCATTTATCTCAAAGAGTCACTTCTAATTTTTCCCTTTCACTTTTTGCCAGTAACAAACACACAGCATTAAGTATTCCTACATGTAAAAGGGAAAGACATACCTCTAGTCTGCAGAACCTTTACTGAAAGCAGCAAAAAGGAACAATAGAAACTCCCCATGAGTATGTATGCATGCACAGTCCATCTGCACTGAGGGGAACACATGATGGTTGTGCCTGAAAGCAGCCTGACCCAGAGCAATTTAAAATTGCAACACACACAAACAAAGCACCTGTTTAGACTGTATAAAATATGTCCGGAGAGGAGAAATGAGGGAACAAAACGGGTTGGCTTCTCTGGAATAAGCTGCATGCAAAGTCAATGCTTGATTTAGAAGGTCTTCAAAAGTAATTGGTTTTAAGAAGGCAGACACAAATTTTCAAAGTGTTCCTTTCAGGTTTTATATTTAGTTTTGACATCTTTACACTGAATGGTGCTGTACCATGTAATGGCACCGTGGGAGCAAAGCAGATAGTAGCTAACAAGCTGAAACCGTTCTCTATTCCAGAAGTTCTCACTAATCGCACAAACGGATCACTAAAAAAGAGAGAATTGTCAGCGAAAGGCATGAAGGACGAATTCTTGTGTTCAAGCTAGCAATATGGAAGCAGGAAAAACAGAGTCTGCATTGTTGTTTGATTGTTTGGGTGTTTGGTTTTTGTTAATTTAATTTACTTTTGCACATGATTTATTTTTATAAAGTGTATTTCTTTCATCCTGAAAATATTTGTGAATTCAGAAAATTATATTAGCCTAAGAAAACATTCGAGAATAAACCAAGCCATAATGTTTAATTATTCAAATGTTTTATTACTGCACTTCAAGATGGCATAGCTTGTTCATATTAGATTCACAAAGGGATTTTTAGGGGCGTATTCTACCCAAAGCCAGCTAAGTTAGGATGCCTACCAGATGAGTCTGGGTTTTCCCTACATTAGTCAGTGGATAGACTAGTCACCAGATGCATTCCTCAGAGACCACTCAGAGCCCTGTGCTTCTGCAGTTATTTTGTTTCCCAATTTAGATGTTCTGAATTGTTCTACAAAATCAGAAAAATAAGACATCAACCCCTGCATGCTGTGTAACCATGGCACTTCTCTAAAATGCTGCAGACTTGAGTAAAATTTCCTTTGTTGTACTCCTCAGAAATTGGATGTAACACAAGTCTTGAATCCTTTAGGGATTCTAGCCACAAGGCCACAGGTGTACTCGGGGTGGTGCATGCAGGGAATACAGAATCTTCTGTGTTGTGGAAGTCATTCCCTTTTGAATGACCTCTTAAATACATTTCAGGGCCACACTAATGGGAGTCCTCTGTTTAACTTCCAAACCAAATAAGTCAGGGAGAGTAGTGGAATCAAAGCATCTTCAAAGCACCATTTAATAACTGAACTCAGGGAAAGTGTATACGTGTCCTACTGAGGGGCTATTGCTTTCAGTAACACCGCCAAAAAAAAAAAAGGAAAAGTTTGTTTCAAACTCTCAAACAGTTGTGTTTTCTTCTCTGATCCACTTGTACTTTGAAAAAATGCAAATGGGTTTGGGCGGACCCAAAACTTTTTCTGCCTGTTAATTCTGATTTGATGTCAGCACCAGAGACTAACATAACAACACATCTATTGTTCACACACCTGTAGAAAAACCTGCAATGAGAGAGTGGCAAAAACCAACAAAACCAAACAAGAACAGAGGACATGCCACATCCAGTTTGTATTAAAAAATACTGGTAGACTTTCCTGAATATCCTCCCCTATCTAGACACAGAAGGGGGGTGAAAAAAAAAGAAAAAGAAAAAAAAAAAGGAAAAAAAAAAAAAGGAAGGAAGGAAACTGTTTCTGTGCACTTTCCAAGTACAATTTACAGCTCCTGCAGGTCAGGCACCATTTTAAGATTACACAGTTTAGTGCTATTTAAATCACAACTGCCTTCCTTGGACAAAACAATTATGCAACATTCTTGTTTATCAGAGACTGTCTGGGAAGGGGGTCAGAAAAGAGGTGCCATGGCACTCTGGAAGCAACTTTAATTCTGATTTGTATCAAGAAGTGGATCAGGCAGCAAGTCAGCATTTTTACCATGAGCAAACCTGACTGCGGGTCATTTCTCCCTTTAGAAGAGAGTTGCTTTCAGCTAGGATTATGCCATTCAAACAAGAAATACATAGTAGTTGGGAACACAACATCTCAACCTCACTGTTCATTCTAAATGATCTTCAATACATCATTTGCTCAGTCCTAAAGTAATTTGTCCAAGAACCTTTCTTTATGCAGTGCATGTGAAAACTGGACCTCTGTCTGTCCCTCTCCAATAAGGACACGTATTATGGAATGTCTCCTGGTCTTTCAGTGTCAACCACAGTCCAAACCTCCTTATTCATCTGATAATTCTGACATTTTTACTGTTTCTTAACTTAACACATTTTATTTTTGTAGTATGATAGTAAAGAGCTTTATTATGATCAGATTCCTACTTAACTATGCCCATTTTGTTGTTGTTGAAATCCGAATGAAATCTGGCAAATCACGACTTTTCCATTTATTTTATGCAAAGATAGCATTTGTCCCCTGTGCAGTTAGCTGTAACAAGCAGTGCCAATTAATATAAGAACATACAGTAGCCAGAGTACAATTCAACGAAATCACCAAAATGACTCGGCCATTCTCAAGATTATATTAGTTAATAAAAACTCTACATTTGTTTCATACCTTCCATAGTGAAAAAGGCACGTGTCTGTCCTTAAAAAAAGACTCTGGAAGTGATGCAACATTTTATCCAGCCCATCTGTTCAATATTTTGGAGAAATTTGTACTAACTTCCCTAATAAAAGTATTTCCTAGTGCTATTGATTCCTGCAGAGCCAACACAGCTCAGAGAGAGGGAGCTAGTTCCCTTTTATGTACCTCACCATTAGACTTAAATCACAATTTCCCCACAGTGATGCCACTGAAAAGACACCAAAAATTATAGAAATCTGCAGCTTTCACCCACCAGCCCAGTCTAGCTTGATGAAGAAAATTTTGCAGGCTGCTGTGGAACTCTGCCAGGAGACCTCAGAAGTTCTTATTCCCACCATGCTTTTTTCTTACCTTCTTTTGAGGGGAAGAAAACAAAAACATTTTAAGTCTATCACAGCTTTAAATGACCAATTATATGTATGGGTCACTTATAAACACTAGTGCCTCAGGGTGTCATTGAATGTAGTACAATGATTTTCATTATGGTTAAGTTATTCTTGAACAATAATGCTAACTAGACAGGCCTAAAAAACCCCTTACAAAGGGCAGTCTGGACTCTCCCCTCCATTTTTGCAGTGTGAGTCTGAAGAAATGCTGATGAGATCAGTGACAGGATTGCTGGCCTAGGCTGGTAGGTAAAACTTGGATTTCTGCCTACAAAACTTCTGTTTCTCTGTATGCATGAGCGATGAGGGGATCAGAATGAGCAATGAGGATATCAGAAAGTGGACCAATAGGAAACATTTCCCACAGCATTAGAATACAATTAATAGTATTTCAAACTTATTATCCTCCTTATCATGACTACATGTTCTGGAAAGAACCCAGATAAAAGCAATATGTAGCTGGGAAAATCAAATCCATCTGAAAAACAGAGTTTAAGCCTTGAACAGTGAGAATTAAATATTGAAGAAAATAAGCAATATTGAAGACTACCTCATTGCTTCTGACTACTGCAATCGAACTATAGTAGGATTTACATAATTAGCTCCTGTCTTGCTCAACAGTAAGGTCCCTGTGCTTACCATCTGGAATCAGTTATCTGACCCAGGACTGGGAAGCATTACCACCAAAAAGCAGACCCCTCTCATGCCTCAGATGTTTCAACTGCTTGACACAGTCAAATCACTTTCCCTTCCAGATACGCACAAACAAATCAAAAGTTCATTTTTATTAAGAACTCAACTTTGCCATCTTTCCTCGTGCTGACACTCCCTGATGATAAAAGGTCTTTGAACTGGGACCTATATCTTCATTTCAACATCCATTATGCCTGCATTTGTCAAGGCACATTTTTACCTTGATTTTCTCCAGCTCCTACAGCCCCTCCCTGCCATTCCCAAGAACACACACTGTTCAGTGAGTGGCCTCCCTTGCCACACTCTGTCAGCTTAGTCAGATAACTGGGCCTTTTGCTGATTTTTTGATATATTCAAATGTACCATTAATCTCTTACAGCCTTAATGGGTTGCCAGTTGTCTTTGTGGCTGATGAGTAAATGAAATGCTAAAGTACATCACTCAACACTTACCTGAGAGTCACAGACATCTGCATGTAAATGTCTTCTCCTTTCTCCTCAAAACAGGAAGTAGATATTTATACAGTGAAGACTGAAGAATTGGAATTTACTTCTGCATTCTGCCTCCAAATTCAGCGTAACGATTACATTCATGCCTTGGTTACCTATTTTAATATCGAATTTACGAAGTGCCACAAGAAGATGGGATTTTCTACAGGTAATCTGTATTTCTTTTAATTTCATTTCTGTTGCTATCAGTCTATCACTCCTGCTGGTCAGATGGTACAGGAAGTTTGAATTTCAGTGAGAAAAATTATTGTCATTCTGGGGGAGGTGAGCAGGATGGGGAAAGGACAACTCCTTATAGGAATTCTGTGGAAACAGGCAGGATTTCACAGTGGTTACCAAACTTAGAGTTCAGTGGGAATTGTGACCTAGGAGTTTATGCCCCTCACCAGTTATATCTAAATCCTGTGTCAAGTTTTCAGATTAGAAAGGGAATTATCAGCTCAGTGAGAGATAGAAGCTCTGTGTCCTAGTTTTCCCCAAATCCAAAACTCAACAAAGCTTTTGCTTGTCTCAGAGTCTAGAACAAAACCATCGTTTTTGCCGAGCACATACTGCTTATGTAAATCGTCTCTAACAATCCAAATGTGAAACTCTAACTTACCTTGGTGAGCAGATATTTAAAGGAATAACCCCATTCCTTTAAGGCATCATTTACCAGACTGAATAAACCAGAGGGTGTTGCAAGAAATGTAAAAACCTCATCCTGTATTAGCCTGACTGCATACAGGAGGTTGAAGGAAGTGTTTCTCTGCCTCTATTCAGTACATCATGATAAGGTAGGTGCAGAAGAAGTTACTCCATAAAAAAGTCATTTGGCCATCTGTTGCTGAATGTCACCACTGTCTGGAAGACTGGTCTAGATTCTCAGCTGGTGTCTGTTGGCAAAGCTCTACTGAATTCAGTAAAATATACCAGTTTGTGGGACATGGCAAAGTGCCACTTCATTGATATATAATTTTTTTAATTATGAAGAAAATAAGTATGTGATTTGGAGTGGACTTGAAGACCTGTGCCTATGTTACACACACACATCCCCTGTTCATGGGGCACACGTTTCCAGTTATGTCAGGCTTTTCTAAGGAACATTGTTCTCCAAAAGGGTATATGCACATGGACATGCACTACAAGATAGCAGTTATGATTTAAACTATAAATTCAGTTTAGTTTTGTTCCAACATTTTTTCACTTAGAAGTTTTACAGAAGCATGTCCAAATAGTAAACAAAGTCTGGATCTACAAGAAGATCTCTCCATTTAAATATTGAGATTAACAGTAATTAAAACTGTCCAGACACACAGACAGAAATTATCTGGTAAAATACTTTTCCTTTGGAAGATACCAGTTTGCCAGTACGTTTCTGGAAAAAAGTTTGCTTGTATCAGTCTTCTGATACTAGAATTTTGAGGGGGAAAAAAACAGTTAAAAATTCCTGTCCTGATGGCTTTTAAAAAAAAATCGGTATTTCCCCAGTCACAAAGAATTTCTAAAACCAATTTTTTTTTTAAACATTGATGTAGCAATGAAATAAGATCACTATTTTATTAAACAGTGTTAATAAATTATTAGTATTATACAATACAATGGTCTCGTGTGACTGGAGTTACAAATAGAAGAAAAATAAATTATCAGAAGCCTTTTTTGCCAGGTCAGGAAGTCTCTGAACTTGCTCAGCTATTCATAGCTTCCTAGATGCTCTTGACTGCAATAACACTGGGAACACTAATAACCAATGTAATTTATTAGAAACTGTTCAAAGATTTGAATTTAAATCAGAAATTATAAATAAATAAATAAATAAATTAAAAGCCTGAAATAGCAAAGGAACATCATAGTGATTCTGCTAAACAAGACTAGAAATTAATTTAGACCAGTTTCCATCTCTGGCAGATTGCCTGTAATACATGCCTTCTAAAAAACCCAAACTAGATCAAGGTGCAAATGCCCTTTCACCAGCTCTATCCTCCTAGAAACTGTAAAATCTGCTGTTCTGGAATCACGAGTCAAAGGTTTAGTCTGTGGCATTGTAATTAATAGATTTTGATGAACCTGAACCTTTCTTTCATGATTTTGTATAATTGTCTTTTGAACTGATTTAGCCTTCTGACATTCAAAACACTTAGTGGTAAAGATTTCCCCAGTTTGAACATGTGTAGGTTGAAAGGAAAGCACAAAAAAGTGCTGATCTTGCCCTGTACTCCCCTTTCTGGAATCCTTACTGGGTGTGATTCACGTCTGACATATCCCAGTAGGAATTAGAAGATAACCCAGTGACAGTCATAGAATTGTGTTGCTGTAAAGTATATTTGCTAGTATAGTAAATAAGTTATAGAATTCTATGAGAAGAAAGGTTTTTTTCAATTGTTCTCAAGTTTTAATTTGATTTGTAAGACATGTAAGACATTTCGACAAGTAATACCCATATATATTTTTTAGCACCTGATGCTCCTTATACTCACTGGAAGCAAACTGTCTTCTACTTAGAGGACTATTTAACTGTGAGACGAGGAGAAGAAATCTATGGGACTATATCCATGAAACCAAATGCAAAAAATGTGGTGAGTCAGCATCCCTGATTCTAATTACAACTCTATTGATCACAACCTATAATCAACAGTAAAGAAAATGCATATAAGTAAAACAATGAGAATGCTAAAGGCATTTATGTTTATTAGTAAGAGCTCTAGTCACAGCTTCACCAAAGCTGATGACAGCAATGATAAAGCAGTGCTAATGTTACAGAAGTCAGCCTGCAAATAAGCTAGCATGGGAAGGGAGAAAGGATCAAATACATCACCAAGTCAGCTGCCCTCTGCAATCTGCTTTACTCACATTTTGTGACGCAAGTAGGCAAGGGTCTCTTCATACTGCAACTTAAATCAGTGGTAAGATCCCTTCTGCCAACACAGGATGTTCAAGAGTAAGTACTTCAGATTCACATCTATGGGCACTGAATGATTTCCCACTCAGTGCCCAAGAACTCTCCAGTAGGAAATTAAGTAAGACTTTTCAGATGAATGTCTGTGTGAACTCACTGATCAAATGTACTTGAACTCACTAATCAAGAGATAGGGTAGTTTAAAAATTGTGGGTTTCCATAGAAAATGCAGTGTTTTATTTAAGACTAAAGCTAAAACATGATGGATTTCACACTATGATGACCAGTGAAAACTTCCTCAATTTCTCTGCTGTGGGCTGAATTCCTCTATGTCAATTATTCAGTGCTTTTAACTTGTAAGGAGACTATGAGACATGGTGTGCTGGACAACTCATGGCTGTAGAGAAAAGCAAGAGATCAGAAATGTGGCTTCTGGGATAAATAGTGGCACCATTTTCTGTCAAAAAACTTGAACAGTGTCGCTTCGTTTTTTATTACAAGATACAGCAGTTAAAATTATCTGGTTATAATCCATCTATGCAGTAGTTGTAATTGTCAAAATATTGCATTTGCTGACTGCAACAAATCTTAACATTTCATTGTCTTCCTTTTTTGCATTACTTTTCCCTTTTTTGTACCAAACACAGATTGGATATGATTTTCATAGCAGTGTTGATAGAGGGAAAGAAATAAACACAAAATAAACTTGGCATTAACAGAAACACGTTCATCCCTGAAGTTACTTCTTGCTGTGAAAGAGAGGAAAATAGTCTGTTTCCCACCTTTATATTGTCCTTGAGGGACTGGAAAATTTTCTTTTGGGTTGAGCATATCAATTTTCTTTGAGAGAAACGAATAAAATATCTCAAATTTGTTTGCACAGCAGTTAACCACCTGAATGCAGATTTAGGTGATAAATTTAATGTGTTCTTGATAGTTGTCATAAAACAGACCACCTTGGTTCAAAAAGATTTGTTAGTGTTTTGTTCTTCATGAAGAAACATGAAAGCTTTCAAAAGCTTATAGATACACAGCTTCCTTTTGTAGAGCTATGTAGTGCTTTCCTAAAACCATGTCATTATAAGATAAAGAATGACTAAGGACTTCTCTACAATGTGAAGTTTAGTAGAACTCTTCTGGAATAATCCCCAGTGTGAAAGCCCTTCAGCTTAGATTAAAAGCAACTTGATGGGGAATACACTTCAGAAATTTTTACAAGATATGTATGATACCATTTCAGAAGCTTTCTAGCAGGAAAATTTCTAGCAGGACATTCAACCAACCTCCAGAAGAATACAGAAATATGAAGTAAGCATAGATTGTATGATGAATGCTATTATACATCCTACACCCTGCTTTTTCAATGTCAGCACCATTTAAAAACAAACCAAGTTAGAAAACACTGTAGCTATCTCTTGAATCTGCAGATCTTTTCAATTCAAGCAATGATAACTGAATTGATACACTAAACTTACGGTCTTACTTACATGTTACATTTAAATCTTTTTACAGCGTGACCTGGATTTCACAGTAGACTTGGATTTTAAAGGACAGCTATGTGAAATGTCAGTATCTAATGACTACAAAATGCGTTAGCAAGAAACCTTTCAGAGAGATGAAAAGGAGAATTTTATCAAGTCTTGAACTGCTGAGCTTCAAGCTAAGAACAACTGTTCACAAGATTATTATATTAAATACTAGAATGTTTACTATGATGGAGAGTGGTAACCTGATCTTTCTTGCAGATAGTACAGGGGGCTGGGATCCCACTGTGAATGTACAGTATACAGAACTGTAGCTTTTGTCAAACATAGGAAAAAATAAGCACCAGTCTTGAGTGTTCTGGTTAACTTCAGGATGGCAGAAGATGCATATACAAATTGTATTACTTACTGTGAATTTCTGGTTCTTCCAAGCTTTGCATGTTAAGATGATTAGGGCAGTTTTCTCACTATGAAAGACTACTACAGCACATTACTGTGATAGTATTACTGGACTTATATTCAATATAAATGAATATATATATATATTGTACATGAGAAAAAAAGTAATTTCATAATAGGAATTTGTTTTGTGATTATTTAATTCTCATTATGCAGTTATGGAAAGATAATGATGTTACCTCTGGCACTACTCTAGGCAGTGATATATTCCATTAACTGTCCAATGTTATAGCTTTGGTAAATATTTCATGCAAAGTGTAGATAAGAGCTGGGCATTTACAGGAAGTTCAACAACTATATTTTTGAATGTCCTCTGGAAAATGTGGACCATTAGTTTTGAAATTCACCTTCACAACTGGATGTCTGTCGGAGCTTTAAAAAACATTAGCTTTTTATCCTTGAAAATATTCTGTGGTGAGTTTTTATAGCTGGATTTTGCATGAGACCTTCTGAAATCAGACACCTAGTATTTAAATGTGATGAATGCAAAGTCTCTGAAATGGTGGGTAATTCATGTTTTTTAGCCATGCCATATTTCAGTTCTTTGCAAGATTCTTAATTCAAAATAATTTTTTAAAAAAATAGGAATTAGTGTTTCCTTTTGGTGATGTTTTAGATAAGTTTTAAATTGCAAATACTATTCTCAAGAGTGCAGTGATTTGCAGGATTAAGTTAATGTCTTTAAAAATTGTCGATGGCTTCTGATATTACTAAGATGTCTGTAGCTTCCCCATCCCCCTAAGCCCCTTGTTTTTCTTACAAAATCTCCCACTTATTGTTAAAACATTAAGTGCTTATAATTCCCCATATGTATGTATCAGGTCTTTTTACTATATGAATGTGGAACATTTAATCACATGTAATTCATCAACAGCTGCATCATCAGTCGGATCTACCCATTTTCCAGTCTGTCTGGCATTAGCACTAAATCATTCTATCATGTATTGGATAAGACTGACTAATTTTTTGCCTAAAAATCTTTTTAATCACCTGCAAATAAAGCATACTTGAAGATGTATTTTGCTAGTATTTGTCAAATTCTCATGTTTTAGAAAGCTATATCTATTGATTTTACCTTCACAGAAACTGTACAGTGCCTCCATTTTCTTATGGTCTAAAGATTATGGTCTAGGGATTGTATCACATGGTATCTATGTAGAATGAAATTAAACTGTATTTCAGCAGTAAAAGATGCTGTTTGCAATGTACTTCATCACTGTTGGTTTAAAACACTTTTCTTTTACTTTTTGAAATGTGGAAGAACAACTTTTGCCACAAAATCACAAGGATTTTATCTGTCAAATACTGCTCTCATTTTCAGGGAATCAGTTCAGCTACTCTTTCTGTAAGGGACTGGGAAAAAACCTTCTACAAGTACCTTTCTAGTAACAATTCTCTGCTTCTAGGACTTTAAGGTAAAGAATTCTACCAGATTTTTTTCCTCAGGCCCCTGTATTTATATGAAGATACTCAAATGATGTTTTCATCTTCTCCTTTGCCACTAATCACTGAGCTATTACTGAAAGAGGAAAGACTCTTGCTTTGTTTGTCTAAATTATACTTTGACAGCACTTCAAACCATCCACTTCTCTTGCCCACTGCATGAGTCTTCAATAGGTTTAATATAAAAAGAGAACCAAAGAAGGTTAAAAACCCCACACACACACACCTTGTCTAAAACAAGACAAAATAAAATTAAAAAAAAATTAATTCCCAAGGGTCTTTACAGAGAACGTGCCATTTTTGCCTGACAGATAGCACTGTCAAAAAGCAGCAAAAAAACCCTGATCAGGACAGCTCATTAACCAATTTGAGAGGTGTTTAAGCACTGCTGTACATTGATTGCCCTTCCTGCCTGGTTTTAAACTACTGACAGTGAAGTGTAGGTCTCTTTTCAACAGTGGCCACCTTGCCTTAGTATTTAAAGTGCCCATTCACTTCAGTTTTGCAAGGTTAAGTCCTGGGTGATACTATTAATGGCACAGTTCTGGAGTGGTAATCAGACCTCAGGCACACTCAGCCCTGGAAAACTGGTTTGTGCTTTTCTTCATATGAAAAACATATCACATATCTCTCCTTCATAAAAAGAACTGGGTGTGCCTACTGCAGTGCTGAGTGTCTGAAAAATCAAAGTGATCAAAAAGCAAATTCAGGCTTCCAAGCCATTATAGGTGTTACCTATCACGAAAGTTTTGAAAGCACCAATAAGTTCAGCACACATAGGATCTGTTAGGTCAGCATTAGTGAAACAGGTATGCAAAAACTTGCAGGCCACATGCAACCTGCTGTTAGGTTTTGCTCAGCAATCCAACAAGTCTGGGTAACTAACACGGAGTCTGAGCCTAATTTTCTGAAGACTTGATCAAGAACGTCTCCTGTGGACTCCAGGGTTGAAGCAAAGCCACTGGTTTTCAAAGCTTGGCATTAAAATACTAATGACAAAATGACCATTTACAGCTGAAACTAAATCCTTCCCATTGACAGGAAAAGAAGACCATGAGTTGAGGACAGAGAAAGAAACTGAAGTACAGTATTTACACAAAAGACTGTCCCTGATGAGTAATACATCTCTGGAGAAAAGAGAATGCAGGTTGCTTCTGCCTTGACTCTGCTCTTAGGCAAAAGTATCAGAACTCTTCTCATTGATTTTCCTGTCACTTGAAACAAACGGGAGCATTCAAAAAAAGTTAAATACTGATCATGCCTCTAAAAGGCATAGTGGGCAATTCACACTTGCAGTGCTTGTTAGGATTAAGGAAGCAGTCCGTAATGTCAGGCAGGCTACTCTGTGTTCCCAAGGTTCTCTACAGAACAGTATAGTATGACTCGATTCTCACATCCATTTTTTATTCTCAGCACAAACCAGCCCTTTACAGATGTTATCAAAGTTTCAGGTTTGGTTTTGTTTTTGCAGGGATTGTGCTGGGGACCTTCTTGTGTGCAGAATTAGGAAGTTCAGAGCCTTTTTGCACCATCTTAGACTTTTAATAGGAGTTGAAACAGTCCAGAATATAAATAGTAGTATTACCCAAGGTAGCATATTTTTACTACAGAGCTAATTTAAAGAACCTTCTCCAAGATAATTTCTTTTAGAATTTGTTCTAAATTTAATATTAACTCATAGTTTAAGAAATACAGATTTGATTATACATAACCAAGAGAAACTTCATTCACTTAGAAGGTAATTTGATAAAGGATACAAGGTATTCAATGTATATAATAAAGGATAACTCCCTGCTTTAAGAAGGTAAGAAAGTACAGGCTGGGAGCCGACCTGCTGGAAAGCAGCTCTGCAGAGAAGGACCTGAGGGTCCTGGTGAACAAGCTGCCCACAAGCCAGCAGTGCCCTTGTGGCCAGGAGGACCAGTGGTATCCTGGAGTGCATTAGGAAGAGCAATGCCAGCATGCTGAGGGGGGCCACAGCCGGAGTGTTGTGTCCAGTCTGGGCTCCTCAGTAAGGAGAGACATGATGCTCCCGGAGTGGGTCCAGTGCATGGCAACAAAGATGACTGAGAGACTCTTATGGGGAAAGGCTGAGGGAGCTGGGCCTGTTCAGCCTCAGGAAGAGAAGACTAAGAAGGGGCCTCATCACTGTATATAAATATCTAAAGGGAGCGTGTCAACAGGATGGTACAAGAGGCAATGGGCAGAAACTGATGCACAGGAAGTTTCACATGAACACGAGGAAAAACTTTACTGTGCAGGTGACTGAGCATTGGAACCAGATTGCCCAGAGAGGTTCTGCAATCGCTTTCCCTGGAGATATTCAAAAGCCACCTGGAAACAGTCCTGAGTAATGTGCTCTAAAGGGCCCTGCTTGAGCAGGGGATTAGACTACATGACCTCCAGTAGTCCTTTTCAAACCTAACCATTCTGGGATTATGTGATTTCCAAGAACAGAGACTTCCCAGCCTCTCTGGGCAGCTATCCAAGTGCTGTGCTAATCTCACAGGGAAGCACTTTATGTTCAACTCATACTTTTTCGGAATTTCTTGTACTTTTACTTGAGACTGCTGGTTCTTGTTGTTTTACTATTTGCCCCTGAGAAGAGCCTGGCTGTGCTCCCCATTAGATACTGGAAGATACAATTAGTTCTCACCTTGGTTCCCTCATGATACCTCCTCTCTTCCCTATACAACCCATGATTGCACTCTGGCCTTTTATATGAATTACACCTCATATCCACCTGCAATCCCTCCTCCCCTTTTTTTCCTTCTAATGGAGTCTAAGTATATATTGCTGCTATCACACAAATTTTAACAAATGTATCTAAGGGTTTTGCAAAGAACATAATCCCAAGGATCACTATTCAAAGAGAACTTCAGGTTCTCTTGCTGCATTGTGTTGGTGGCAATGAGGACACATTTTATAAGTAATTTTCAGGTTGGCATATAAGATCTAAGTTTATGCCAGTGTATGCACTTGCCTAGTTTGAATATACAACAAAGCCACGTGATTTCTTTTTCAGCAGGTGTTCAGTAGTCACAGACTAGTTCCAACTAGAAAAGTGGGAGGTTTTTAGTCTTTTTTGAAACATTTATTTTCAACATTTCTCAGAGATCATCTCAGATGTTAATTCCCAAAGCACACAGGCATGTGGGAGGATGACAAATCCTTTAGATCACATCTAAACTTCCTAAAAATTAAGTGTGAATTTACAGCAACTACAAATCCTTTTAAAGAGCAAATAAAGAAATAAACCTGTTGTTTCCGTTCTGATAGAACAATATGTTTGAAGAGGATGTGAATCATGAGCTAGAGATTTCCCAGAAAAATTGTATTTCTGCACAGTATGTAGACTGAGGTGAGCCAGGGCAGTAGTACGCCTACACGGAACAAGAGTCTTCCCTGAAAACAGCTGCTGCTTCTGGGGATAGACACAAAAAAGGTAAAAGATGTGCTCTACACAGCTGAGATGGAGAAAGAAGCAGACCACTGCTCACAGATGACTGCTAAAGCAGAGCACCTGTCCTTTAAACAAAAAATTATTCCAGGGTGCAAATACAGCTGAAGGAAAAATGTTTTTATGATCTCAAAATTTTTGCAATATCCACTGTTCTCTCTGCCTGTCTTTCCAGTCTCTGCAGGTACCAATACAATTTCCATGACTCCCTTCCCTTTCCCTTTTGTTAGTATGTTTAATATATTTCTCATTTTTCAGTTGAAACAAACATTGGAGATAAGTGATGATGCAACCAACATGAAGATACCATTTTTTGAGAAAGCTTGGAGAGAACTATAGTGTGATTGTGAAACAGAAAGAAACCATGTTGGCTTTGAGATGACAACTACAACACAAAATCAATCTTACTTCTCACAGAGCACACAATCCAAGTCATTCCTCTGAATCACCAAATGTGGTCTTTTAGAAACAAATCAGCAAGACCAAGCCTGAGCTGACCCCTAAATCTTCATGTGGAAAAAGGAACATCCTCTTTTGCAGTTTGGTTCTGTGCTTTTGTGTCAAGCCATTTTCCATTTACTCAAATAAATGATCAGCACTTCCAGTACAACACAGCCCTAGAACCAGAAATGGACCGCTGTATTAAGGTCATGACAGTATTTAGTCACAAACCATACATGCCCTACCATTTTGAGGCAGGAATATGAAATGGCAGCCCCAAAAGGCATGTATAACTCATTAACTGTAACTTGCAATGCTGATCAGTTAGCAGGAGCACTTTATCATCATAATGGCATATTTTCACATTTATTGGCATGACTAATCAATGTCATTAGCTAACGAGATCTGATTGAAGCAAGAATAATTGCTATTATCACCACCAAAAGAGTATCTCAGAGGAAAAAAAGCTCATTATTTTGCTTGCTTTCTATGGGATGAGTGTAGGTAGGCAAGCAACATAAGTGCTATGTCAAGCTGAAGCAGGAGCATGTGATGGATAGCATTAGTAGGTCAAGTAGACAACAAAACACATGATGACAACAAATTTTGAGCTATGAATTAAGAGTATGGAAGCAGCAGAATTCAAAAGGTCAAGGTATCCTTTACCAGTAAAGATGTGGAGATAACTGAGGAAATAAGCAGAAAATATTCAGAAGACCAGGTAAATTGGTCTGACTACTCCCACTAACCAATGTAGCAGAGATATTAAAGCAGAACATTTTCTGGGACAAATTTCCATTTGAATTTTATTGCTAAGTGATACCATTAAGAAGGAATTCTGTTAAGCAGTGGGATGTCTGATCTCAATCTGGGCAAGTGCCTAGACCCTTCCAACCTAATGTTCATGGGTCCAAATGCAAAATTCACTTCTGCTTGCCAGAACATTGACACTGTGTTATGTTCTTCCCATTCTTGTTCTTTCAATAGTACTGGCACAATATGCTATTTCTTTTCCTTCATTTTGAGATGTTTCTAGCTTGTACTTTAGTGATATACAGGATTCCCTTTCTGGAATCTGCTTATAAATCAAAACCAGATCTAAATCAAACTTTCCAAATGAGCTGTCCTCATCTCTTATTTGCCTGTGTGTCATGTCTTCTTTTTATTACTCATGTAAATGCCTGTAGTAGTGAGGATAAATCTAGTCAGCCTGGAGATCCTGCCAGTCCCATGGAACTCTGAACATTTATAAGGAGTCAGAAGTCAGAAAGTACCACCATGATTTACCAATCTCCTGAAAACATCCAGCTCCACTGTTGAAGCAGGACAAACTAGAACAGGTTGCCCAGGACCATTTACATCTGGGTTTTGAATATCTCCAAGGATAGAGACTCCACAAGCTCTCTGGGAAACCTATTCCAGTGTACAGCCACCAGAATACACATTAAATACACATTAAAAAAAAATAAAAATCTTATATTCAGATGGAATGTCTTGTATTTCAATTTGTGCCTGTCACTTCTTCTCCTCTCACTGGGCACTCCCAAGAAGAGTCTGTCTCCCTCCTCTTCATTCCCCACATCCATCAAGTATTTACACATGGTTATAAAATCCTTCTTGAGCTCTCTCTTCTTTAGACCCTCTTGGCCCAATTATGTAACATGCCTGTTGCAACTAAAAATGTAGGTTAAAACTACAGCTTGGAGGACTGTATTCTGTAAAGTACTGACTTCTGAAAGCATCTGGAGGCTAGTTACAGCAGTCAGTTCAATGTGATTTGCTAGAAGACTATAGCAAAAAATGGTTAGGTAATCTCATGGTGGATGAGTGCAACAATATCGCTCAAGAACAAGTCCCTGATGGTACTTCTGTATACCATAGCAGTAAAACAGGCACAGCAATTGCATGCAATTTTGATGTCCTGATTTTTAACTTCGGCTAGTAGGACTTGTTATTTGAAATAAACACAGGTGGTTCTCTATGTAGAATAAAGTTAAGATGTGGAACCCCTTGCCAAGGATATTGCAGGGATCATAGGTTTATAAGAGTTCAAGGTAAGACTTAACATGTTCCGGTCTTAGAAGAGAAGCCAATGGAGGGTACTTAAATACTTTACACCCATTTCATCCTCAGGACCCTGCAAAGTAGGGGGTGGAAATCAGAAGAATACAGAAGAAAATATCATAAATTAAAGCCCTCCTCATATTTCTTTTAGGCATCTGCTTTTAGCTTCTGCTAGAGATAGGATACCGTATCAAATCAACTTCCTGTTTGAACCAGTATGAAAACTGGAGAAAGAGAAGATTACTTACACTTTCTAGGTATGGCCATTACATATTAAAGGCTGTTTTTTTCTTTAGTAGGAGAATATCCACCAGAAGCTGAGGCCAACCATTTCATAGAGATAATAACAGCATTTTTGACAGTGAAGAAGACTACCAGCTTTCTGAGGAGTTTGTCGCAATAGTTAAGAGTTGTCAGTTCTTAGTGTCTTCAAACCAAGCCAAATGAAAGGAGAAACACATTCACCAACCACAATGTTATAGATTTCATTCAGAGTAACTGGGTGCAATGGAATGGCTGCTGATATACAAATCAATTTGACTTCATGGGCCTTTTCCCTATTAAAACTTTGCAATTCCATAAATCGTATCTTAGCAAAAAAAGTTTGTTGCATGTTCATGCAGGGGAAAAGTGTAAAACTATTGAATGTAATTCACTGCCAAGGACTTCTTGCCTTCTAAACCACTAAAAGAGAGCAAAAGCAAGTGGGAATAGTACTCTTAAATTAAGCAGATGTTTTAACCTGAAAGTTTTCTTTAACTGCATAATTGGGGGATTTACAAACCTTTATTAGAAAATTGAGCAGACAGATGTTTTTCCACATGAGAGAAGATAAACTCATCCTTTGATTTCTTGTTGAAGAAGGTAGTATTTCTCTCTGTAGAAAGTAGAAACTGAGTAGTATTCCCAAGTTAATTTTACAAATAGGATTCTTGACTAGCCAAAGGTAGTTTTTCTTCATTAGGTTGTCCCCTTTGGATTTCTAGATTACTTTTTTTTGGTGGTTTTTTTTTTTTTTTTTTTTTAAGAGCTAATATTTTGTGATAAGTCTCACTGTCAGGCCCAGAACTTAATCCTCTCCCTCTCCCTCACCTCTCCATTGAAATGTTATAATGTATAAAATGTTGTGAATATTGTTAGTAATAGAAGGTTTTTACAAGGGCTAATTGATTCTATAAACATGAAAGAGTTTTGGCCTAAAACATTAATAAGAAATGTCTCAAAGCACACATGGGGACACTTGGAGACGGTCCTGTGCAGGGCTAAGAGTTGGACTCAATGATCCTTGTGGGTCCCTTCCAACTCAGCATGTTCTATGATTCTGTGATTTAGACAGTTTTCAGAGCACTTTCCTGTACTTTGTCATCCTCTCAATGAGGTTATTATGGGAGGCAGTGTCAAAAGCCTTGAATTAAGTTGAATTAAACCACATCCATTACTTTCCCCTCATCCATCAGGCTAAACATCTCATTGTAGAAACTTATGAGGTTTGTTATGCAAAATTTCCCCACTATATTCCATGCTGACTATTCCTGATCACCATCTTGCCCTTTGTATATCTCAAAATGGTTTCCAGGATTAGTTGTCCATTGCTTTCTCAGGAACTGTGGTACGGCTTATAGTTGTCTGGACCCTCCTTCTTGCCCTCCTGGAAGACAGGGCTGATATTTGCTTTCTTACAGATGTCTTGCAAAATAAAGTGCTTTCATAACACCCTTGGATGCTCTGTTGCAGGTGTTGTGGTGGTCTTAGACTAAGTGTTAGGCTTTAATGTCAGTATGCAAAGCAGACATGCAGAATGGTCTCCTTAACTAAAAAGCTGTCTGGGTTTTTGCCATCTGTACCAGAGTAATATTGGTTGTAAGCAAAACTTAGCAGTTTCTAGCCCAAGCAGAAATTGCCTAAAAGTTATGTTAAATCACTGTGGCTTTGTGTAAAACCTGTCCTGAAAGCTTCCAAGGATGGCGATTTTATAAGTTACCAGCAGATCTGATAAAATTCCCCTTCACAATGAACCACACCTTGTTTATTATATATTGAAACCTGCCAGCAGTTAATTTTAAATCATCTGATAGATGTTTGTAATGCTGATTTTGTATGACTTTACTTTCTTGATCACTGTCACCCTACAGAAATCCAAGTACACTACATTTGCACAGCTGCATCATCTCCACAGCAATGACAAAAAGATACATTAGCTACGGTTCTACACAAGCCTAAGAATCATATCAATGAGGAATAAATACTAAACAAGATTTCCGCTATTGAATCATCCATGTGTATGTTCTCCATTTGCCTTGATGTGAGTAGAACTCAACTGCCGTACAGAATACCCTGCAGGGAGCATGGACATGATAAGAGCAAGAGCTTTGCACATCTGATCTAAGTTTAGCAATTCCTTGTACAACCTCCCCTGGGGCTTCTAATGGCACCAATGATTTCGGTGTAGAAGGTGACTTTACAGTGTGATTACAAATAAAAATGTCTATAGCATACCTGTAGAAAGTTTCACTCCTATCATTCATCTTTCTCTGCTGACAGACATGTCATTTAATGCAAATCCATTTCTCTGTTAGAATAATACCTAAAGAATCCCTGCCACTGAGAAGCTGCATTAGTGATTTATGCCTCATTTCAAAGGGATGAGCAATGGCCTTATTACAGCTTCATAATATAAATCCATACAATACAGGGTTGCTATGACAACTGATGAGCCTTAATAGCCTAGATTCAAAGGACCTTGTTCAAAACTGTCAAGTAGTGCAGTTCACTGTAGCTCAGTCATTTGCACCTGTAAGAATTGGGAGAAGGCCATGCAGGAAGAGAACAGTTCCCTCACACTCACAGGGGAGCCACCTGAGCTTTACAACTGAGTGCCTTACCTCTGAGCTATGCAGGGGTAGCCTTGAGGCTTTTCAGCCCCTAGCAGAAGTACCCAAACTGGTTTTTGGCTGCAGCAATACTGAAGTCATCACTGGCCCGTGAAGCCACCTGAGAAGCTTGGGGAATTAGTTCATATCTAGTTCCATTTATCCACATTTAAAAGATGAAATTATAAAGAGATAACTAAACACCTTGTTGATACTGAAAATGGGCTGCCCACTCCCCTAGACGTCTTTTCTTACAACTGCGATCTTAGTTGTGTTTTCCACCCATATCCTCCCACTAACTCCAGTACTTCTCAGATTTTGCTGGGCTAGTTCAGCTCACTAATACAGTAGAGAACTCTGTCTTTTTTTATTATTATTATTTTTCCCTCTTGAGATTCTGCCAAGGGAGTAATTTAAAATGGTTTACTGCAGAGTTCTAATGACTTGTAAAAGGTAAAATGGAGGAGTAAAGACTGGCAGGCATGGTCAGTTACAAATCTATCCTGTACTCTATCCCCTGAAAAAGATGGCACCTGAGCTTTAATAACAGCTATACAGACACAGTTACATACACATTCATGATTCATATGCTTGATTTGCTCTGAAAAGGCAAGACTTAAGTGTAGTGTTGCAGCAGCACTGAATCCTGCAAATAGGCAGACTGTGATTTTTCCAAAGCCAGTAATACTCACCTTGCAATGTGATAATTGAAAAAAAATTAAGTTGGATGCAGTGGCAAAAGACCAGAAAAAGCATATTATGTATGCTCCAAGCAAAAGAGCACAGACTTCAGAACATGTGAGATAAAGATGGCACAAGATAAAACACCAGGCACAATACAGTATATCACAGAGGGATGATAGCTGTGGCTGCTGCTGTGCCTTTTTTCAAGTCCAGCCAAAGCCTGAGGTGAGTCCATGTTGCAAAGGCGCAGATACACACACAACACACTGATGTCATCAACCACACAGACAACACATCAGGGCCTTCACTGTTCATTACTCACATACACACAAACAGCAGCTCAAGTAATATGAGTACTTAGTTCCACAGGCTTCCCTGCTGCCTTCCTGTTCAGCCTATGGAAACCAGTAATTTCTAGTGAGGAAGCTCCTCTGAATCTTGGTTCTTCTAGGAGTGGGGAGACTTGCAATGATTGTTGTGCCCAGAAGAAGCATGTTGCAGAAAAGGCACTGAAAGGAGACTGATGACTGCAAAAGCTAAACAGTTTTCCAGTATGGCTGGATTTGTTTGAAACACTTTCCTCTTCGGTGTTTGATTGGAAAGATGCAATGCTTATCTGACTAATTAGATGTCCTTTAACTTCCAGTACATTTGGAAGGAATCAGTGTCACTAAATACAATATTTCAGATTAGAAATAGGAATGAAGCCACCCTGTAAACTTTATCTACAGATTTGGGTTTTTTTCATCATACAACAATCAGTTGCCTTTTGCTAGTTTCACATTAAAAGAACTTTAGTTGTTTGAGGTGTAAACATGTCAGTGTCCATCTTTCTCTTTTTTTCAGGGTGTATGTGAGTGCTATTACAATTCTTGCAGTTTCAATAATCAAAAAGACCTATTATTTTAACAGCTGTGGATGGTTCAGGAAGTTGCTACTGATGAGCTTTATGAGCGTCTTTCTGCTTTGTAAAACAAGCTTCCACTTGTGCAGATGATGAAGTGGATTTATTCCAAAACAATCTCACATGGCAGAAAATTCTGCCAATATATGGATGTTGCAAACAAAAACAGTCTCAAGTTGGGAAATTTTACTGGAGTTAATTTACTACCAAACAACACAAATATTTTATCGATGATTCAGGTTCTGGGGAAAGAAAAAGAATGCAAACCATTAGACAAACATATTCATGTACATTTTTTCTCTCCTCTGCTCCCGAGTTTCAGCTTCCTTTATTTTCATGGTGAGGTGCACTTCGTCTGTCAGAATTCACCCAGTGAGTCAAGAGACAGCACAGAAGTTGAGGCAGTGTGTGGAAAGCTTTTGGCCACCCCAAGTAATATGGCTTCTGCCATTCAGTGCCCAGTGCTGCCAGTACTCCTAGACATAAGGATTCCACTTGTCCTGTTCCTCATTTGCCCCTGCTCCAGCATGGGGAGTGACCACTGACTGCAGTTCTTTCACAGACAAATTTCTTTCATGTGGTCTGTTCCTCACACATTCCTTGCATGTGAAGTGTTCCCACCTTAACAACTGCAGATTACTGCTTAAATACGTTATGGCAGGAGGTGCTGTACACTTCTGTCAGTAAGGCTGGAGTGTTCAGTGATTTTTTTCCACTGTTGGTTGGCTTGCATTTGGGCATGCCGAAATCAGTTTTGACTGGAACACAGTAAATCATGAGCTCCCCATTCCAGAGGGCTAAGAGCACTATCCATGCAAATAGGCTTTGTAGTGTGCGTGACACCCAAAGATCTGTCAGTGCTGGGTACCTGACTGGGCTGAGATTAATTCCTCCCACTTTCTCCTACCAACTCATCATCCTCTCTAAGAGTTTACGTAGGTGCACACTGCCTGTCAGCTGATTAACTGTACACAGGATGGCATCAGAAGAAACATTCCCAAATCAAGGAGTTACATCAATGAACTTCAGAGGATGAAGCCTTCTGAATATAAGGAGCTATTTTGCAGTAGAATTTCTCATTCTTTTTTGTTGGTATTTTTCATTCCAGTAAGGGACATTTTCAAGATCTTATACATCCCTACAAGAATATATTACTGTCGCCAATCTTACACCACCTATGAATTTTGCTCAGGGAAGAATCCATGACCCAGAGGCCAGTTTCATGATGCACAGCTGCATCACGATCTTGGCTTATCTTCATCCAAAAGGCTTTTGGGGAGAGGTGGACAGGGAGACTGTGAGCAAGCTAAAGCTAATTCAAAAATGGAGGAGAGGGAGATGGAGAGTGAGGGGAAGGAAAATGGGAAAAGAGAAAAGGGAAAAGGAAAGAAGCTTCATTGCTATTAAGCCAGTATTAGATTTCTGAAGATCTGAGAATAATACTGACAGGAGTTATGAAGCCCCGGTGAAGAGTCAGAAGACAGCAACCCAGAGACACAGAGGATCAGATAAGCATCAAGGAACATGGGAAGCTGACAATTCCCAGACCAGTTTGATGACCACCTGGACAGCAGAATCTGTCCAGAAGCAGAGCCTTGTATCATGTTATGCATACATGTCTTCTGTAAGCAATATTCAATCAATAATTGCTCTTTGTTCAGGTGTGCCAACAGGTGACTAGGCCCTGGCCTGAGATTTAGCTAACCAAGCAAACCAGGAGTAACTCTGGACATGACACTGGCAACTCTGAACATAAAAAATAACAGAGTAAGAAGCTGATAATAGTTACAGACAGCACTATGACCAATGGCTTGACTTCACAGGCAACTTTACAGATAATTGGAAGGGAAGAGTAGAGACTCTTGGGAATGGAAACCTACAAGGTCAGCAGCACCTAACAGCATGTAAAGCTGAGGCGACTTAGGAAATGGTAGAAGAAATATGGGTGTGAGTACAGATGTAGAAAACCAGAGACTACCAGGGAAAAGGCAACAAGGGACAAGTTGTTTCTTTGGGATATGAAGGGCAGAGAAAGGGAGGGGTCAGGGTGGATGGTTGAAGCAGAGAAGGTAGAATAAAAGGGACCAGTTGTATGCAAGCACGCTGCTTATCTGACTAAGCCTTGTTATCCCATAGCTGCAGGCTACCCAGTCTTTTTATTAAACCTTGTTTCTAGCAAATTCCTGCATGAAGGTGGGGAGAGGGTGAGGGCAGAGAGGGAGCGACGGAGCACTGCAAGTCATAGGAGTTGTGTACGTGTTTGTTTTCATCAGCAAACTTCAATCTTGATTTGTTGGAAAGGAAGAGAAGGATTGGGTTATCTGTGTTCCTATTTATGGGAATGACGTTTATGTATTATGTGGGTGATAAGCACTGAAGACATCAATCTCTGCGTTGTCTCTGTGGCTGATGACGTTAGTGTTGCGTGTGTATCTGCACCTTTGCAACATGTATTCAGCTGGGGTTTTGGCTGAACTTGCCAAAACGAACAGCATCAGTCACAGCTGTCAGTCCAAGATGGAAGATACTGCCTGGGCCTTAGACTGCACCAGATTTGCCTCTAACAGAAGAAGATATCCCCATCATCACAGGATTCAGCTGCTCCTTAGCATTGTCTGCCTTCAGTCTGTATATATCCTGCCAGCAGGGTCCCACTGCACACTCAAAGACATCCAAATAAAAATGATCCTGTGGAATTCACGTAAAGATAATCCAGTCCACATGTCACTGTCCTTCCAAATCGAGATGAACTTCAGGGAATAAAAAATTAAGGATCTGAATCTGGGGATTTGTGTGGCTAGAGTCATGGGTAGTAAAGCTGAAATTAAGCCCTCAAGCTGTCTTCCTGAGGCTGAGAGAGTTTGGAAGAAATATTGCCAGTTCTGAAGTTGACAGGGTAGGAAACACCCTGCTGCAGAGGAACAGGTCATTCAAAGTCAATTAGAAAAGCCAATTTTTAAGCTGATCACACTTCTTTCCTAATTGAAATTGGGATAAGGAGTTGTTTTTGTTGATGTTTAAATTAAGGGTTTGTATTAGTTCAGTTTCAGCCAGGACTGAACACACGATGGTTCAATTATGAGAAGATTTCCATGATGGATAACATGCAACAATTGATAATGTGACTCATCTCTCCACAAGCATTAATGGACTTCAAGGAGCAATCCTGGGAAGTGAACAGAAAGCCTATTGATCTTCAGTAATGGGTGCTCATTTAACTCCTTTTGTGTTTTACAGCTTCTTAGGCACCTCACTGAAAGCAAGGGGAGCTTTTTTCATTTGGATGAGCAGCTTCGTAGGAAGTAACAGGAGAAAAACTCCTCAGCATCAGCTTATCCTGGGCTACTTGGTTCATCCATCACGCCTGATAGAAGTAAATTTAAAACCCTGGATATTCTACCTGCTAGGGAAGGGCTCACATTTGGATCCCAACTCATAGGAAAGGTCATTTGAGTGCTGGTATGGATATAGAAATTGCTGCAGTGGAAAGTCCGCAAACCTCTATTGTGTAATTCTTGGAACTAGATTTATACCTTTGATCAGACTGAAATCCCAAGAGCACAATTAATTACAGACAAAATTTTTATCAAAAAATAGAATTACTTATTGAGCTAGTGCTTAACGTTCATCTTTAGTTTCAAATTGATTCATTATTCAAATGAAAAATAACTTTTTTTAAAACATTTAGAAAAGAATTAAAAATATCATGCCTGTAACAGTCTCATATAATGAAATCTACAGTTTTGCTTGATATTTTAATGCATTAAATTATGCTATGGGTTCTAGTTTCCAAACAACCTCACCATCATGAGTAATTGTTCTTGAATGCTTACCACAATAGCTCGATGCAGTGAAGACACATACCAACAGGAATAATTGTTGATCATGTGCTGGCTGGGTGACCCACTCTTAAGTTTCCCATTTTCATATGTATTCTATAAAGGTTTTCAGAATTAATTATGACATTTGTGTTTCTTATGATCCGTGGGCCATGATTTTCTAAAATATGTCCCTGTGGGTTTGATTTTTCAAACACTGTATCTCAGTGCTATCAGGCCCTGGGGGAATGCTGCGTGCCAGATGCTTTTGAAAAATCAGTCACATGTTTTAAGTACATGAAGAGGAATTTTTTCTTAACATTGCTAAAGAGAGCAATATCTCACTGGATTTTGGTGAGAGTTTTCACTCCTTAAATTCTGGTAAGTTTCTCAAAATCTTCCTCAAAGTAAGATCTGCTGTTTCTGAAAATTCTACCTCCAACATCTGACATGAAATCTTCTGTGACAGACTTTTGGAGGCAAGGAGCTGTTCAGTCAGACTAACATGCTTTGTACTACCAACAGCTACACCTGTTGTAATTTTTAAAAAACTGTAACAAAGCTTAGCACAAAACCAGGACCTAAAGAGTACTGAAATAAGCAGCGTTCAGAAGATAGGGCATTCAAACCAGTAAGAATTTACTTCACATTCCAAGTAGCTTTCTTCCTACAAAATTATTCCTTATTATTAATAAAAGTGGCAGTTTCTACAAGCCTGATAACAAAGCAGGATTCAGTGGGTGTAAGGCATCAAACAGAATTAAAAGACTGTTACTGCCCCAAATACATTGTCAATTAACTAAAGGTGATCTTTATAAAAGCGGAGATCAGAGCATACAAAGATTTTAAGTTTCACTTACACCTACACTCAGAACACAGCAGAATATTTGGAAGATAAAAGCAAATCTGAAAGTTCTATGTAGTGCCGTATAAATGTATGACTTGTCTAAACACGCCCCAGCATCTTATTGCCTGATACAGCAAGTCTTTTTATTCATATCAGATTGAAGTTCAATGGTTTTCTCTTTCACTTTATCTTCATGTTCCTTCAAAAACCTGGGGGAAAGAAACAATACTTTAAAGAAAAAAGTCAATAATACCCATAAGAGATCAAACAAAAAACATTTTCCCAATTGTCATGAGAATAATAGAAAACAATTGAATTTTGTGAACTAACAAACAAATATAAAAGTACAATTACAGTGGCTCCATCACAAAACTGCCTTTGTTCATTTAGTTAGAAAAATTTAGTTGGTGCTGATTCTTCTCATTCATTATATATTACAGAGACTCAAAACAGTGACTTTCATTTGTTGTTTTTAAGGCTGGAACAAAACAAAAACACATCTAGCTACCTAGACATTTATCAATTACCTGACACACTTGTACAAAATTTCACTGATTTCAGCAACAATATTAAAGATCTGCCAACTCATTACCAGTGTCTTCAGTTCTGTAAATAGTTCAGAGGTAACATATTTTCCTGTATTTTTACCTCTATCCTTTATATAGCTTCAAAAATCCACTTCTCCCTGTCTCCCAGCCCCCAGGAAGACAGCAGAACTTGAGCTGTAATGAGCAGAGGGAAGAAAGAAGCATACCCAATGTCTTGCTGCAAGGAGCCAGCAGCATCCATTTTCAAGGATATGTCTCCAAACATTCTTGCAACACCTATCACAGAACTGTAGGCCCTCAGCTTTCTTAGCAACAATTCAGGTGTTTCTGGAGCTATACAGAGCTTCACTAGCTTAATGTAGGACACTTTATGCACCTGAGCAACTACTCAGTCAGAGCAACAGGGTCAGGCTACAGAGCAGTTTAAAGGAACAAATATTTTATCACCCTAAGTTCCTATAAAACCAATTGAATCAAGAGTTCACTCTGTCATCAGTGACAGGGCAGTCAGGCACGTAAAGAACTCATACATTGTGTTTTCTTCTTACCTAGCTAAGTGAAGCACAGACTTTTCCACATTGTACCCAGAATATGCACTGCATTCATAGAAAATTAAATTGTAATCCTACAATCAAAAAGAAAGACCATTTCAATTCTTTTGCATAATATCTTGCTCCAGCTTTTAAAAAACCAGATATACTGAAATATGCAAATAACAAAACAGAAATAGATCGCATTAGGAAAAACTCGGATTTATTTCTAGAGGTAACAGCAAAGAGTAACAAAAGAAGTTCAAGCATTGCTCACAAATCACTATATTCTTCTCTTAACAGATATTTGTTCTACACAGCAGCTTTGGCTCTAAGAGCTCGAACACAAACACACCTTGTAAGGTACTGAAGTCTTGTGAACTTTTCTTGTGACAATCAGGCAACTAGTACATCACTGAGTGCTGGACAAAGCAGGAGAGAAGAATTCCAGTAACTTTTGTTATATCTTTTTGTACTTGTGAAATTTTTCTGCACCTTCTTTTGCAGTCAGCCTGCACCTTTGGTTTTGTAACCCCGGTAGTTTTGCAGTTAAGAACAGGAGATAAATTTTCAAGTATTGCAGAGATTCTCAGCACTTCAGCTGAAGTCTTATCACCATTAATGCAAATGCAAGAGATCATCTGCCAAAAAAAGCCTGACCCGGCAGTTGTGAGGACAAAGAAGTCTGAAAGGAAATGACAGATTGTCCTTCAAAATAGACACCTGTCTACTTCCACAGCTACTACGCTGAAGCTCAACTATATCATCTCTATTAGTCCTTGTCCTTTTACCCATCCAGATTTCAAGTTTCTATTAACTTTCCACTCTTCTATGTGTCTTATTGCTACTTATGGCAGTAGCTTAAAATTCAAATAAATAAGTCAGTACCTCAGGAAATTACAATCATGTCTGTATATTTTCATTTGTTTGTTATAAACTGTGGCTACTGCATTTGTACTTATTTAACAACTCCTCATAAGACACACTTTTCAGTTTTCAAAAGTCCCCATTAAATGACTGGGTATTCCAGTTGTGGTTTGGGCTTTTATATATATATACCATGATTCCAAAATCACAGAACTTTTGGAACTTTTTGTTGTCTTTATGAAATTGTAAAGAGAAAAAGTGGGGAAACTTCATAAATATTGTAGTTTATTTTATCATCACTGAAAAAGGGCTTCAGTGTTACCAAATGTTAGTATTGAATATGTTGTCAATGGTTATATTATTTGTTCTAGTGAAAAACAGGGTTGAACCACTTGCAGTAATTTCTAGATGGCCAGATAAACACAGAAAAGCAGAGAAGGAAGAGATCAGGCAATGTTAGTGTTGGATAGCTATTTTATTTTTTTACACCAGAGTTCTGTATAACATTTACAATTTTTTTTTATTTTTATTTTTTTTTCTCAGCTGATCAGAACTCCAATAGAAAAAAATACTGCGGTCAGCTTCCAGCTACTTTATGTCAGTCAAGCAGAGCGATTCTACTCTGACATCTTCCCCATATACAAGAGAATGTCACTAAAGGAGAACTCCCAGTTATGACATCGTTTATGCTGGCATGAATCTGAGTGGATTTTTCAACAAATTGCATGGGTGGAAAGATACCAATTTAAACTCAATTGACAATAATTGCTTAATTCTGTCCGTCCGACAAAAGGTTCTTCTCTGAAAGGGGACACAGTGGAGAAATGCAAAGTGTCATCCCTTTGATTTGAAGAGGAAACTTTAATTGATAGCTTACACAAGGACTACAAAGCAGCAGAAGGCAGGACACATTTAATAAGCCAGGAAACACCATTCATCTCCATGCAGGAATTAGCTACAGAACTTTGGAAATCACTGCCAACTATTGAATTTTAAAAACTTACCTCCAAATCAGCGGACATCTAAAGTACAGGGAGGAAAATTAATTATTACCAAAGGGAGATGGGAGATTTCTGTTCTGTAAAGTAGTATCACTCTGAGAATAGCTCCCTCATTAGCAGTGTTTGTATAACAATGCCCCTGACAGGTTGACGAAGGAGACACTGTATGAACACACAAACACACAGAAACAGACCTCATCCCATGAAGTATATATAGTCTGCAACGTCAAGGCAGACAAAGGCATTACTATCTCATTTTGTAGTTCAGGAAGAGTGACAGAGAGGGATTTATTGACCCATGTAAGAACACTCAGGAAGCATGTGCGGGGCCAAAATAAAATCACTCTGCATATGAGCATGCCTGAGCAGCACCTTTATCGAAAAGGCGTTTTATTAAAATAATTGTCAGTGGTTACACTAATCCATTCAAACAGAACATTAGCTGTTCCTGGATGTCTGAATACTCACAGTATGTCTGAATACTCTCTGTGTTGCTGTGCTTCTGTGATCTCTTGATCACTAGATCAAGCTAAGCTAAATAGAAATTTGTTAAATGGAGTTTTCCTTCTGGATCCTCTGCTAAAAAAGTCGAACGGACTTCCACAATCCCTATGCTCATTCCATTCCCCCTTTCACGAGGTGTAAGACACACTGCAAACACCAGTCTTCTCAAATGACAAGGACTCTCTTCAGGCTGCCATTCTTCCTTTTAAGAATGAACTGTACTGCCTGCCATGCAAAGGAGTTATGTGAATTCACAGCACACTGACTTGTAAGGTGCTGTACAGAAGCAAAGCAAGGGCTAACACAGCTGGGCTGGAATGCCCTCTGAAAGTACACATTCCTTTCTGACTACAGAAAAAGCTAGGTAAAAACAAACCTATCCTGTGAGACATTAAAACAGTCTTTAAAACTGTTGGACTTCAGGGTCAACAGACTAATCTGATTCTTTCTCTGCACAAGAACAGGCTCAGGGTTCTTTTCACCAAATATGGCCATACATATTTGTATCACCTCAGCATCTAGTCCTGTGTATTTTGGATCATTTGTTGAGTAATTTGCTGTAGGTGATTGCTCACAAAATAAGTAACTCAATTGCATCACTTATAGAGACAGTGGTATGTGGTTTCATAGGAATTACATGGCCATTTAGAAAGAATTAATATTTCATTTAAATTCATGGTTATTATTAGTTCAGCAGGCAAACTATTATAATTTAATTATATCTATGCTGCTTTTCAACTAATCCATTGTCATTAATCAGTCCTTAACTACCTCAGGCAGCACATTCACACATTCAAATGAGTCATTCAGATCCATTCATTTGATTATAACCATCTTATTTGACAACTTTCTTTGTTTTACTTATGCAAAACATTTTATTTTTTTGCATGACATGTTAGAATTAATAGCCTGGTGGGCTGTGAATTCCATATACTAAAATGATTCATCTTTGTTTTACTAGTACAATTTTTTTAGAGAGCAAGATGACATGTAAGACACCTACTCTCTGTCCATTTAGCATTTATGTGTCACTTGTTTTTTCACAGAAGGATTCAGTGTTACATGCTGGAGTTCCTCCTAGCCTTCAAGGTCTCAAAGCTATCTGCATTTTCATGCATACAAGAAAATAAAGCTGATTTCCTACAGGGAGAACCTTTGAGGGGTAAATTTCAAGACTGATATTGCTCTCCTACAAAAACAAAATAATGGACATAAACCTGAATATGGAGCTATGATTTCAAAAGGCTGTGTAAATAGCCAAAATAAGATAAAAAGAGATCTGTCCCTGATTCTTTCAGTTACAGAGAGGTGCCTAGTAGCATTCTTTCCTGGAAGAAAAATTCAGCTGCCTTTCAAATTTTGAAAATACCCTTTTTCGTTACTAGCAAGCAGAGCTGTAGATCTATTTCCAAAGGAAAAACAGGTAAGTATGTGAAATCCAACACATTAATTTAGGTATATTGCTACCAATTCAGTTAATTTATCAGGAATATTGTGATGACTTATTTTTAAATAAAGGAATCTTCTGCAGGCATTGGTGTTCAAACTATGTGCACTGTATAGAGAGATTCAAAAGAAAATTTGATGGGCATGGTACACAAGAATATAAACAAGTATCTGGTATTTACAGTCCCTTTAACGCTTAAATTACGCCTATGGATCACCAGTGCTCTGGTAGATGCAGACTGTTAACTCTACTTATTTTATCTCCTTGATGGAAAGTTACTAAAAGTAAACATGTTTTCTACTCCTACCACAGGAGTAACAGATGGTCTTCTGTGGTTCTACAGGAGGTAGGAGGGAGAAAAGGTCCCCAAATTATCTCTCTGTTAAGAATCCAACCATAGAGAGAAGGGAGAAAAAGAAAAGGGGAAAAAAAGAAGGGAGGAAAAAAAATAGAGAGAAAGAGAGAACGAAGACAGAAGAGAGACAATGAGAGTGAATTTCTCCACTCACTTTTCTGGGATTTTTTTTATTGGTTGGCTGGTTTGGTTTTGGGGTGCTTTTTTTAAATCTAGACAGTGTTATAACTACTATAATTATCAGCACTTACATCACTGGGAGCTGAATTGATGAGTGAGATGGGGTTCCTAATCCTTAAAAATACTTATCTGATTAAAATTAATCTGTGTTTCTATGAATTTAGACATATTGAGACTCCATATTAAAACCTTCAAGCTTTGCAAGGGGTTCCCTAAGTACAGTACCTTAGAAAGATGCTCTCCCATTCCCATAGGGACCTCACGTTCCTTTTCATTATCAGTTTTATTACCCAACAAAAGGACAGGCACGTTCTCCCCTGTTGCCTCCTGCAGAACAAAGTACAAATATCAACTGAGGCACTGTATTTTAAAAAAATCACAGATCGAGAGGATAAAAACTAACAAATGTCACACTGTAACAAGATATTTAAGATTTAACACGAGCCAGGTATGTAGCACTTCACTTACAAACACGTCAGGAGTTAAAGCTGGATAAAAGACATGAAAAAGACAAAATGCTAAGTTTACACTAACTTGGCATTTTTTTAATAACACCACAGAAGCTCATTACATTCTATATTAAAATGGGAGAGAGAAAACCACCATGCTACACAGGCTCAGACATTGTGTGTTTATTGCCTCTGCTTTTCTAATTACATGGCCAAGAAAAATAATGACAACACCTGGGTACAATTATGCCAAATTAATTACATGAAATAGTGGCGAAATACACAGAATAGGCCCCCAAAAATACAGAGAATAGACAGAAATCAAAATTCATTCTGAAAAGGGTTATAATTACCACAGTGAGTGCCTTCAGAAAGTGGGCTGAATGCTACAGCAGTAAATGGACTTGGCTGTATGTCCAACTTAGCAACAGTTTGCAGCAAACTATATTAGTCAGTAAAGAAGAGTGAACTATTACAGTTTGGAAAAAGGTTTTGACCACAATATTCAATCTTTCAGAATCAAAATCTGGAATGCTCTTCTGGCTTTTACTATGCTGAATTAAAACAGTCACTGATTTATTAAGATCATCTATTTAATAAGGGCCTGCTCTTACCAAATGCACATACTAACATTACTTAAGTAAGACTACTCATATGTGGCATAACTATGCCTGTTTGGAAACACTTTAATGATTTAGTCCTAATTTGAACTCACAAAGCCACCTCTTGGTCTTTATGGAAAACAGTGCATTATACTAGAACATATGCCCAATAAAATCAGACTAAATGACCTTTACATATCAATTTGTCCCTTACTTTTTCAGTGAACTAACAGGAAGTCACACTTTGTTCTCTCTATGACTCAGCCCTTTATGGCAGCAGCCTGTTTTATTTTTACTTTTTGTTCTGGCCACAAGCAAATTCAGCTGCTTATGCTCTTAGTATGTTTTAATTTTTAATTAACTGCAGTCACTCAGTGGTACAGGTTATGATTTTATTTTCATGTCATTGAAAGAATGATCCCCAGGAAACAGAATTGTCTGTTATGAGACAGTTTTATAGCACTAATGTAGATACCACAGTTTTAAGTTTATGGCTTATGTTCACAATACAGTCAATTTTGCATGAGCTACGGGGTTTGACTTGGTTGCCAAACTGCCAGCGATGATCAGTGATCCTCAGATCGTCACTGATCCAAAGCACCTCTCAGTGCTAGCAGTGATCCAAAGGGAGGCATCAGCTAAATTACCTTTATGAGAAATCAGAGGACTCCATGCTGGGATTTCCCACCCTTCATTTGAAGTCCTTAGAACCCCAGAACTATGGGGGTGTTTTCATAGCAGAGAGATTAAAAAAACCTTTCCTGGTAGCTACGCAGATCAAACTCACTAGCAAAAACATACTTGTAACAACACAAGAAATATGCTGCTCTCTGTTTAGCCAAGCTAACAGCCCTTGTTCAGAAGAAGGTAGGGAATAATGACACCAGAGTTTAGACTTAAAGTTATGTCACGTTACCTCAATGCTTATCAGCCACTGCTTGACAGCTGTGAATGTGTCTTTTGCTGTTATATCATACATCACAATGACACCATCAGCTTTTCTGAAAAACTGCTTGGTAATACTTCGGTACCTACAAGTAAGAACCTGTTTATAGTTCTCTTCAACAGAAGCAGCAATCTGACACAAAAGAATTTGTAGTAACTCCTGCCCTCCCCTTCATCTCCCAAAAGAATATGCTGCCATACAGTTTCTTCTAATCACCACCTTAGTAAGGGTTAACTCCCTGTCAATTTGGTTCACATATGCATTCTAAAATTCCATAAACTAGACAAGTGAGTAGTCACAATACTAATCGTCACTGCAAATCCTGTTTGAAAGGTGAAGCTTATTATAAATCATAGTAAGCAATCCCACTCTTCTTGAAGCACTAGACCCCACAAATTACTGCAAAGAAAAATAAATTTGTTTGGGGAAAAAAAAAAATTAAAAGAAACTGTTTGGAAAAGTTCCTCTGCCTTCTTTAATTGATTTTGGGTTAAGACGTATAACTAGCTGCATATCTCACCTTCTCCCACTGTCCTTCATTTTGAGATTGGAGCAGAAATTTCCCCCTCACTAAATGTTCTTATAAAGGTGGCTAGCTTTTTGGAGCTTTTTTACACAAGCTTCCTGTAGAAAATGTAGATTATCACTATCATCCTTGCTCTTAGTAATAGAAAACCACACAACAGGTGAGGAGATGGGGAAGAGAACTACCACTGAAGACTTACAAAAACCTGGGAATTCTTTGACTGCAATGGGATTGTTTCAGTTTAAAAAAACCCCTATTTTTATCTATTAATGCATTTTCTGCCATATAAATAATTAAAGGCACATTTTAAAATCAGTCTTCCTCCTAAAGAAATTGTGTGGTACTAAACTTTTAAGAGCTCAAATAAGAATCTCTTTTGCAGATTGGCAGTTTTTCAATGGGCTTAGCAGTAAATCAGCACACTATTGTTGCAAGGGAAGGATCTAAACTGTGAATCCACTGGCTCTACTTGTACTCCTATATTTGTTCCTCTCCTGAGAAGCAGGGTTAGGTCCATGCTTACTAATATTCAAACAGATGACTCAAGGAAGCAAAACCTTAAAATGTGTACTGGTTTTGACTGGGATAGTTAAATTTCATCATGCTGTCTTTATTTCAAACAATGAGTTCTGTCACTTCCACCCCTCCAATTCTCTGCTCCATCCCACTGCATGGGGGAGTCAGGGAACAGCTACACAGCTTAGCTGACTGTTAGGGTTAAACCACAGCAGAATGTTTCTCACCGTTCCTGGCCAGCAGTGTCCCAGAGCTGCAGCGCTACCTGGGTATTATCTACTGGGACAGTTTTCACACTGTAATCCACACCTACAACAGAAATGGAAAGTTGTCTCTTTATATGCTGTTTGATCTTTGAAAACTGGATGCAGCAAGCAGCAACAATTCCAGAAAGGTAACAAAATAGATATTACATTAAGAACTATGTCCATAGTCTCCAACTATCAGAGGACAAGAAGAGCTTTTATTTGCCTGCAGTTCTTCAGGAATAAAATAATGACTGTTAATAGCATAGTTCCATTTTGTAAAAGCTGTAAGATAAGTCAATTTCCAAATCAGGGAACATAAATCAAGGGTCCATTTGACAGTCCACAGCAGTCAGCCATTTAGCCTGGAATTAATGCTGTATAACTTCAGTTGTACGAAATTTGTTAGTTTAGTTAGAGCTAACCACATAAGCACTTTGTATAATTAGTGGAAAAACACACGGCATGGCACAAGGGGCAGTGAAACCTAAGAGAAATGCTGAAGATAGAGGGACTGAACGTGTGGAGAACCTCCTACCTACCCTCTTCAGAATACAGAAGATGAGCTCACTACAGTTAGATTAGTCCCCTAATTAAGGGGCTAAGTGGAAGTGAGATAAAAAAATAATTTATCTAAACTTTTAAATGAATCCTCTCCCAATTTCCCTAACCTGTGAAGATGTAAGTATCTTCTGGATATTTATAACAATCATTAGAGTCTTAAATGTTAATTAGTCACTACCTCCTCCTAATGACAACCTGCATTTTCTTGTATCATACAATACTGTATCATAAAATCACATAATCATTGAATAATTCAGGTTGGAAGGGATTTCAGTAGGGCATCAGCAATTTCTTCGGGGCCATTTTCCACATCAATGGGATTTTTACCACTGGCAGTAATGAAGAAGCATGTATATCTGAATTCCTTCAACAGACAATTAAGAAATCTGGATGGAGCACATAACCATTGCATATATCTCAAGGGAAGAAATTTCAACTACTTTGGAGAAATTCAATGAGAACACTCTTCTCCAGACTCTTCACTTGACTCTTCAAATGCCTGTATCTTGACAGCCATAGCCCACACCTGTGAAACTCATTGATGTGAATGCTAAATCAAAGCTACGACAAATACTTTCTTGCCATTTTCTTTGCAAGAACCCTGGATGATCCGCCAAAAGATGAAAGGCATCAGACTCATTCCTGTGCTTTTCTTCTGGAAAATTGCACACACCGTGTAAGACCTCAGAGCACAGAGAAGTCTATCAGCCATTTGCAAGATAACATGGATAGGACATAGCATAGAGGTCTACAGGATATATGAACAGACAATTGCATATAGGTGTCTAAGCTCCCATTCCAGTTAATAATGATCTAGTCAATGAAAAACTAGGAGTCGAGGAAATCACTAATCTCACCTTGAAGAAGGCATCAAAATCAACAACTGGTGCCTAGGCTCTTCTTTCTGACAACTTGGAGAGGATGGCAGGGTAGAATTCAGCTGTTTGTTCACAGGCGCCTAGTGCTATCTGAGACGCTCTTTGGTAATCAGCATATCTGTTTCAATACTGCAGAACACCCAGGACACACCTGCTGTCTTCCAAAGCAGCAGGAGAACAGGATATCCATTTCAGAATAGTGAGATCTACAAGGAAACTCCAGCTTCACTGAAACCAGTAGGATTTTTCTGATTTATTTCAGTGCCGCCAGGATTTCAGTATGGAATCTACTCTGAAACCTCTCCATCAATTATCTGCTTCCCAGTTTAGGAGAACTCACTTTGTGTGTCCTAGTTATGCAACATCTGTATGTTTCTGTTTTACAATACAGGGCCTAATCTCAATAGAAGCTGCTAAGTACTGTTGGATCAAAAATAATAATAGTAATAAGGTTTCTTAAACTTACCTACAGTAGCAGCTGTGCCTGGGAAAAAACGATCTTCACAAAATCTTCTTAAGAATGAAGTCTTTCCAACACTCGAATTGCCCACAAAAATAATCTTGAATAAGCGCTCTGGGACAGAGTTTATTCTCTCCTCCTTCAAGTAAGAGCAAAAATTAGTCTCCAACTGTTCTATAAATCTTGTTGCCTCTCCAGTTTAAGATAGAGATGGGAAAAAGAATTGATTTCATCCTATCATGTTCTCCATTACTCATGGAGCAATATTCTGTTTCTTAAAATAACTCAGCATTTCAGATGTTTGCTATGCATCATTCCAGATAATTTGAAGTACAGTTATTGGCACTGAGCTCTGAAAGTATACTGAGTATGAACCTTTATATGACACTGCATTGAAAAATGCATGAAACTAACAAAATAAAACAGTTTATGTTCATGGTCACAAATCAAAATTTATAAAGCTTCACACAACTCTGCTCAGTAGCTTCATCCTATACCAATGACACAAAGGAAGCAGCACATCTTCATCTACATAACAGAAGACAAGTCATAATTTTTTGGCTTATGCCACCAGATTCTTCTCTCTGCTACTACCACAGAGCCAAGCGCTTCCGTCCAATTACTGCATTTCTACATCTGTTTAACACTACAGGCAGAAGCATGGAGGAAAGAGACACAGAGAGAGAGAATTAGACCAGTTAATCAGGCTGTAAACATTCAGCTATGTCTCTGTCATTTTGTTTTTTAAGCAGAAGGAACAACAATTTGTTCTGCTTATCCAGGTCCTGTTTACTGCAGGCTAAGCTAAGTGGATGCTGGAGAGAATATTTATATCCTCTGTCAAGTAGGTCATTATTCCTTTGTATGTAGATCAGGGGTTGCTTAGGGAAGAACACTGTAGCACCAGCTGGTTTGCAGACCTAGCTGGTCTTTTCTATTTTATGTAAAGGTGAAGGAAAAGGGAGATAGAACATTTGTTTCCAATGCTGCAGAAGGGAAGCAAGATTATGGATGGTCCTGGTATTAGTTTGTTGAGGTGGAGGTTGAGAGGAGGGAGAGGAGAGAGGGAAAGGCCCTTTGCCAGTCATTTGAGCACTTCTGAGTAGCAAAACATAAGGGTGCAGAATCCTCAAGACTGCTGCCTTCATGAAGACATAAGAACCGAATTCACTGCCCAACAGTCCTTTGAACTGATTCAGTCCATTGAAGTCTGGGCTTGGCAGTGTTTTCTACAAACATACTGAAGTCTTAAAGAAAGAAGAAGAAACAGGGGGCTGCGCTTGATGGGGGAAAAAAAACCCAAAAAACAACAAAACCTCAAGCTGCTGTCTTCCTTAGTATGAAAACAAAATCATTCACTGCTGTAAATTTTGGGAGCAAAAGTACCTGTCTCTTTCATTAGCTGGGCTAAGAGCCCATTAGGACTATGCAGAGGATTTTTATTCTCCTTTTATATTAAAATCCCAATCCCCCCTGCAACTATAGGCTACTAGTAGTACACATACATTTATATAAAGCAAATTTTTAGTTCTGCTGATAAACATTCCCAGCTTATTATACTGTGTGCTCTGGGAAATAAAACAACATAATATACAATCATCAGCACAGCAGCATTTTCACAGTGCTTCTGAGAACAATAACTAAATATATGGACTACATGACCTGAAATACCTTGTCCCTATTGGTCATACACACCTCAGTAGCACTAAGACTCAGAGATACCAAAGGCCTTCAGTTCAACTCCCAGCATAATTGGAAGTAATTTTTCACTGCAATGTAACAACTACACTCATGAAAATAACTTTAATAATCAAACCTGATGATAAACCTGCATCTGAGCACTATACTAAGGGATAAGCTATCTCAGAGTCTGCTTCAACAAAGTGCTGATGGGAAAATGTAATAGCAGTAAGATGTAAATTTACTTTAGTTTACAATGCACTCTGAAAAAGTCTTTCCTAGATGTGTCTTTTGGGTGGTCTTTATATAAACAGTAGCCAGGTCAAGTAACATACTTAGTTTTTGTGCAATTTAACACAAATGTGGAAGATGACAGGTATAAACATAGTGGTTTATATTCCACATTGAAAGAACAGAGGAGATAGGAATTGCATCTCAGTCAGAGGGTCTGAACAGAAAATTTTCCTTTAATTTCCATTATAGCTCCTTCAGGTGTTTTCCCAATCACATTTCTGCTAACGCTAACTGCAATTTCATCTTTGTAGCCACTCAGAAAATGTTCTACCTGATTGTCAGCTCCCCAATACAACAGCACTTGTTGGCCAAAACTGCTGCAAACATTGGTTCTACTCACCTGTAATATCCAGTAGGTCATAAAGGATTAGCAGCTAAATTACTTTGACTATATGGGGAATAGGAAGGCATAGTGCCACCAGCTAGGAGTTCCATGTAGTAAGCAATGAAATCATGGAATGCAACACTACAATTGCAAGGAGTCTTTCTGCCTTCTTTGCCTTTATACAGCAGAGCTTTTGCACACCAAAACATAAGGGGAGAGAACAACTGGCTGCAGAAGACAGCCTAGTTGACATGGTGCCCTGCCACACAACTCATGATGCACCAAGCAGGGAGTTACCTTTTTCTGAAGTTTTCTTCAGCTCCAGTTGAATGTTACATGCAGAGCTGAGCTGAAAACACTCACTAATTGAATACCACTCCTCCTAGCCCAGGCACGCTGTCAGGAGAGGGAATAAGTGCAAGCGCTATGTGGAACAAGATCACTTTTGATGTCTAAATCTCATGTTCAGAAAGTGGTGAACCCAGAAGCCATCATTTAGGAAACACAAAATTGTATGAGAAATTGATGTGATTGCAGCTGCAGCATGTGTGGAAGGAGACAATGCGCTCCTCACAGCAAATGGCAGCAGTCAGACACTCACACAGCAGAGAGACTGCCCTAAGCAATGAAATGCCATCAACTGAATAGTCCTTGGCAGGTCAAGAGAACCATGCACATACTTCAGTGCCACATGGACACAGTTTACCAGGAAGGAGTATTCTGCTGTATTGCATTTTTTTTTAATTAAATTTAAAAAGACACCAAAAACCAACAAACCAAGCAAAATAAGGAATTCCCAGTTCTAAGTAATCTCTGGAAATTAACTCCTTGTTTACCCTCACCACGTGTCTTTAGAAACTGAAACCAAATGTTTTCAACAACCAGGCATGAGTAACTTTATGATTTCTTCTCTCCATTCCCCTGCCTGCTGTCAACTGTTTTTGAGAAAAAAAATAAACAAGATCTAGTTCCTACCCAGCTGAGAGAATGTGCTTTCAAGTGGCATGACTGCTGAAGCAGAGCTGGCCGGGCAGGTTTGTCCCAGCTGGACAGGATGAGCTGCCTGACTTCTGCTGTCCTGAAGTCCAGTGATGCCATACTTTGAAAATCTCAACAAAATAAGTCATACAGCAAGCAAAAAGCATGCACTGAGTTAAATAATTTCAAAAGATGAAGCTCTGTTCTGTACCTTAGACTTTTTACTAGAAGGTACCACTTAGAAGTTATTATGTAACCATGGCATAATTCTATCATAATTTTAAGATATGCTTGCTGCTTCTAAAAGAACTATATAATTATGAACAAGCAAACCTATTTTTCCTATACTTTAATCTTTTTAATATGTGCTTCAAGAATCTAAAAATGAGTAATACTTAACAATGAAACTAAAATTAGAAAACAAGCACAGCTAGCTCTGAAGCAATAACAGTGCAAGCAGAACTTTAGACTCTCAAGAAATGTACCTTCCAGCATATTGTTTCAAGGATTATTATTGCATGGTGGATTCATTGCTGACATGCATATACCAGCTAGAGCTGAAAAAAAAAATTGGAATTCAATTCACTAATTAAAAGTCTATTCAAAAATAATTAAAAAGTAATGATATTTCTCTCATTATTTCTCAGATAATACAAGAGTTACCAAAGCCGATTCAAAAGTATCAGAATATGAGAAATATCACTTTGTGGCAAAAAAAAAAAAAGGGAAAAAAAACCAGTTTTCAGAAAAAGACTTACTTGCTTCTTTTTTAAGACCATTGCTACCTTTCAGTGGATTTCCTTGTGTCATCTGTTACAAGGCTTAACTTCACTTTTCCTAAACAGTCCCTCAGACATAAGTCTATGCACACATTGTCTGCAGTTACCATTCCTTTAGACTGAGTTTCCCCTCTTCACACCTTCAATATTTATCTGCAGTATGTTTTCATCTCCCACTGCCTTAATTTGTCATGCTTTAACTTAAAAACAGAAAACAAACTAATTTTAGATTCAAAGAATACCACATTACCCTTCAACACCATTTCATGTTTTCCAAGGTCCTTTAGAATAGAACAGAACCAAACAGTTCCAGTTGGATGGAACCTCCCGCAACTATCTAGTCCAATTGCCTGACCACTTCAGGGCTGACCAAAAGCTAAAGCAGGTTATTAAGGGCATTATACAAATGTTTCTTAACCACTGACAGGCTTGGAGCATGGACCACTTCCCTAGGAAGCCTGTTCCAGTGTTTCACCACCTTCTCAGTAAAGAAATGCTTCCTAATGTCAATTCTGAGCTTCACCTGAGGTAGCTTTGAACTATTTCCATGCATCCTACCACTGGATCCCAGGGAGATGGGATCAGCACCTCCCTCTCCATGTCTCTTTCTCAGGGAGCTGCAGAGAGCAAGGGGGTTGCCCCTTAGCCTCCTTATTTCCAAACCAGACAAACCCCGAGTCCACAGCTACTCCTCACACCTTCCAACCTTTCCACCAGCTTTGCTGACCCCCTCTGGATGCATTCAAGGATCTTCCCATCCTCCCATCCTCCTTAAATCATAAGGCAACTTCACACTATACTCAAGGTGAGGTCCCCTTTGTCCTCTTACATTTGACAGCGTTTCCTTCCCTACAGGCTGCTCTCTAGAAGACAAAAGTGAGTGTTCCATTGACTGCTCTGTGTTTTTGTTATGCATTTCGATCTCAGAAAAAGTACTGTCATCTTCTCCAGTCCATCTGTTCATCTGCTTATCAACCAGCCTGTCAAGAAGCTGGGGTAGGTGATCTTCTTCAATTGATATTATTCTTTGGAGATGTGATGCTTTAGACATTCCTCCAGTGACTTCAGCATCAGGCTCTTCAGAGAGAATTCCATTCAGTCCAGCAGAATTCCTTCTTTTTGAGCTACTGAAAATATCATCTTCTTCTAACGAATGGCTAGACAGAGAAAAAAAGAAACTACATCACAAAACGATATTGGAGCCGGGTTCCTACTGTTTTATTCTAGTGCAACTGAATTTAGTCTCCCGTGGTTTTTACTACTCACAGCAGGCATAGTAGATTTAGTCCAATGTCTACCCAAAAATTCAGCTCATCATACCCTGTGCATATATATAGTATACTTGATAATTATAAGCATCACAGGCAAAGCTAATAAATTTAGGAGAAACCTGAGCCAGAATTGGATGTTAGATTTACCTCAGTTCTAACCTCATGGAATAGCTAAAGTTTCTCTACAGTGATTTTCTCATTTGCCACTCCCCATCTCCATTTTGGAGGGAAAAAACAGCCCCCCAACCCAGATGCCTTCTATGTGTAACCTAATTCTCTCTTTAGCAGGTAGGAGGGACATGGGTTTGTTCAATATGGATTTAAAAACGGTGAAGTGAGGATTCAACAGAAGGAGGAGTGCAGATAAAATGTATCCAGAGTCTTCTCAGGTGTGTACAATGACCACAGATGCAAGGTGCAATAAGAGAAATGCCGACTTGATACAGGGAACAAAATTTCAAGAGACTGCTGCAGTAAGGGAACAGATGCCCAGAGTGGCTGTGGGACCTCTGTCCAGATGTTCAAAAACTCCACTGAACAAGGCCCTGAGCAACCTTGCCTAGCTAAGGAGTTAGACCTGTTTGAGAAAGAGATTGGACTAGAGAGATCAAAGGTCCTTCCCACCTAAATTTTAGTATGATTTTTTGTTCCATAACTGCTTCTGTCAATGATGCTCCACTTGTCAGCACTGAACATACTAAACTGTGCCTGTGAAAGCTTCAGTTCATGACCCTGCACCTGCAGGGTCATCGTCTTAGCTACTGTTTCAAAGTGAAATACTAAATCTTTCCGGTTCCTCTTGTCTCAAAGGAAGCACAAGTGTTTCACTGAGATCACCATCTTGTTTCTGTTGATTTCAAGTTTACAACCACACAGTTGAGAATTAAATTCTCTGTGTTTTTATAGTCCCACGTCTCATACTTTACAACAGGACTGCAATTCTCTGCAATGACAGGAGATAGATTCTTTCAGGAAGTTACTAAGGGAACGGTACCACATTAAGGTGGGGCAATGGGACAGCTTTTTATCCCAGCATATACTCATCCACAATGGGGAAATCTCTGGCCTTTGCAGACAGTACACTTGTTTTATGTGAAAACTTGTCACTTTATTTTCAAATTTCTTAATGAGCACAGGAATCTTATAGTGACAGACACTTTAGAAATACATACTTTGAAAAGCCCAAAGGTATCAGAAAGAAAACGTTCCACACCTTCTTTCTGCAAGCCTCATCATACTCAAATATATACTTCAAATAGGGAACACATTAAAAAAAAGTTCTTACCTGTCAGACAGAATCTTCCCCTCTATGTATTTCCCAATGACAGACCCTGATCTTTGCTTCCAGCCCGCTTTTGGAACAATTGTTTTGCATTTCTGAAGAAATACAGAATACTTCTTACTAATTTAGTCCTGTTATTCATTATGGTTAACTGCCCTCATTCCTAATGCTTGAATAATGCAACACATATGAAAGGAAAAAAGTGTAGAAAAAATCCTACAGGTATAAATGCTTCAGAATCCTGATCGATAAACAATCAGAACAGAAAATCCAGATCCTGCAAGAATTCACCTGCTTTGTAAACTGAGTGGACCACAATAAAACAGCATAATGTCATGGAAAAAAAAAGTCAACAGATATATTTATTTTTTTTTCCACACTAGCAGTTTTTTGTAGGACAAAGAACACAAATAAGTGTAAACTAAGTGGCCTTAGTCTCCTTACACCAGGATTCTTCTGGAACTTCTTAGAGGCCCATTATCTGCTGCTGTTTAAAAAGTTAATATGGTCTGCTCTTACCCAGCATGAATAGGTATTCAGGTACTCAGTCCTTGTACTGTTGTATAAAGGCTACTGTTTCAGGATATTAGCCACTCCTGACTAAACAGATTAACATGATTTAATAGTTTAATTTTTAGGTTATTTCATCCTCTTGTGATTGCGTTCTTAGTTCTTCTAAAACACATTCATCCCTCTCCAGATAGCTCTAATTTTATAATTCTAAACACATAGCTCTTAAAATTGTTCAGCAAATTTAAAAATCTTATTTCTAAATAAGAAGAAAAGATAATACAAATTAAGAATGGGGCAAGATTTAAGTAGTACAAAAGTCTGTCTCCTGCACAGAATTTTAATTTCCTTCTGAGGCTGTTTTGATATGTGTTTGCTCAACACTGGGTTTGAAAATAATAGTTGGTTACCTGTAAAAATATGTCCCGTTCATCTTTAAGATGCTTGTTCCTCTCTCTGTAAAGAGAACACAAACAAAGGAAACAATGAGGCCAAGTTTTAGAACTGCTGACTTTTCTACTCCACACTAATAGATAGACTGGACAGCTGAAAGTGTAAACCTTTGATCACCCTTTGCTTATATTCTCCCCACAGCCAGTTACTTGTCTGGCTATAGATTCTCCAGTAGGGCTATGCTGATTAAAGCCAGATGGTATCTGGACCTCATTCTGTAGTTTATCTAAAATGCCTTAACATATAGAAATCAGTTCTAGTCAATGTGCCTTCACTTACTATAAATTACAATGTTTAATGATTTTCACAATAAAGATGATCTCGATGTGGAGAGGGTGTAATGGACACTGCCTCTTGTTCATCTGGTAACAGCTGTAAAGGCTAGTTATGTCCCTCTAAAGGCTACAGTGGTGGCTGCCATGAAGAAGTCTCCCTAGGAAAGCATACATCGTCCATCCTTTATGCAGAAATGACAAAAATGTCAAGAAATGGAGACTCCAGGCAATCAGCAAGCTCTGATCAGATCTGACAAATCTGCTTAGTATCTCACCCTTTGTCTGCATCCGCTTCTGGCCTGGCCACAAAAAGAGAAGGAGCAGCCACTGCAGCCTGGGTGAGCAGGAGCAACCTCTGCTGTCAGATGTTTCTGCCCATGCCCCCATTGCCTGCAGCAGGCAAGATCACACCACACAGAGTGGCCTATGGAAAACACGCTGCAAAATAAGAGCCTTCCTGCAGCATGTGAAATTTTTAGGTAACTTTAAAATGAGGCCTCCCAAAGGAAATGCAGTCAATGAAGGCCTGCAGGCAGGTGCAATCTATAGCCCATGCAAAGTGACCACCGAGCAAACTAAACCTAACATTGCTGAACATTAATGAGAGGGCTATGGTTGTCTGAACATAGCTCCAAACTTTGAAGTCTGTCAATAAAGAAATGTTAGGTAACTATATTTTGATATAATTTTTCAAACAAGCATTTTGAGGAAAGAACATTTATTTTGGCTGAACTCCCACTGCTTAAGAAACAACAGAGCCTTTTAGTAAACTTCAATTCTCCTGCAGCCAGGCTTCTATCACAGGAGCAGTTTAGAACAGTTCACTGTTGTTCTGTTTTACTTTTGGAACGAAGATTGTCCTACTATACTGAATTGCCAGAACAAAGCATATCTTTCAGGTGTGCTGCCTTCTACTGTATGCAAGAGCAGGGCATACAAAAGTCTTTTGTAACCATTTTTACTCTCTTTTGTGTCATTATCCTATAGCAAGTTGACCTTGACTGGCCGCCAGATGTGCACTCAGCCACTGTCTCAACTCCCCCTCCTCAAGATAACAAGGGTAGAAAATAAGATGGAAAACTTGTGAGTCAAGGTAAGAACAAGATTACTTACCAACTACCATTACAGACAAAACAGACTCAACTATAGGATGATGAGAAACAAAGACAAAACTAAAATAACCTTCTCTTCAATCCCCTTTCTTCTCAGGCTCAATTTCACTCCTACGCTCTCAAGCATTTCTACCTCCTTACCAATCCTGAGTGGCACAGCGGCATGGGGAACAGTGGGGTTTGTGCTCCGTCCATTGCAGCTTCCCTCTGTGGCTCCTTCCTCCTCACACTGTTCTCTTGCTCCAGTGTGGGTTACAGTCCTCCACAAACTGCTCCAGCACAGACCCTTTTCGTGGGGCACAGTCCTTCACAAATGGACAGCTGCAGTGTGGGTTCCCCATGGGCCACAATTCCTGCCAGAACACCTGCTCCAGCATGAGCTCTTGTGTGGGCTCTGCGCAGGCTACCATGGACTCTCAGCTCCAGCACCTTCTGCCCCTGCTTCTTTACTGACCTCGGTGTCTGAAAGGCTTTCTGACACTTTTACCTCACCCCTCTCTAACTAGTTTTTGTGCTGATTTCTTCCCCTCCGTACAGAGGCTTTCCCAGAAGCACCATTGTGGCTGTGGGGCTCTGCTGTGCCCTGCGTTGTTTGTGTCAGTCTGGCACAGCTCCAGCCTCTTCTCTCTGGCACAGAGACTGTCAACACCTGGATACCCACACTCAGTATAAATCCCAACATCATTTCATCCTTTAATGTACCTCTTTAGAATGATGTAAGAAGCTCCTGAATGTAAGGTCTGCATTACCTCAAAAAATCCAGCTGCTTCAGAAGTCCTGACTTTTCTCTCTGTAAGGTTTCTGTCACTCGGTACACCTCCCTGTAATAAAAAGGAAAAAATTAAATTGTTCTAACCATGGTAAGAACACTGCTAAAATGCTTCCCCCTAGGAGTATCTACATTTGAGATTTCAGCTTGTACAAACCTGTATATTTTATGCTGCATGAGTGATTACTAATTTTTAAAAAGTTTATTCAATATAAGGCCCACAGTACCACAGTAGTTTGAGTTAGCAAAGGAAGGAGCAGAAGTTTTTCTTTAAAAAAATATAGCTTTTTATTTTTTTCATCCAAAACACTTAATGTGTGTTGATAGTGCCACTTGAAGCATTCAGAAAAGACACACTGCTGAAATACTTCTCACTCATGGCCACTAAAAGACAGGTAACATTTTATCCAAAGCTGGAGCTTATTGTGCTGTTGGAACCATATGTCAGGCTCACACACATCTACAGTTCCTACAATATCTTTCCAATTCCCGACAGTTATGTGGCCATTTTAATACCATTTACTTTGACTTAAACAATTTGGTGTCTGGCCTTAAATGCTTTTTTGCCTTTCAGTGAAGCCTCAAGTTCCTCCTGTGCACTGTTTGAACATTACACCTGCTTCAGCAGCTCAGGTCTTACCAGACTGACACAGATGTTTAAAGCAACACTACAGGTGCAGTTGAGTAGGGCTGAGCTCTAATTCCATAAATCACTATTGAATCCAAAGTGCTTTGTAAATGCAGTAGTATTATTCAGCAGTCTGACCACTGGGCAGATTTCCTTTGTAGCTTTAAAATCAGATCCTTCCATAGTCTTTGCTCTGGATCTGAAAAGAGAGGCCTCAAAGAGGAAACAAACTACCTTGAGGAGGAATATTTCTACTGTCTACTTCCAAAACACACATCAAGCATGCAAACCTAGTGTTCTAAACAGTGGCCATTCTTTAACCACAATTTATCAATAAAGTTCATTATTTATACTCCCAAGGTTAAAAATAAATAATAACTAAGTAGAGTTTGGCACAAAGCTTAAGAGAAAAAGAATATGATACTTGAACTAATGTTCTGCTCTATCCTGAAATATGTCAAACAGCAACAGCTCTGAGTTATGCAGTTCACTGCTGAAATGTATAGAGTCTTGTTAGATATGTCTGGCATTCATGTGTTCTCCACTGGCAGCGAGAGGGTTTTACAGATCCCTGAGCATTTATTTAAAATGGACTTCAGTGAACATTTCTGCCAATTGCAGCTTCAGGGTAATGTAACTTCTGCTTTGTGCAGAAGGCTGGAGCAAGACAGGTAGATGGATCTCACTTAAAGGTAATTTCTATCCCTCAAAATACAAATTGAAATTTTTCTTCTTGATTTTTTATTATTATTATATTATTCAGAGTCAGAATCTGAAATTCACAACATTTGAACTGGAAACCCCAAAATTATTAGGCTTTGTGTGAGTTGTGATAAGCTATGTTTTATCATGCTGGCTGGGCTCATTTATTAGAAATTATGTGCTAGGCTTACTTTTGATAATGAAAAAAAGGTAGATTCTAGGTGACTCATAGCCAGAGTGCATTCTGAGAAGCAAGTTTCAGACACACTTAGCTTTGAGAAGGAAGGAGCATCATGTGACATGGCTGTAATTTTTGTAAGGAACCCCACCGGTATTTCAAAGTTAAGACATTAAATTGATTTTTAATTCCAAATACCCTCAACAAATGGCAGAGGGGACAATACCAACATTTTGAACACATGGTAAAAGACTCTGTAGAAGCCAGATATGCTACAGAAAACATGCTGAATTACTTGGGGGGAAATGGCTAGAACTGCACATGGCTGTGCTGGCGGTTTCTGCTTATGACACAAGCTTAAATCACTGCACTGAATACCCTGAGAAGGAGGCTCACTGGCACACTAACAAATGCACTACAACTACTGCAGATGGAGACTTACACTTCCTTCTCCTCATGTAGCCTTGATGCCTCCTGCTGAAGCACCTGCAACTGTTGTTGAGCCAGGCTTAGTTCGTGAGATGTTCTCTCCAGATCTCTCAGCAGCTCCTGGTTAGTCAGCTTCAGCTTGGTGTTCTCTACTTTGGTTTCCTCTTTGCCACTGAGGAGTTCTGTACATTGATGCTCTAACTAGAGTGGAAGAAAAGAGCACAGAAAGTATTATAACTAACCGAGGCATCTTGGTTTTGAGGCTTTCAGTTAAAATCTTAGAGGTTAGTTGAATAGTAAAGCTATTTCTATCAAAATATGAATAAAATACATACTGTGCTCTTCCATTGCTCTTTGTACAGACATAATTACGTTACACAAAAACAGAGCCATTCCACACTCTGACTGAATTTCAACCAGTTCAAAAATACACCAGGACAAACTACTAGAAAAAGGTGCTACAGAGCATATTAACACCACTTAGTTGATTGTCACAACTGCTATTATTTTAGACCATTACCCATAAAGACAAGGCCTACACAGAGTGATTCAGAGGTCTGTCTAAAAACTGTTAGATTAAATCTGGTAGCTGATAAACCCATCCCCAGTAGTATGAACAAGCAATAACCTTTTTATCACCTTAGCTAGATCTGCAGGAAGTGTGAATTAGAGCTTTTTTATTAACTTTTATATTCACTCTCAAAAGTACATCAAAGGAAATACACACCTTCCCTGCAAAACAGATACCAGCAGATGACAGTGGTCTGTGGTATATAAAGAAGCTTTACCTGCTTCTCCCTGGCTAAGTGACCAAATATAGATGACAGAGAAAAAGTTCATACTAGGGAAGGCACTGCTGACCTAAAAATATAAAAGCTTTATTTTATTTTTTATGCATTTTAAGGAATGTAAAATGTACTAGGCACATCACAGAGATACCATCTCAGTCTTCCAGATCTGAGACACAACATTGCTACAACTCTCAATTTGCCCATCCCAAGAAGCAGAACTCACCCAACCAAAATCTGTCCTCTCTCAGCTCTGCCAGTCTGTTCCCACACCACAACACTGTAGTTGTGCTGGTCTTGGTTTGGAACAAGTCCCAAGTCAAAAACAAAAGCAGAAAATCCTTTCTAGCTGGGATTGTGAGAAGTCAGGAACAAAGGTAGAGTTGGGGGGCTTATCTCAGCAGCAGCACCAGCTTAACATATTTGCTGAACTGTAGCCTCAGCAGGCTCAGAGTTCACATGGAACACTGACAGGCTGGGCATCAGATTACTGCTGAGCAATGCTGGTTTACATGGATAGATTACTTCAGTTCTTGAATACTGTTTCCACTCCTTGACAGAACCTACCACCACACTATTCTAAGTAAAAGACCAGATGCTTCAGGTGCTAGAAGACAAGACTTTCTTATCCACAGGAGAAGTTTCAGGAGGAGCAAAAAGTGACCATACAAAGATGAGCTTTCAAAAAATTTATGAGCTACAAATTGCAGGCAGAAATCCCACTTACAGAATACTGTGGCCATCTGAAAACTTACACAGACACTGTTATGGAAATATAACTGCAATGGTAGCCAACAACACCTCCCAGAATCATATATACTGATGCTAGAAATACTTGCTATAAATCTTGGTGCTTACTCTTGTCAGAAAAACAATAATATCATAATATATAAACCCCAGGACACAAGAGGAGAAAGGGTTATTTCACAGCAATACAGAGCTCCTTTCTTTCACTGTACTCATACAATCCTTTGAGAGATGCCAAACACTACTTTTAAAGCACTCATTTAAACAACTCTCAATACAGTGGGAGCTCATTAGGTGGAGGCTCAGCTGGTAATAGAAAGGCATAGACCTCTAGATGCTTATTGGAGCTGCAAGTC